>JAFMOD010001554.1:296953-354713 GCA_019802435.1 Corydoras maculifer
TGCCGCCAAACACAAAACTCACTGCAGCCAAACACAAAACCCACTGCCGCCAAACACACTGCCACAGAACCCACTGCCGCCAAACCCACTGCCACAAAACCCACTGCCACCAAGCACACTTTCGCCAAACACACTGACACAAAACCCACTGCCGCCAAACACAAAACCCACTGCAGCCAAACGCCAAACCCACTGCCGCCAAAAACACTGCCGCCAAAAACACTGCAGCCAAACACACTGCCGCCAAACACAGTGCTGCCAAACACACTGCAAACCGGGTCTTTACAGCATCTCATGTGTTTGTCAGAACATTACTGGGCCTTCCCCGAGATACTGGTCTTGGGATAAAGATGTATAATTACTTTGTTTTTCTGTTAACGTCATTCTCTGCCGGCTCGTGCTCCTCGTACTCGACAGGGCTGTTCACATACATACGGCCATGTAATCAGTTTTGGACAAAAGAATTAGATCAGTAAGCCGAGTCTTTTACAGAAAGCTAATCTGTCTACTTACTACAGATGATTACCACTCAATTTCATCACATTTCATAACAACTGCTCCACTAAATTCCTTTTTTTCTCTTTGCAGTAAAACATCAGATTTCTTGTTTGCGGTGTTTCCTCGTGTATTTCCGAAGTTTGGAGACAAGATTAAATGTGTAAACACGCAATCGGTCTTCTAAACTGCGTCGCTTGACAGAGTTTAGATGGAATGTTCTGACCAGATCTACATGGTGGTGTATGATAAAGGTTTCAGAAACGTACTGAGTATCAATTAAACTCCATTTCCATCAAATAAATCCAAGGTTTAAAGGTCAGAAATGTCCATGAATTAGACACACTACATAGACAAAAGTATTCAGTCTGCTTCCACTTTTCTATTAGAGCTTTCTCTAGCTAGTACACTTTTGCTTGTCCACTTAGAAAGCATCACTGCATAGGGTTCCAGGGGCCTACCTCACAATCAGCATTCCACTTCATCCCAAACAGAAGGCCAATTTAAACCTTATACCCCTAACTCACCCAACCATGTCTTTATATTTTAAAAAACCTGTTTCCACAAAGTTCTAAAATGCTCCAACATTTGGGACTTGAATGTTTTGCTTGACTTTGCATTAATAATTCTGCATTAATTGAAAGCCTTTAAGGACAACGAAAATCACGCAATAATAAAACCCATGCATTATATCGGAGCCAGTTTTGACTATAACATTCTGTGAACCACTCAGAATTAATTAATCTGTATTCCTTTTTTTAATTAATTAGGGGCTTTATTTTTAATTGACATTCATGGGGATTTGGGAATTCCATGTGACGTGCACAGAAACCTTTAATGATTGATTAGGATAAATGTAAATAACTAGTGGTCAAGTCTATTTACAGGACACACACACACACACACACATAAACACAAACGCACGCACCACATAAAGCCGTGTGTTTGATGAAATTGCAGCGTGTGCTGATCCTGGTGCTGCAGGCGGCAGCTGCGCTGCGCTGCGGTTCGGTGCTGCGCTCTTACCGCCTTCAGACCGCGGTTCAGACCCCCATCCCTGCGGGCTGCCGGTGCAGTTTTCCCGGCGTCTGTGAGCGCTCTGTGCTCTCTCTGACAGCGGCTGGGCTCCTGCACTTCACCCCGGGACGCCGCCGCTGGAAGGTCGATGCGCAGCGGCTGTCCGCGTCCCTGCGTCCGCGGCGGCGCACGCGCTCCAAACTTCAAAGCGTCTATTCGCCGGAAATAATAATAAAAAAAAACCCGACGGGACAGACGCAGCGAGGTCCGACACACCGCCCCGCTGTCGGCTCGGACTGGAAAGTGCGGCGTGAGGATGAGGAGGAGGAGGAGGAGGATGAGGGTGATGAGAGTAACGTGCGTCCCTTACCTGTCGGTGTGGCACGCGCGCAGATCAAACAAAGCCGATATTGTGGAGGATAGTCCTGCCTCGTGTCCACATTGTAAGACCACAGAGAGAGACTGAGATCCCTGATGTATGAGAGAGACTGAAACAATGAGAGAGAGAGAGAGGGAGGGGAAATGAGAGAGAGAGAGAGAGAGAAACGAGGGGGTGGGTGAGAGAGAGAGAGAGAGAGAGAATGAATCCTCTCCAGTTACAGCAGACAAATGAAGGGCTCGCAGATAATAGACGGTTCAATAACATAGTTCCATTATCATTTAAAACGACAAACACGACTCAGTTCGTCACATCAAACTCTATTCATGTTCTTTTACAGTCCAGCAGCCGTCGAGGGACAAACCCTTTACCTTAATATAATAAAACTATAATAAAAATATTCATTCATTCATTATCTTCCGCTTTATCTTATATTAGGGTTGCGGTGGGGTTCCCCATGCCCATCCAGGGGAGAATGTTTCGGGCGCTGGGCAGATACACCCAGGACAGGGCGCCAATCTATCGCTGGGCACACACTCACTCACACAGACACACTCTATATAGGGCACTTTGGAGAACTCAGTTGACTTGATCCATGTTTTTGGACTGTGGAAGGAAACCGGAGAACCCGGAGGAAACCCACGCAGACACGGGGAGAACATGGAAACTCCACCCAGATGGGGATTCGAACTGGGAATCCCTAGTGCCGAGAGGCGAACGTGGTAACCACTAAGCCACCGTGCCGCCTTAATAAAAACATATTATTTAAAAAAAAGATTAGAACATTGTTCTGAACTGAAGACCCTGCTGACAGGTCATCCACCTGAAGATACGCACTTCCTGTTAGCTCATCTGTACAAGCACGTCGTTTCTGCACCATTCGGGACCCTCTGTGATGTCTTTCTGATATTATTCTTATTATAATACAAAAAAACCCCAAAATAATTCCGATATCGCTTCACTGCGTGGAGGTCCTGTGGTGGGACGGTGGGCGGAGCCTGTAAACAGGGGGCGGGGACAGGAGAGTAAATCAGGTAAATGGAGACACCTGCCACCTCTTAACCTCTTAATTCGGTGTCGTCGCACCCCCCCCCCCCCCCCCCGTTCACAGGCTCCACCCATTCGCACCCTCAACCCCATATCGCAGATATTCTGGCCCACGTCGCCGTTTTCATCTGGACCACTTGCTGCAGGAATTGAGGGCACTTCTGCAGACCGCACTCAGGTTGCATGCGGAGCACATACCCATGAAATTAGTTTGTCAGACAACAGGAACATAACCTTCTCAAACCTCAGCTTTTAGAACTTGTGGAACAAACGTTTGAGTTTAATACCAGACTGACATTCGGCTCAAATGTAGTGTCCCAGTGCAGACTATCTGGGTCCCGCAGGGGCATTTCATGGGCACTGGCGGACTAAAGAATGATGGCAACCTGGGTGGGACGTTTCACTGTGGCATTTGTATGTTCTCCACATTGCGAAACGCGGTAATAAAACTGACACAACTGATAAAAACATGGAAACCACGTATCGTTTAAGCTCCCTGTGTTTGTAAAATGTGCTGTGATGGGGTTATCTTTTCCATATGACTGCATGACACAATATACAGGGATTTAAAGATCAAACAGGTGATCTGTGACTGAATGGGGATCCATTAGAGGTTCCCCCAGTGGGATTCATCAGTGTCTTTCAGGGGAAGGCTGGTGCTCTCTTATAGTGCCATTGTGGTGACAAGTTACAGTATAATGGTGATGAATGGATTTTTGTGTAATGATAATGCACTTTAGGATGTCTGATGTATAGCACCAGGGGGTTATGTGGAAACAACCAGCTATTATTCCATTAAGATATGAAACAGATTCAATTATTAAAGGCACTTTATATGTTATGAGTCAAGCAGAGATCGGCGTTAGTGTCTGTTTAATGGAGTAATTTCTGGAGTAATGGAGTAACTTTGTACCTGCTGTGATTATGCTGGTTATTAATATCAGCAAATCCACTTCAACAAATCTGGAAGGAGCCACCGACCAAAGGAAGACCAGATGAATCCACTGATGGAAATTCCGGAACCGTCATTATCAGCTTGATAGACAATGACTGATGTAAACCAGCGGCCTAAACTGGAGGAATTAAGAGTCATGTGGAGCCCAAACAGACCACAACAGTCCAGTCACTATGCAGAGAACACCTGGCTGACAGGAGAGTCAGGTTCGGGGCGTCGGGCCAAATCATCCAACTCTGACTGATCAATTAAATCCAATCCATTCTACATTAATCTCAGTCTGATGACATCATACAATCAGACATTATATTAATTAATCTAAAAAATAAAAAAAAAAACATAAAAACGGCAACTATAATAGTAAAGAAAAACTGAGTGACCTAAGAGGACGTATTTTATAAACTAATACTGCAGGGTGTTTAGGATCGTCATGTCTCATCCTTCACAGATATGTTGTTGGTCATTTAAAGTTTAGAAAGTTGATGGGTTTAGATATCTGATTGTACGCTCGCACTGGGAGCCCAACATTATTTGTTTTATGCAAATTAGTTTTTTTTTAGTGAATGAGGTTTGAACTACATTTCATCAGATCTCTTGAAATTTACTGCCATCTAGTGACTTTAATTCAAATAGTGGACTGTGACACACACACACACACACACACACACACACACACACACACACACACACACACACACAAACACACTCTTCCTAACCATAATCTAACCTTTCAGCATACAACATTCAACCTTAATGTTAAACAATTAAGATTTTATCGACCAACAATTACGTCATACACAAAATTTATGGAGGAGTTAGGTACCAACAGTATGATATATAATTCATGTATACACACACACACACAGCAATGCAACAATTGCAACAAATAAATGCATTTTGCATCATAACATTTTTGTCCTTTAAGCAAAATATATCACAGAAATGTGAACACACACACATACACACTCACACAAACACACACATACACACAACTGTCTAATATCTGTAAGCTGCATACATTGTGTTGAAATATTTCCCTGTTAATTAGTAATCAGTATTAGGGTCTCTGCCTTTTGGATCCTTGGTTTGGCCCTTGGTTTGGCCCTTGGTTTGGTCCTTGGTTTGGCCCTTGGTTTGGCTCTTGCACCACCCGCAACCCTTATCATTGTTAGAGATGATAAATGCTGAATAAATAAATTTGAATGTTTTAGTGTTTTAATCCTGATTGTATTTAATTTAATTGTCATTTAATGAATAATTAATAATCATACAATAAACACGCAGAAGTTTCTCCTCTGTTCTGACTGTGCAATGGAATTTTCACTTGTCATCTTATAAAATGTGAAATTTAACACGTGTTGCCCCAAATTTCGACTGTTAACTACTTTATAAAATAACCTGCTGTCCATTGTCAGATTCAGTGCCTCTTATTTTCCTGCACGGCGCCCTCAGCCGACGGTGTTCTCCTGAGTGTCCGCTGACATTGAGGCGTTTGTCATGCATGAGCATCTATAATTGGCTTTCATGGATTTTTTTTTTTTGCAGATGATTTACTGTACCTGGCTGAGTGACTCGTGGCACCTGCGCTCCATCGATCAATGTCAGGGTTCAAACCGGCATTCTCTCCGCTACAATTAGATTCCCAGTCCTTTGTTTGGACCTGTCAGCTGGACCTGCACAGAGCCTGAATTACGCCTCGTCCTTTTTGGAGCAATTTGGTCCTCTGCGTGTAGGGCCTGTCTGCTCGGCATGACGCCGGTTGTGAGATGGTGAAGGCTGCGTGCAGGTGGAGCGATGTGGGATAACTCTGCACCTCCAGGTACCAATTTAATATACCACATGGCCAAATGTATTCAGGCAGCCCTCCCAGAGTGATATCTCCTTTGTTTTTAATAGGGTATGTAAATGTGTTTGTCTATGAGTCTTACCTCTGACCTGTCCGGGGTGTGAGGTTTGTGTGGGGTACCTCTCTTTCTGTATGTGATGTTTTTTTAAAATAGTTCACACGCAGAAGCCACAGACCTACAGGACAAACCTCATCACTTGCACCTGTTTAGAAACCTTTCTCGGCCCCCGTCACACTACTGCGATATGTTACTCCAGTATCAGCTGACCCATGTCCACAGTGTTACTCTGAAGGCTAAAACAAATGGTGACCACCTGCATTCTTTGTTTGCTGAACCCCCCCCCCCCCAAAAAAAAAAAAAAAAAAAAAAAAAACTAGGACCACAGCCATTTATTGTTGCTGTCCACACGAGAGACACCTGTCCGCCTGTCCATCAGCAAATCTAACTTCAATAGCTTCAGAGCAACTGCTCGTATTTGTACTCAGTCCACCTCATTGTCCACCTGTGTTGGAATCCCAAATCTTTTAGGATCACATTTTAAAAACATCACTCAGCCTGGAGGAAGACGGTTCCGTTATAGCAAGAGAACCAGTACAGACAGAATCTTACAACAGCTGCTGATGAAAAATTATATTTGGTGCCTTCTGGTGGTCAGTACTGTCATTGCATTATTGTGAAGAATGTCTCGAATGTAATAGTTTATGTAATAGTTTAATATATTGTATAGTTGAAGATTAAACCGCAGTTTATTCAGTTATTTTGGCTTTTAATGTCTTAAAAACGTAGGTCGTTACGTCATATTTCAGTATTTATTAATTTTTTAACCTGCAAATTGTATTTAAGGGCACAGGGGGTGGCGAAGTCCATTTTATTATCCATAACACCTTTGTGACTTTCTGTATTTTATAATTTTGTTAAATATTATAGTATTAGATAGTATTATTATTATTATTATTATTATTATTATTATAGTCTTAAAAATAAATAAGTGATTATTAAATTAGCTAGAAATATTTTATTAATAGAAATATCCTGTTGGACAATTTATTTAAACCTTCAGTGCAACAAATGTTCTCGAAACTTGGTGCCACGGGACAATGCCTCAAGGACCAGTATTCACGTTATGGGATGGTTTACGTGTAAATGTTATTAAATATGGATTTAAAAAGGAATTATGTAAAGTGTGTGACTGAACAACCAGAGCATCTGAGACAGGCCTTCAATTAATGGAATGTAATTAGAAAAAGAATAGACATTAGCACTGACTACTGAAAAGAGATCAATGCCTGGAAATTATTTATGTAGTCTTCATTTTGGCGCTCATTTGATCTTTAAATGGACCGTATAATTGGATCCAATGAAATTAAACTCACGTCCCAACAGTTTGCTTGTGTTGTAGAATGAGGGAGCAGCAGGTGCACCAGTGAGCAAACGGATGAAATGTTGACATTAATGAAGTAATGACGTAAAAATCATATCAGATATCAGATGTTTTATAAAGAACTTTATTAGTCTGAACAGAGCCTTAATTTTTACCCCAGTAAACATTTTAGGAATTACTATGAATGTGGATTGAGAATAAAACCTTCTATAAAACATTATCTTATTTTATTTTCTGCTTAATCCAATATTGGGGTCGTGGGGGGGGGGGGGGCATTCGTGGGCCCATTCAAGGGAGGAACATTTTGGGTGCTGGGTAGATACATTCAGGACAAGGTGCCAGGCCATCGCTGGACACAGAGACACACACACTCTATTACTAGGGGCAATATAGCGCAGCCACTTCCCCTTGAATCCATGTCTTTTGACTGTGGGTGGACACCGGAGAACCCAAAAGAAACCCACGTTGACACGGGGAGAACATGGGAACTTCACCCAGATTGGGATTCAAACCAGGATCTCCTGTGCTGAGAAGCAGATGACCACTACACCACTATGCCGCCTTGTATATCATCATATAAACCTTTAAAAACACTTAAGTGGAACCACATGCATGATAAATACAAATCCATGCTTTCTGTGCTTATTATTTACAGAACATTAGGTGTACACATACTTTTGCCCATAAATTAAGGAGATGGAGTTGTGTTTGTGGATCTGTGGCAACAAAAACATTTGGAAGTCAGTGACCCTGACGTGTTTAATTACTCATAGGGCTAATGAATCGATGGATGGATCCATGACTGAACTGATTCAGTTCCATCGGTGATAATAATTTAGAAAGTGGTGTGTAATTAAATAAAACGTCATGCATTATAATAATTATTCTTAATTAAATATGTGCAGTAAAATGCAACTTGGCGGAGCCCCACATGAGGTCTGAGAGGCTTTCAGTCATGCAGTTCTTTGTTTTAACCCTAGATGTCAGTGTGACACCCATAAATCCCCTCTGTCTTTATATTACAGGCAGGTTCATAACGTTTCAAAGCTGAGATTTTACAGAATTTCGTTTTTAAACCAGAATTTTGGGTTTGTAAAGTTCAATATCTAAACTTCCAAGCTGATAAAACATTTTAGGCTTCTTTTTGGCATCAGAGCAGTAATGACCAACTCCATTTTAGAAGCTTCTTTAGGCAGCTTCTTCTCTTCCCTGCTTTCTGAAGAAACCAATTACCTTCCCTTTGCTTCCATCCTGCAATCAGTGTCTTCCTAATTACGAATCAAACTACGGCACTCTAGGTGACTGATGGAGTCCCTGCCTGAGGCATTCTGTCTCCAAGATGTTTCCAGATGAAATGAAATCAAACTGCGGCGTGTTCATGAAGCACTTAACGACGGCTTTTGAAAATGATGCTGTAGGAACTGAACTGTTTGAGAGGCTGAGAAGCTTCAGGCGAAGTGATAACAGAACATGAAACCAGAAATAAACAGGAGGATTCATTAGTGTGGCGCGTTGAACAGACCGCTGCAGACCTTAAACCGGGTGTGAGTCCGACGGCGGGATGTTTCCTGAGGTTGATTAATAAACTGATATTGCTTTTTGAAGTAGATGGTTTCCGTTGTTTGTGTGAGGTATGACTGCCTCTTCGGACATATCCTCCAATCAACTTCTCATGTCGAGTGGTCCTTAATAACGCCGGCACCTCGAAACTAATCCATCGCAGGGAATTACTTACTCATGCAACTTCCATCTGGAGGCAATTTAAAGACATGTTCATCATCCAGCGTCTCTTTAAGGAGCTGAAACCGAAGCACCAGGGAATAAAACCCGAACGTTGAAGAGGAAATGTCAAACCCGACATGATAAAACAGTTTAATATATTTATTTATTTATTGAATGCAAACCGAACAAAACCTCACATTTTACACGAAAAATTATTTAGTACTTAATATAATCCCTTCTTCTTTGATGTCGTGGGCCACGCCCCTCATGCTCACGACGGGTTCCTGTTCATTTTAAATGTTCATTCATTCATTTATTATCTTCCGCTTTATTCTATATTAGGGTCGCGGGGGGGGTTCCCCATGCCCATCCAGGGGAGAACGCTTCGGGCGCTGGGCAGATACACCCAGGACCGGGCGCCAATCCATCGCTGGGCACACACTCATTCAAACAGGCACATTCCATATGGGGCAATTTGGAGAACTCAATTGACTTGATCCATGTTTTTGGACTGTGGGACGAAACGGGAGAACTCGGAGGAAATCTACGTGGACATGGGGAGAACATGGAAACTCCACCCAGATGGGGATTCGAACCGGGAATCCTTAGTGCTGAGAGGCGAACGTGCTAACCACTAAGCCACCGTGCCGCCCCATTTTAAATGTTCATTCATTCATCCCGCTTATCCTCTATTAGAGAACGTCTCAGGCGCTGGGCAGATAGACCCAGGACAGGGCGCCAATCCATCGCTGGGCACACACTCACTCACACAGACACACTCTAAACGGGGGCAATTTTGAGAATTCAATTAACTTGATCCATGTTTTTGGACTGTGGGAGGAAACCGGAGAACCCGGAGGAAACCCACGCAGACACGGGGAGAACATGAAAACTCCACCCAGATGGGGATTCGAACCGGGAATCCCTAGCGCCGAGAGGCGAACGTGCTAACCACTAAGCCACCGTGCCGCCACATTTTAAATGTTAGTTTATAAAATTCTGGTTTGTTGGAACTGTAGTGACTTGATGTCATTCAGCAGATGCTTTTATTAAACTGTATTAACTCGATTGTTGGAGTTGCATAATGCAGAACCCTGGAGCACTGAGGGTTTAGAACCTTGCTCAAGGGCTTAATTTGCTAACTTTAATAGATTGGGATTTGAACCCCCAACCATCAGATGGAGAGCAGATTGTAGACATTTCTATCCAAAGCACCTAAAAGCTGTTTTATTAAGCTCCCCCTGGACGCGGTCCTCTGCTGCCCCAGGTGGCAGGCACTGACCCAGAGCTGCAGTATCATCATTATGCAGCGGCAGCACTTACGCTTCATCTCGTATATGCTGCTCAGGTTGAAGCTAAGCAAACGAAGTGAGGGGCATTATGGAGCGCTTAGTGCGATCATTCTGCACAGTTGCACTAAAGTTTCATTATCCACGCCGGCTAAATGTGACAGAATGACGAGTGAGCGCCTGAACTCCACAGTGCGGCAGGTTGATTTAAAATAATGATGCCATAGTCTTTGACTTTACATTACAATCTGTCTGTTCATTTGGCTGATGGTTCGGCTCCCAAAGATCCACAAATGAGGCCGAGCTCAGAGCGGATCCAGTAAGAGAGAAATGGAGATGCAAATAGTTGTGTAGAAACAGTGCGAAGCAACAAGGCATGTTGGGAGAAATAGTTACACAGGATGGAGGTGCACGTGTACATCATTAGTAAATGAGGCCCAAAAATATTGCCCCAATGTTGTGTGTGTTCCCAGCAACAGATTGGCGCCCCGTCCTAGTATCTGCCCAATGTCTAAAATGTTCTCCCCTGGAATAGCATGAGGACCCCCCCTCTTTCCACAACCCTAGTATAGGATGTGATAGTGATGGAAGGATGGATAATCACTTCCATTCTAAATTTTCCATCTAATTACAGTCATATGGTTGGGTGGTGGAGCCTATCCCGGTTTTCTGCTTAGGGAAACTTGGAAACACCGAGAACAAGAACACAAAAGCACAGTTTGCTTTCAATAGGAACCCACACATAACCAAGGAGAACCTGCAAAATCCAGAATGATCCTGGTTGCATCACGCCCTTGTAAGGCTACAGCGCGACCCACTGCACCACCATGCTGCCAAACCCTAGTCATCATTCATGACAGAAATTGACTGACTAACAAGTCTTATTGCTTTGGAGGCACGATGCACTACATGTCCAATAACGTGGAACGTCCCCCATCTTGCCTTGAACCCATTAAACAAACATACACACCATCGCTTCATAGCCCTGCAGGTTGGTTCTCCTGGGCATCTCTGTGTAAGTTGGCGATCTCAGCCACATTTTAATTAGCTGGTGATTAAGCGAAAAGTATAAAGCTGGGGCCACTTCACAGTGGACAGATTGCTTTTATCAGTCAACGCAGAGCTGTAACCGACACCATACCTCACACTCCAAGCCTCAGGCAAATAGACCTCTATTACACAGGCAGGGGAGTTGGGGGTGGAGGAGGAGGGGGGGTAACAGAGCCTGAGCCATGGCTGAGCAGAAATCTCACCTTCAGCTGTAATACAGAGTGACAGAAGCTCTGGCAAGCAGATTGTAAAGAAGGAGTGGGTCACAACTCTGCATCCCACATTTCCCCAATGTGAACTGGCAAGGTGTCAGACCATGTCAGCTGTTTCTGAGGAAAGATGCAATAAGGTATTACGCTGCAGAGGACGCACTCAAACAGCTTTAGAGACGAGGGCTGAGACTGACGAGAACGGCAAAGAAGGACGGGCAGATCAAAGCCAAACGCAGCCTTCCACGCTCCTGCAATCGGCCCGGGACGACCCGATGGAACCGCACACGTTGGCCACTTTATTAGATACGGCTGTAAAAAAAAAAAAAAGAAATAGTGGTTGCTCAGTGGTTAGCGTGTTGGGCTATTAACCTGAAGGTTATAGGGTCAAATCCCCAGGTTTACTGAATGTGTTACCAATGTGGGTCCTTGAACAAGAGCCTTAACCCTTGGTGCTCCAGGTTGCCTGTATTAACCCTGTGCTTGGACCCCAACCATGTTTACATTCTTGTGAGTCGCTTTGGAGAAAGAAGGCATCTGCAAAATAAGCAATAAAAAAAGACCAAATGTTAAAACTGTGCCCAAATGAATTCTGCGAAAGTCAGAGCTGTAAAGTCCAACATGCTAACAGGACTCCACCCTCAACCGGCTTAAAATGACATAACTTCATCTTTTAGCTAGTTTGTGAAGAATGTAGAGTGTTTTGTTTGAAAGGTTTACATTTATTTATTCATTTTTCATTCATTATCTTCCGCTTTATCCTCTATTAGGATTGCGGGGGGTTCCCCATGCCCATCCAGGGGAGAACGTTTCGGGCGCTCAGCAGATACACCCAGGACAGAGCGCCAATCTATCGCTGGGCACACACTCACTCACACAGACATGTACGCATACACACTATAATTTTGGAGAACTCAATTAACTTGATCCATGTTTTTGGACTGTGGGAGGAAACCGGAGAACCCAGAGGAAACCCACGCAGACATGGGGAGAACATGGAAACTCCACCCAGAACCGGGAATCCCTAGTGCTGAGAGGCGAACGTGCCAACCACTAAGCCACCGTGCCGCCGGTTTACATTTATATTATTGTTAACTGAAGTAAGCAATATGTGGACAGTGGGTCATTTTGCTCGAGGCCCCCAAATGCCTATCAACTGCCCTAAATACAAGATCAACAAACACATGCGTGGTCTCGAACCTGAACATCCGAGATAAAGTTGTACTGGCCGATTTATACAACAGATGGCGCTCTTGGCATTAGGAATTGATGGCTGTTTGAAAGTTCCCCCCTCACGTGGGCTGTGCAGTGAAGTCAGAGTGGTTATTTTCCCCTTGATGCAGGATTAAGGTCCTGAAACAAAGCCAGTGCTGTATCAAAACAGCCCGACTGCAGGGGGACAGACATTTAAGTGGAGTAACTCCGCTCGCCTCAGATGCCTCATCCTGCCTAAAGTCAGTGTTTAATTGGTTTCATGACCTTATGATTCAGACACATTTTGCCACCGCTCGCCGTGGCCTAATTACCAAATGCATATTAGAGGAAGGGAGGGGGGTATTTGTGAAAGCGAGCACCTTAACAACCCTTAAATATGGAGGTGGATCCATTATTTCAGGGTGTTGTTAGGCAGCCAGCGCTGGAAAGGCGCAGTAATTACAAGTTTAAGACTCACATAGCAACAATATCAAGCACCGTCCAAATTCAAAGATCCTATTACGGCTTCCAATCGCATTCCATCAAGGAGCCAATGGCTCCACAAATAAAATAAATGAATAAATAAAGAAGGTGATTATATAAACAAACATAATTAAGCAATCCCGGAGAATAGGCTTCCCTTTGAAGTTCGTTAAGCAGGTCCACGGCTTCGCCGCACAAGGTGCACTTTGATGTGAATATGTGATCCGCAAAGGATTAGATGAGCGTCGGACCGTTTTGCTGACGAGAGGCAGGAAGTAAATCAGGATAGGAATATGTTTCTTCATCCTGTCTGACCTCAGCGGGCCAATAATCACACCGTGCAGCTCTCCTCCTCAAAACAAGTTTCTGTTTTTAAGACTTTTTTTCCCTTCCGTCTCAAAAACCATGTCATTAAAGTCTTAATTCTGATTGGTCGAGGGGTGTTGATTAATTGTCTATAACAGCACATGCATGGTAAATAGGTTAGTGTCTGCTGCAGGGGGTTGCAGCTCGGTATTAATGAGCTTCTATCAAAGTATTTCTTGTTGTTGTGGAGTAACTATGGAAATGCTAGAGTTTAATTTGAACCTAGTTTGGGTTAAAGAGCTTAAAACTGATATTAATCTGATCAGATTATATTGATGAGTCTGTTACAGTTGATTGATATTTCATTTATACTTTAATTCTGTTTAATGACCTCGATCAGATGTGCCACGTAATTAGAGTTATTGTTAGTAATATTAGTCAAATATAAAAAAACATAGTAATCAGTAGCACAAGCTTGCATTAAAAAAAAAAAAAGATTGGCACAGCAGCGAGGGTCCCAGGTTCCAATCCCAGTAAGGGTGAACAAAGATCCTGACTGTGTGGAGTCTGCATGTCCTCCCTGTGTATTAGAGTTTTTTTTTTTTTTACCATGCACTCCCTTTCTCTCGCACATTTCAAAAACATAATGATTGGAACATTGGAGGCTCATTAATTTATTGTAAACTGGACTGTAGTGTATTCAAGAATTGGACACAACTGAATGGATAGCAAACACACACACACACACACACACACACACACACACACACACACACACACACACACAATTAGTAACTGTTATAATTATCAAATGACCCCATAATTCAGCGAAACCACTGATGTACAGAAGAAAACACCCTTCATATGTACCAAAATATTCAGCTTTAAACCTGAAGTGCTTAATGTGATTATAAATAACATGGTGCAGATGACTAACTGACTAAACCTTTGACTAACTGACTACGAACTGACTACGAACTGACTTAATACAGACTGACAAACCAACTGATGACAATATGACTACAAACTGACAACAGACTTATAACCAAAAGACGTTTTACTGATGACAAACTAATTACAATCTGACTCTAGTCTGACGATGAACTGATGATAAGGTGACGAGAAATTCAGCCTGAGTGTTTATTTCTGAATATAAAGCTCGTCCTGATAACCGCAGTGCTTAAGAACACACACATATCAGCCTGTTTGGTTTTGTATCGCGGGTTTGTGTGTGTGTGTGTGTGTGTGTGTGTGTGTGTGTGTGTAAGACATGACATTATAACGTGTCGCTTAATTTAACAGGACGATTTTACACATGAGAACAGAAATGGAACTGATCTGCTGTCAGAGCTGATCCTGATACAGTTATCTGTTACAGCTTCCGTGTTTGCTCACTTTTTACGCAACAGAAGTGTGTACGGTTGTTTATATTTACACACAGGAATTCAATTTGCTGTCGGCTTATCGAAACTAAAACTACTACAAAACCTTTCCTTTCTGTGGAATCGAATTCCCAGTTGAGAAGCACATTGCAGCTAATGAAGTGCACCGGAGTTGAAGAAACCCTGATCTTGAGTTGCACTCTCTTAGGGAAATCTGCTAAGAAGGCACAAAACAAAATACAGAAGACATGAAAAAAAAAAAAAAAAAAATCTTTTCACCTCAGTACCTCCATTCTTTATCAGAATGAAGTTTGTGCTGATAATTCAAAAGTGATCTTGGCATCCGATGCTAATCCGTGACAGACTTGTGGAAATTACAGCTCCGTAAATCCTAATATTTATGAGCAGGCTGTTCATTCCATTCGATCTCCGTCTTTAAAAATATACAATTGGAGAACAAAAGTATGAGGACGCATTGAGCTGACTGAATTCAAATGTTTTCTTCAGTTTCATTGCCACTGGTGAAAGAAATCAGTTGGCCATCGATGTTAAGCTATTGTATGCTTCTGAATTTCTGGGAACAGTTTAGGGAAGGCCCTTGTAAAAAGCTGGTTGGGTGGGTTATGTTTGACCTCAAAAATGCTCTTTTGGATCTGTTCTATGAAGGTCATATTAAACCAGAAACCCCCACAAACTTTTAAACAGCAGTGTGATTTTTGCATAAATAATAGTTAGAACCCATTTAAGGCTAAATCTTGATATTCTGTAATATCAATGTCACGGTAAAAGGGTGCGTTTGTGAGGCTCAGGTTTGAGCTAATTTAATCTAATCTAATAATATTTGCATATTTACAGCAAATAAAATTATTGTATAATTGACATTGTGAGCTCGGACCACCTTGTCTGCAGGACCGCTGCCTCTGGGGCTGTTTAGGGTAACAGAACCTACAGCGGAACCTGAGATGCATTAATGTGCTTCATTAAAACACAGTGTTTAATTAGTCAGTTACTTCTGCACATAGTCTCAGCTCATCTCATTATCTTCTGCTTAATTCCCTAATAATCACAGAGGGGGGTTCCTCATACCCATCCAGGGGAGAACGTTTCAGGCGCTGGGCACATACACCCAGGACAGGACGCCAATCTGTCGCTAGACACACTTACTTACACAGACTCCACACTATATAGGGACATTTTAGAGCAGCCAATTTACCTTGAATCCATGTTTTTGGACTGAAACCGGAGAACCCAGAGGTAACCCACACAGACACAGGGAGAACATGGAAACTTCACTCAGATTGAGATTTGAACCTGGAATCCCCAGCGCTGAGAGGAGAACATGCTAACCACCAATTAATTAAGTATGTAATTAACACGGTGTCTTAGTGGTTGGCATGTTCTCCTCTCAGAGCTGGGGATTCCCGGTTCTAATCCCAATCTGGGCGGAGTTTACATGTTCTCCCTGTGTCTGGGTGGGTTCTCTGGTTTCCTCCCACAGTTCAAAAACATGGATCAAGGTGAATTGAATTCTCCAAATTGCCCCATATAGAGCGTGTTTGTGTGAGTGAGTGTGTGTCCAGTCATAGATTGGCGCCCTGTCCTGGGTGTACCTGCCCAGCGCACGAAACGTTCTCCCCTAGATGGGCATGGAGAACCCCCCCCCCCCCCCCCCCCCCCCCCCCCCCCCCCCCCCCCCCCCCCCCCCCCCCCCCCCCCCCCCCCCCCCCCCCCCCCCCCCCCCCCCCCCCCCCCCCCCCCCCCCCCCCCCCCCCCCCCCTCCTGACGCGGGCGCAGCTACATCACAAACTCCCTGCTGCGTACCTGCAGCCCTCTGCTGCTCATCCAGATGAGCACGGCCAGAGTGAGATGCTGGATCAGCTGTCAGCAGTCTGCATTAATTAAAGTTAAATGTCCCCGATGTGGCACGGCGGGGCAGTAAAACGCAAAGCAAGTGCAGGAGAGCAGTCCCCGCAGTTTTTCCTTTTTGCTGTAAGGTGGATCCGAGCCAAAGAGTTTATTAGCCGGCATTTCGCTTTCAATCTATCATATCGCCGGCCTCTGTTAACCTCGCCGTTCTCTCTCTGAAGACCATTGCTTATTCAATTGTGGCGCTGGTTTCTTAAACTGCACTGAATTTAAGTGTAGCACTAAATTCTGCTTTATTTTAACTGTGGGGTGTAAGTGTGCTGCGAGTGAAGAGCAGGTTTTCTTCAGGTTTATTGTGGTTCGTCTCAGAATGCAGTGCAATGCGGTAGAGTTTTTATTTAGCATGGAGCTACTGAATCGGGGGCGGCAGAGTGTCCATGTTCTCCTCATGTTCGCGTGAGCTTACTTCGGGTTCTCCAGTTTCTTCCCACAATCCAAAAACATGGATTCAAGATAAATTGACTGCTTTAAATTGCCCATATATGAATATTGCCCCCATAAAGTGTGTTTGCTACTCTAAGTGAATGTGAGCCCAGTGATAGATTGGCATCCTGTCCTGGGTGTATCTGCTCAGCGCCCGAAACGTTCTCCCCTGGATGGGGATAGAACTATTGATCCAATACACTGTTTTGGCCAAAAACACAGACACCTCTGCAATTTTACATGGTATTCAGGCTGTTAAAAAGATAAATATTTAATTTCACACAAAAGTCCTAAAAAAAGCAGCTCCTATGGACTAAACTCCACCAGATAATTCCATCCATCCATTATCTTCCGCTTATCCTCTACTAGGATTGCGTGGGGGGGGGGGTTCCTCATGCCCATTCAGGGGAGAATGTTTCGGGCGCTGGGTAGATACACGCAGGACAGGCCACTAATCTATTACTGGGCACACACACACACACACGCACTATATATATGGGGCAATTTTGAGCATTCAATTCACCTTGATCCATGTTTTTGGACTGCAAAAGGAACGCGGACACGGGGAGAATATGCAAACTCCACCCAGATTGGGATCCGAACCAGGAATCCCCAGCACTGAAAGGAGAACATGCTAACCACTAAGCCACCGTGCCGCCCTCCTCCAGATTAATTAATACGTAATAATCAATTGCAGCAGATAAAAGATGCTGCTCCGCTCACATGACATCACAGAATGGATCACAGATCAGGATGTTCGTTATTTTGTCCATCTCATTCAGAAAGATGTTATATTAATGTTTATGAGCTGGTCCTCACTTGCCAAGGCACCCTAAAGCCTTAAGCCATTCCAGCGCGTCGACCGTTTCCTCCACGCTCAGCTTTATTGCTTTATTGCTGAGTGCAAATGTAAATGCAGTCAATAACAAACGAGACAAACACGACGCTCAGTAAAGGTTGTAAAATTGGTTTCATAAAGGTTTCCAAACCGCCGTGAAGCAGCTCCTTTAACCGAGCGGTTTAATGTATTTATATTTACTTTATGATCTAAGCTATTTAATCGGGTAAATGTCAGTTTGCGCCGCCACACATTATTTTGTAATATATTTCCAAGCTTTACGGGATATTTTCTAAATGTCAACAGTGAATAAGAAATGGTGAAGATTATTACATTTTAAATTTTAAACTCTTTTAACGTCCCGGGGTCATAACATCGGGCGATCGGAACAGATGTACTTTGGGAATATTCCTCATAACACGGCGAGCTGTTGCCTGTTACCAGTTTTTCGGGGTTTTGTCATTTCTGCCGCTTGATAGAAGACATTTTTTAGGGATTTTTTAATCTTCTGGACTGCTGCTCCTCTTTGGTGACACAGGGGGAGCTGTAACCTCATCTCATCTCATTATCTTCCGCGATCTGGGGCAGTGGGGGGGTTGTTTACCATGCCCCTCCAGGGGAGAACGTTGGGAGCACTGGGCGGATTCACCCAGGACAGGAGGGCAATCAATCGCTGTGCACAGACTCACTAGATAGGGCCAAATTATATAGTGGCAATTTAGAGCAGCCAATACACCTTGAATCCATGTTTTTGGACTGTTGGAGGAAACCAGAGAACATGGAGAATAACCCACACAGACACGGGGAGAACATGGAAACTCCACCCGAATTGGGATTCGAACCTGCATCCCTAGCACAACGCCCTCTGCTGGAACCAATTCAATAAAATATCCCTGAACTATCCATCCATCCATTATCTTCCACTTTATCCTCTACTAGGGTCCCAGGGGGGAACGTTTCGGACGCTGGGCAGATACACCCAGGACAGGACGCCAATCTATCGCTGTACACACACTCACTCACACAAACACACTCTATATGGGGCAATTTGGATAATTCAATTGACTTTGATCCATGTTTTTGGACTGTGGGAGGAAAGCGGAGAACCCGTATCACTGAAGTAATTTAACTAATTGTGGACTGTAGAATGGAAACTGAAATTAATGAATGATGTTTAATTATATCTGGTTGTTGTGAGGGTGAAGTTAGGATATGCTGTGTGAATGCAATTCTTTAAACATTAAATGTCTGTAACTCACTCTAAAGGATTCACATCAGTGATTCGATCATGAAGTCGTGTCGTCGCGTTTCCACAGCCTGCGAGACTGCGAGGTTCACATCTATCCTAACAACCCCTGCTCCAGACACCACCGTCAACAGCTACAGACCAATTTCTTCCCTCTTCTACCTCTTCAAGCTTCTCGAGAGTGCCCCAGGCAATCAGTTGTCGTTTTTCTCACTCTGAATAACATACACAGGCAAAACCAGTCTGCCTTTAAATCAGCTCTCTCCACATGAACTGCCTATGTGACTGTTTTTGAGTAGCTTCACACTGCCGCAGTAGCCGAGCTTTCACCGCTAATCATTTTTTAATCCTTTCATCTGCTTTTGACACAACGAATTAACAGTTTCTACTGTCTGCATCGTTTTCAGCCTTAAAATCACTGGCTCAGCACGGCGGCAGTCTGCTTCTCACCCATTAAGACGAGCATGTCGGGTGTCATGGAGTCGCTCTGCATCTAGAGTGCACGGCTTATTCACGGGATTTGGAACTGCCTTGTTTCTTCTGCACACCTGCTGTTTTGGGTGAAGGTATGTCTTTGCTTTCTTTTATTATTGCTACTTCAGTTCCATCTTACATTTTTGGCATTGCCTGAAGGACACCTCTTGCAAGCTCCACACCTGAAGCGAACCCCCTGCAAGACCAAGCTGCTTTTCATTCTGCCAAGGTTTTATTTATCCAGAACAATGTTCAGATCAACTTTTAGAGAAAACAGCAAACATTTGTTTAGACAATGAAGCAGATTATTAAGTTTATTAAATTGCCTTAATGATTTATGATTTTAGGGTCGCGGGGAGAAGAGGGGAGAACGTTTCGGGCGTTGGGCAGATACACCCAGGACAGGGCACCAATCTATCCCTGGGCACACACTCACTCACTCACTCACACAGACACGCACACTCTATGTGGGGCAATTTGGAGAACTCAATTGACTTGATCCATGTTTTTGGACTGTGGGAGGAAACCGGAGAACCCTGAGGAAACCTACGTGGACACGGGGAGAACATGGAAACTCCACCCAGATGGAGATTCGAACAGGGAATCCCCAGCGCTGAAAGGCGAACATGCTAATCACTAAGCCACGTGGTGGTGGTAATAAGTGATCTTTAGCAAACTGTGCAAACTGAGCAGCTTTATTTAGGGCGTGTCGGTGTGTCTTTGGTATCAGGACATCCTCATTTCTTTTCGCTTTCCGTTAAGAGCCAAATGACTTTGGCAGGTTGCTATTTGAGCGCTGCAGCCACCTGGACTCAATGTGCTTCTCCATGAGGTTCCATGTTCCATGTTACCATGAATGGAGAACATATAGTGTTCTAACCACTACACCATCGTGCCGCCCACCTTACCCAAACTGTTTCCACAGAATTAGAAGTATGTAATTGTGTAATATGAATTGGATTGTGTAACGTGAGTTCTGGATCGTTATGAATTGCAGACTGCAGGTGATGTAATTCTGTGTGATGTCATTATCTGTGTCTGGTGGTACGAGGCTCATCAGGGAGCTCACGCAGCAGAATGTTTATTCGATGTAGGAATTGTTTACAGCAAGTTTCTGCCAAAAATCACAGTTAATCAAACTTCTTTTTACCAAATTATAATCATTATAATCATTTTTCATTTACAGCCAAGTGCTTGCAGCCTAATTTATAAATACAAAAATATCTCCTGAGTATATTACGATTATAAATGACTTTCGCAGTGTTCTATAGATAAGGGCCAGACGTAGCTGAGGAGGTGAGGGCGTGCAGACAGTCTCTAATGCCACGGGTCTAATTAACATCAGAGACATGAAGTACAACCAAAACCAGAACACCTCCTCCAACTGACCCAACCGACCCGAAGTCCCACTGTGTTCCTGCCATGTATTGGCGTTCTGTCCTGGGTGTGTCTGCCCACACGTACTCTCCTGAGTGGGAGACTGTTGTATAGAATTAAGCATAAAATAATGAGATGCAATGAAATTTTCGATAATCCTGAGATTCAGTGGTTCCAATCCCAACCTGGGTGGAGTTTCCATGTTCTCCCCATGTCCGCGTGGTTTTCTTCCGGGTTCTCCGCTTTCCTCCCACAGTCCAAAAACATGGATCAAGTCAATTGAATTCTCCAAATTGCCCCATATAGAGTGTGTCTGTGTGAGTGAGTGTGCTCAGTGATAGATGCCCCCCTGTCCTGGGTGTATCTGCCAAACACCCGAAACTTTCTCCCCTGGATGGGCATGGGGAACCCCCCCGCAACCCTAGTAGAGGATAAAGTAGAAGATAATGAATGGCTATGATTAGGTTAATCCCCTAAATCATACTGAAAATCTCGGCACTTTATTGAGACGACATGTTCTATAAAAATGAAAACAATGAAAACGAGGTTTTACCAACTTTTTAAAATGCGTTTTGTGCATGGAAATGAGCTCTTGTGGTTTCTGTGAACACACGTAGCGTTTTCAAACAGCTTCTAAATAAAACTCCAAAGCTTTGCGTACACCTGTTTTCTCTGAAACAATCGTGGCCTTTGAGAGGCACCTGGACGTCTCGGTTGGCTTGAACACTGTGTTGCTAAAAGAACTCAGCATGTGAGCCGAACGAAATCTGATGGCTATTGACTTCTGGCCAGCATGACCTTCACACTTTGTTGGAACAGGACAAAAAGTAAATGCTTTTTATTTAAAGTGGGACTTGCATCTGATAAAAACTCCAAGTTGTTTGACATTCTGGTGTTTATTATTATTAATATTATTATTATTGTATATGGGCGGCGCGGTGGCTTAGTGGTTTAGCACGTTCGCCTCTCAGCTCTAGGGATTCCTGGTTCGAATCCCCATCTGGGTGGAGTTTCCATGTCCTCCCCGTGTCCATGTGGGTTTACTCCGGGTTCTCCGGTTTCCTCCCACAGTCCAAAAACATTGATCAAGTCAATTGAATTCTCCAAATTGCCCCATATAGAGTGTGTGTGTGTGAGTGAGTGTGTGCCCAGCGATGGATTGGCGCCCTGTCCTGGGTGTATCTGCCCAGCGCCCGACACGTTCTCCCCTGGATGGGCATGGGAAACCCCACCGCGACCCTACTAGAGGATAAAGTGGGAGATAATGAATGAATGAATTATTGTATATACTAGAAGCATAAGTGATATATAAACTTTAATATAGCATCACAATAAATTTCGCTTGATCACTTAAAATGCAACTTAACTAACAAAAAATTATGACATTTTAAAAGTAATAGTCCCTCAGGGCCTTCAAGAACTTAAAAAATATGTATATCATGATGTTAATTAGATTTTGTTGATTAACACTTAATAAATAATTCCAAATGGTCTGTCTGTTACCTTTCATAGCGTTTCCCCAGTTTCCTTTAAGGACTCCAGCGTCCCGCCACATCGCTAAACATGGCGATATGTAAATTAGACCTGTGACCTCACACTTGTAACCTGTCAGGGAACATGTTCTGCTGTTGTCTAGATGTTAAACTCAGATCCCACAGATCTCAAGTTTAGGCTTGCTATCTGAACCCAAAACCCACGACCTTGTTCCTTTGTTTGTATAATGTTGGAATGATGTTTCAATAAAGTGACAGGAACCCTGTACAGCTGATGGAACAGCTTCCGTATCAAAGAGCAGCACATTTTGTTTGCAGTTGATAAACAGCCCTATTTTAGTCCCTTCGCTGGAAAATGTGGGGCCAATGGGCCAGCGATATGGATGAGCAATTTTTTTTGTAAATTTATTTATTTATTTTTCCCTCCCCAGCTGAGATTTATTCACAGATTGCGCCAGACAGAATCACTCAGGCATTAGCTGACACATTTCACAGGCTGATGGCTTTTGCGTAGGCAGTGTCAACGCCACAAAGTGGTGCAGGGCACAGGCTTTGCTTTTTACCTCTCAAACTGCCGGGATTGACACCAGATTCATTTGATCTATTTTGCGAAAATGAAACATAGATTTAATAAACGATTGTTTTTATTACCACCATCAAACAATTAATAGACGATCGTGGGCACGATGACGCAGAACAACATGATGATCAGAGACTGAACGCATGAATGAAGTTGCTGGATGGAAAATTGTGTAATAGCCCCATCTGTCTGAATGTGTTATTAGGTTTCGGTCGTTATCTATCATAGGTGCATCCTGCGCCGTACCCTCCTCACACCTTATCTAAAGGGAAACAGGCCTTGTGCACCATATCATCCTGTTTCATTAGATAGGTTTCAGAGGCTACTGGTAATCCATGACCTCATTCACCCACCATGACTTTGTCAGATTTTTCCACAAAGACTTTTTTAAAACCTTTTTTTTAAAGGCAGTACCTGACTGCTTAAACCTCTGTGGTACCTCTTTCCAATCAGCTTACTGATTTCATTACAATAATCTGTGGTAAAGACAATTTTAGATTAAGGTTTTTACATTAGGTTCAACCTTAGATTCCAGCAGAAGGCACCAATGTGGGCTCTTGAGCATCATCCCTGACCCTTATCCCTGCTAGCCCATCGTTTAGCTCTCATTAACCTCCTTCTTGTAATTGTGTATTATTATTGGAATGCAAACAAACTCCCGTAAGCACAAAAGTGTAGTTGGTTGGATGTGTAAGGTAATTTATTGTTGTTCGATTGCGAGCTGAGCTAATTCAGCAGCCATAAAAGTAAAACACACAAGTGTAAATTGTATTACACCATCTGTCCCGCCATCGACGAAATGATAGTTTGGTCTGACGGCAGGGAAGCCACTCTGAATTCTTATCTAGGGATTTTTTTATCAGTTTAACAAGTTAAAAGTCATTTTTTAAGGTGATCTTCCTATATATATATGAATGTACTTAACCACTTATCTTATTCGGGGCTGTGGGGGTTCTGTGCTGTATAGTGCATACTATTGAGACTCAAACCTTGAGTGAGACGCCTTTGCTTTATAGCTTTGTAGAGCGTCATCACCCACATGGACCATTTTACGTATGAAATACATTTTTTTAAACTATTATTATGCAAAGTATCATGCACATTAATCGACATGTAAATTTAAGATCTATAATTAAATCCTTTATTAAGAACTGTAAACCATAAAACATAGCATTCTGCGAAACTGCATCATAAAACATGATGAAATTTTTTTGGAAATCACATCCTGGTGACTCATTATTCTTTTAAAAGCATGAAATGTTTTTTAAAAGAATTTCAGAAAAACGAACACAAAACCCCTCACATCCCATAAGGACCTAGGAATCAAACCTGGGACCCTGCAGCTGTGACCTCCGTGCAGTTGGTGTCCCATGTGTCCTAATGTGTCATTAACAAATCCTTCAGCGATGCATCGTTTGCTTCGGACTTGCAGATCTAGGTTTTCTGATAAGCTAAAGTGAGCTTATTTTAAATGAATCATTTGAGTGAGTCAAATAATTAACTCTGAACTCATTTAATTTCACTCTGAAATCCAGGTGCAATCTCGATCAAGTCAGGTTTCGTAATCAATCAGATGCACGATGCAATATTTAAACATCTCCTGCTATTGATTACCGATAAAGCAAAAAATTAAAAAAGATGAGCAGCATTATTAAAATTGGAACTGCGATGTAATTAAGCATAGATTTATACACTGCATGTTCTTTATTAGGAGATGTATAATTAACAGAATGAGGGTTACTATTCATTAATCTGCTCACTGAGTAAAATGCAGACTGAAAACTCGCAAATCATTACGAACACAAACGAAGACGTTCAGAATTGTAAAAAAAAAAAAAATGTACGACACTGTGAGAACATGCAAACATTACACAGAAATACGGTTTCCAAGAAACTGAACCAGGATCAGTCTGCTGTGCGGTGACAGCGCTATTCAATAAGCAATGCCTGAACATTGAATAAAAACATTACAAGAGGTCATTTTGCAAATGCTTTTATTCAAAGCGACTTACAGACATCACCTGATGGTGGCTCTATTGGCCTGGTGGTTCTGCAAGACGCCCTCAATGTACTTATATAGTTTTCAATTGTTAAATACAGGTCACATGATCATCACATG
Source organism: Corydoras maculifer (assembly GCA_019802435.1). Classification (NCBI taxonomy): domain Eukaryota; kingdom Metazoa; phylum Chordata; class Actinopteri; order Siluriformes; family Callichthyidae; genus Corydoras; species Corydoras maculifer. The sequence goes on from JAFMOD010001554.1 coordinate 322,186, forward strand.
ATCTGTACATGGCTGTCCTACACTGTTGATGCTGCCCGGCCGCTCAAGGAGGATGAGTCCCCACTGAGCCTCGGTCCTCACAAGGCTTCTTTCTTAAAAAAAAACCCAATCGAACAGAGAGTTTTGTCTTGCCACTGTCTCTTCGTCTTGCTCTTTGGGGGCTTCAGGTTTATAACTCTGTAAAGCCGCCTTGTGACCATGTTCTGTTGTAAAAAACGCTGTGTAAATAAATTACATGAACTTAGACCTCTGGAGCCGTGAGGATTAAAGCTCTTGCTCAAGAACTCACATGGGTAACTTGTAGTGGATTCAGGTTTTGCACCCCAACCTTAAAACTGTAGTCCCACATGTGAATCGGTATTCCCACACTGACCGCACCGCACTATGTTTCCTCTAATTTATTTTCCTTTGTCTTGGTTATTGTTCTGAATTGAATGTTAAATAGGATGTATTTGGACATCGGGAGAGGTGTGTGTGTGTGTGTGTGTGTGTGTGTGTGTGTGTGTGTGTGTGTGTGTGTGTGTGTGTGTGTGTGTGTGTGTGTGTGTGTGTGTGTGTGTGTGAGTCACAACTCTGTGTTTTTTGTTAGAAAGGTTTTTACTTTTGCACAGCAGGGGGCTAAATCACAGCAAACCCACATGTTGTTAACAAGCTTTTCAAAACGGGTCCGAGTCTGCTGAACGGTCTCTCCTGTTCTTACAAGTGGCATCTCTGCGTCTAACTTTGTTTTCTTTCGTACATTTCCAAAGAAAAATCCTATTTATTTTTGTCACAATCACTCTGTTAAAGGTAAACATACTGTAACTCTAAAAAGCAGAACAATTTAGCGGCGCACATCCCTCATACAGACCCACAGAGGTCAACTCAATCTGCGATGACGCTGTACGTTTCTCCGCTGCTCTCTCTTCTACATTTTCCTCATTTTGGTTTAGCATCAGATTTAATGTTACTAAAACATATGCATGACATTAAATCTCAGTAGGATCTGAGTGATATGTGGGAGGAGCTTCAGAAAAATTTAAACTTTAAGACCCTCACCATGCAGATATGTCATTGATACGCAACTCTTAGCCGTGGATGTAACTTTGTGTAAACAGTTTGGGGAAGGCCCCCGTCCATTCTGTTCCAGCATGACCATGCCCTCTTGAACATAGCAACATCTATAAGGCGTGATTAATAATAAAAATTGTTAACAAACTTCACTGGTCCTCACAGACCTGTGAACGCAACCCCATCCAACAGCTTTAGGATGAAACAGAATCCCTCCTTCCATCACCCAACATCAGTGTCTGATCCTACAAAAGATTAGTTTAGAACTGAATCTTATAAAAGCTTCATCAATAACTCTGTACTCTGTACTATGTTCAGAATTATGTTGATTTACATGTTGTAAAAAATATATTTCTTAATGTTTACTTAAATATATTAAAAACATTCTTGCATATTTATCAAAATTTGAGACTATTGGGAATTTCACGGCCCTTTGGCTGTTCCTTTTCAGGCCCACAGAGGTCAACACTAACACAGTTACCTCTTTCGATTCAGATTCTAATGCATGCTCACATACAGAATAATTATATATAGATAATTAATTACGGCACAGTGGCTTAGTGGTTAGCACATTCGCCACTCAGCACTAGGGATTCCCGGTTCGAATCCCCATCTGGGTGGAGTTTCCATGTTCTCCCCGTGTCCGTGTGGGTTTCCTTCGGGTTCTCCGGTTTCCTCCCACAGTCCAAAAACATGGATCAAGTCAATTGTTCTCCAAATTGCCCCATATAGTGTGTGATTGTGTGAGTGAGTGTATGCCCAGTGATAGGTTGGCGCCCTGTCCTGGGTGTGTATGCCCGGCGCCCGAGATGTTCTCCCCTGGATGGGCATGGGGAACCCCACCGCGACCCTAATAAAGGATAAAGCAGAAGATAATGAATGAATGAATAATTAATAAGTAATACCACTAAAGTGCATGGTCTGTGTTTAACTGTAAAATTACAGCCTGTTGATCCAGGCCTCGTCAGGGTTGTAGATTCATATGTGACCCTTGAGAAAATAATTTCGCCAGTCTTGTTTTAAAGACTCCAGTGTGTCCCTTAGTATTCAGTATCTTTAAAGATATCTTTGCGCTCCGTGTGCGGGAATAATACTGGATAAATAAAGTCAATGTAGCTTGAGAGTGGTACATTAAAACAAACATATCAGGCCTGTGGGGGGGTAATGAGTGCAATCATCAAGTGATGAGTAAAATCAATTTTCTAATCAACAATGTGTGAAACAATTTATTGTTTATTTAAATTCAGAAAACAGAAAAAAATAAAATAAAAATAGAATAGAGCCGTATCCTGACGGCTGACTCAGATCCCTGTGGTTTAATACCGATCTTGTTTATCTGTCCCCAAAATGTTAAGGAGTATTTTATTTTTCAGGATTGACCCAAAACTCTCCAGAGAAGCATTTCTTTTTCTTTAATTTTGTGCTGCAGCCTGTTTATGCAATAATCCCGAGCTGAGGACATTAAAATACATGAGTGCAATCAGATCAGTGACAGTGCCTGTAATGCTTACCTTCAGTAAATATGATTTATGGAAAACAATGTAAATTAGTTCAGCTTCCGTTGTCACTCCAAACCTAATAAAACATTTTTAAAATTTAAAAGCCTTCAGGGGAATTAGTGTGAGGCTACAGACTGGTCAGAGTTTGTAAATGTTCAGGGCAGCAGCGAGAATATATACGGATTCTTTATCGAAGGTGTTAGACGAAAGTGGTTCTTATGTAAGTAGCACTGGCTTTTATATATGCAGTTAGCTCTACTGCGAGGGTCCCGGGTTCAATTCCAGGGTGATAAACAAAGGACCTTCTGTATGGAGTCTGCATGTCCTCCCTGTGCCCAAAGATGCCAATGCATTAGCATAATAGGACGTCTGTTTTCTCTAAAAATACCAAAGACCGTGCTGGTAGGTACATTAGAGATAGCAGTTGCCCCTCTGTTTGACCATGAGTAAGGAAAGACTTGAAGACCTACCCAGATGTTAGATGTTTTGGACTCTTTATTTCCACCAGCAGTGAACCAGCGATGCCTAATGTATCCTGCTGTATTTGTCTGCTGTCAAGGTTACATTTAATGTATATATTATACAATGTTTTGTACCATGGGAATTAATTATAAGTTTTAACCTGCTATCTAAAATATATCAGACTTGTACCTTATGAAGGATTTGTCATGGCTTTAATTATAAGTTTTTAGTATAGTTCCAACACAGTTGTATAACATACAGGCTGGAGGTAAAGATTAAATGCCCCCACACATCCACAACTCATGAATAGGCTTTATCACCAATTATAAAATGAATTCCCTGTGCATTATAAGCAGTATTATCAGAGTATGGTTTTAAAGACAGAACCCTTAATAACACCACAGCATCTAATGTGCAATAAACTTTCTATAAAGATCCGGTGATTGCTCTAAACAGGCCAGCGCTTCCCTCATGTATTATATTCTAATGACCGACATTAAAAAGCTAGGTAACAGTTGCACAGTGAGGCCAAGTTTGACCTTTTCTTAGTTAAATACAATAAACGCTCATTAAATGACCCAATTTCTGATTTAATTACAACACATTTTCATTTTCAGCCAAGTTAATGAAGAACAACCAAAAATATTTTCTCAGATGAGACTTTTAGTCGTTGGTTTGTTCATTTTTGTAATAAATAGAGCAGTATAGTCAGAGCATGAAGAAGAGTTTGTCTGTTTGTCCTTGTTTTACCTTCTTTAACGATGAATCTTTACAGAACCCGCACCTGCCAGTTACATTTCTGACTGACTGGAATAACGGCCTCAGTTTTATTTACTGAATCTGTGTTTATATTTTACTTTCTCTGAATCTCATTATAACGAGCAAATGTAGGTCTCCTGAGCCACCAGTGTTTTAAGGTTGCTATAGTGCTGGAGATCCGAAAAATACTCATTTCTATTCTGCTTTTTTTTTTTTTTTTTTTTTTTTAAAGAAGCCCAACCCAAAGCTGTCAGGCATAATAACATTTTCTTTAAAATGAGGCTCTGCCAATTTGACATGATGGTTTCTGGGTTTGGGAATCAGGATGTGGGAAGCGGTGTGGCAGCAACCGTGCTAATTTGGCTTGTTACTGCTTTTGCTGACTGGAGAAATGCTGTCATGGAAAATCAGCCACTCAGGTACAAAGACTTTTGTTTTTGTTGTTTTTTTATTATTATTTTCCTTAGAATATATGACATAAAGACAAAGAGAAGGAAAACTTTAATGAGTTTTAACTTTTTGCAGATTTATTCATCTAATGTCTTCTTTGATTATGAGTTACCTCATGTTTTTTTTTTTACTTTTTGTCCTTATAAGCACTTTATTTTAAATTATTTACTAGTCTCCCAATTGAAGGTGTTAAATAGTTAATAGGCTGAGGGCTGCGGGCTCCGGTTCCTGGCCTGGCTGGCAGCTCTTAACACCTAACCAGCGGAGCCGCTGACATATTGTAGTCCCAGGACTTTAAGTGGAACGTTTCCTTGGCTGCACGGTGACATACTTTACATTTCACTCTGGGTCTCATCCAGCGACGACTTGGAAAAGAAGCCTGAAAAAGAAGTGAGGAAAAGCAGATGACAGAATGAAGAATCCAGATCACAGCAGATCTGTGATTCACTGTGGCCCCAGCACGGTTCGAGGGACGATGTGGTGTCAGAAAAACAGGCATCAGCACAACTGTTTATGTCTCTCCTTAGCTAAGTGTGGATACGTCTGACTCAGCAGCTAATCGGAGAGCTGAGAAATGCTCTCGTACAAGAGCTGCGTACGGTCCACCTTCAGGTTTATCCATCCATCCGTGGGGTGTGTGTGTGTGTGGGGGGGGGGGTTCCCCATGCCCATCCAGGGGATAACGTTTTGGGCGCTGGGCAGATACACCCAGGACAGGGCGCCAAACTATTACTGGGCACACACTCACTCACCCAGACACACTCTATATGGGGCAATCTGGAGAATTCAATTGACCGTGATTAATGTTTTTGGACTGTCAGAGGAAAGCGGAGAACCCGGAGGAACCTACGCAGAGAACATGGAAACTCCATCCAGACTGGGATTTAAACCGGGAATCCCCAGCACTCGAAGGAGAACATGCTAAACACTAAGCCACCAAGCCTCCTCCATGCGGTTTAGTTACAGTAAATTCAATTAAACAAGATTTTCACGTCATTTATATTAATTAGCTGCTTTTGAAAGTATAATGTCCTGCTCAGTGTACTGTGAACCTTGTGATGTACTGAGACTCAGTGATGGACTCCTCCTTATGAGGCTAATCAGAGTTAACAGGTTTAAAAAAGCAATAATAATGTACAGATTATTACAAAGTTCATTTAAAAAGTTGGATCATAATGGATTCATCGATTCAGTTCAGTCATTAAAGTCTGGAGATCAAAGCAATGCAAATGGCTTCCTGATTTACATCAGTGAACATCAGCGCATCACTCCATACTCATCGCTTACCTACAAAAAAAGAGCCATTAAACAGAATCAGGAACTGATGAAGCCAATGCCCTGTGTTTCAGATTTCACAGGACGGGATGGATTCTTTATTTTGCCGTATCGTCGTTTTAAATTCGATGACAATGTGGGCGTTTTTTTTTTTTTTTTTTCTAAATTGAATAATGTTTAAGTTTGAGTCTGTCAAATTGAGCTTTTTGATGATAAAACTTTGTCAAATAAGCTTTGGAATTGAGAGAACGTCAGCGGCTCTGCCGGCCGTCTCGTTTGATTCGTCACTTGCGTCTCTCGTGGATATTTTGCGAAACGGTTTACAGTGCAAATGAGATTGTAGTTAAGCATCCTGCATGTTTAATGTTACCCAGAGTTATCAGAGCCACAACTTTTCATTATCCTCAAGTGAAATCGAGGCGTTTGACTGAAGATTGGTGTCGGAAATATATTTTCAGCCACAGAGTTACTCATACAGACCTGTTGTCCATTTTATCAGCTCCACATCTTATAAATATAGAGTGGAAAGTATGTGTGTTTGGGTGTGTATTTGTGTATATGTGTGTGTTCCCTATACAAACCTACACTGTTGCTTTGAATAACACGACATTAAACATACTCTTTAGGATCCTGAGGAGGTTTATATACTCTTTACACGAAGAAGTCGCTCAAGGAGCTTTATTATTTTTGGCTGTGTTTTGTGAGTCACGCGCAGTCGTTCCCTGAATTTGCCAGATTTAACTGCGCAGTTAGTTCGTTTTTACGAAAAAAACACGAAGTGGAACGTTTAGGTCATTTACAAGAACCATCATCACAAGCCCAGGCAAAGCGGCTAGTATCTCGACGTACTCTGATGCCCACTAGTGGTTACTAGATGGAAGATCCTCTAGTGGTAACTAAGTTGGATGATTCTCAGTGAGGTTTAATTTGGGATGATTCGTTTTTGTGCACTGTGTTAGACACAACCACCTTATTGCTCCACCTTGTGGCTGTAAAATCAGAGATTTTGACTAATTTGTCATCAGTTGCATAAGTACTTATCTAATTTAATGTAGTATAACTGTAGCATTGCTCATTTCCGCAGCCAGCTCCTCCATTATTGGTGGATAACTTAAAAGTACCCTCTGAACAGCACGAGTTTGCCGAGTCATGTTTCTTTTTTATTGAGTTGATATGAGTTTCTTTATCAGAGGCTTTTTCCTGCTTTTACAGCAACATGAAAGATAACAGAGCAGCATATGAATTTCACTGACCTTGTGAGAGCATCTTCGTTCCTGACAAGCTCAAGTGAGACGTTTAGGAAATACAGTAAATACTGAAAACCTCAAAACCCTTCGCGATTCCAATTTATTTTTTCTGTTACTTTTATCGTGTGGCTTCTTTACTGATCAGATTTTGAGCTACGGGCGGCACGGTGGCTTAGTGGGCAGGATGTCAGCCTCTCAGCGCTGGGGATTCAGGTTCGAATCCCAATCTGAGTGGAGTTTCCAAGTTCTCTCTGTTTCGGAGTCTTCTCCTCCTACCTGGTACCTCCATCCTCAGCATCCTTCTCTCAAACTAAACCTCATCCCTCTTCCGTAGACGTCCAATTTGTCTCAATCTCACCTCCCATACTTTGTTTCATTTCAAATCAACTTAATCCTAGTACTTGGAATCCTGGAATCCTTGGAGTCTTGTCTATCCTTGTCTTATTACGACCCACAAACCAAAAATGTCTGCGAGGATCCTTTGTTTAAATCTCAGCACCATTCGCTTCCCCGTCGACCCTCAACCCTCGTTTTGTATGGAAGTTTCGTGGACTGAAGCATCAGCTCAGATCATGAAAAAAGCAAATGAAAGTGCGTAGCGTGTGATTTTTATATCAGGGATCTTTTTAAAATAAAATCATATCTTTGAGATCTCTGCTGTTTTGAGGTACAAATAATATCCAGTCCATTAAGTACTTAACCCCAGTGTACCTTTCTCCCTATATCTCCACACATTAGTTAATTATACGGCTGTACGACAGTTCTGAGTAATTTAGAGATTTAATTGTTATCAAACGGATCAGTCACTCGAGCGGGAGCGGCGTCAGGTTAATTATTATTCTTAGGATGACGTCTGTTTTAGGGCACACAATGCGCTCGGATTGCAGGATCAGTATTCCCTGAACGTGTGGGCGCGGGCATCGCTTCGGTGACATGCCAGTCAAATCAGTTTAATCAAATTACCGTTTGATTAAAACATAATGAACATTTGTACAAACCATCTTCATGTTCAATTGGCACTTAACACCTGCGTGAACGTAAGCCCGCTGTGCAAACTGTGGCTCTTTTGTTTTTTTTATTTCTAATCAGATTCCATCAGTTGGTGGAAACAAAACAAGAATAATCCTGCGATTGAAAGCAGCCGCCGCTCAAATCCTGAGGTGAGGCCGCCGTAGAGGACCAATTCAATGGTTTAAGTGCCGTCCGGTCGTCTGACACTCTGTATGAGGGAAGGGGTTTTTACTTATATTTCCCCGGTGCATCGGAATCTTCCAATCAATCTCTCTCTTGCTAGGCTAACTCTCGATGACGCAGTTAGCCGCTAATCTCCTAGCAGCCCCTCCAGCCTTCCAAACTTCAATGGGATCAAGCCGACGATGGGCTAATCTAATCTGGGCGAAGGAGAAATTGCCGCCTGTCTCCGCGCCTCCGTCAGCGAGTGTGTGGAATTTAATGAGAACTTAATTGTTTCCCAACTGCAGCCGTAATTCAATAACACGAGTCGCTCGTTCGCTTGATGCTTTAAAAGCACACGTCCTCCTCTTGTGCCGTTTGTCTGGCTGTAATTGTATCAGGAGTTTCCGAATCTGAAGGCCTTTATTTATTTATTTATTTTTTGTTTTATATTAATGTGCACTTTTATGTTCGTTAGATGAGCTGTGATCGGAAAAAATAACGTTACAGCGTGCCGTCCTCAGAGAAACATCCGTCTTCTTTGTTCCTCTGATAATAAACGAGCACCGTGATAGAATGGAAATGCGACGAGGTTGTAGAAATGAGGTTGCATAGTAATTATTTGGCTTGTCGTTTCCCTCAGATTTGCTCTAGAACAATACTGCACTGTCATCTTTGTATAGAACCAACAGAACATGACCTGCAAAAGACTCAGGTGTTTACACGAAGCTGATGGAGGTACGAAATAATAAATCAAATGTCAATCCTTTTATCCAAATGTTGACAGAGTGGCGTCTCACGCGTCCTTGCTTGTAAATGCTGATTAATGCTGGTACACTGGGTTCGCATCCGCACGTCATTCATTTTGAATAAATTTATATACAGACGCCATGATGGTTCAAAATATTGTTCAGTTAATTATATTTAAGTGTGCGGGATCTAACAACTTGTACTGTATTAATCGTAATGCACTATATATCTGGGATGTACCAGTACTTAACTATCTTGTCTCCAGACCTAGCATGACCCTCAAAATGGCTTCCACAATGATGTGGTTGCTAAAGATAAATAATTGTACTTATTGCAACAGGGAAGTGTAAAGTACTCCCGGGTCCATGTAGCTATATTTGCCACAGTAATGGTCATTTCTTACAGACCAAATGATCGTTTTATGAGTTCCTACAAAGTGGAAGTGTTCCAGAACCATAAAACTTAAACCACATATAGTTCTAGAGCAGGGAACCCTGGTGCTGAGGTGCAGTATGCATAAACGTAAGCCTCCGCTGTTCTTAACATCAGCACAATGACTGTGCCAGGAGGTTTATGCCATTGCTTTCATAATCAAACAGCTTGATACGAGCAAAAAAGTTCCCAAAAAGTTTCCACAGACTAAATCCACAACCTTTTAGAAAACCTTTTCTGAAAAGTGGGAGCCGGAGAGAGGAACTCCATATTAATTCTTATGGATTTAAACTGGAGCGTTGTCATAAACGAATGTGTAGGTACCTCAATATTCTCAATATATTAAATGTGCTGCACTACAGTTACTCTGCATGGGACGGTTTTATCACTGTGGGTTTGAGAAAAAATAAATGGGTGCATACATAAAGCTCTCACAGCCTTTTACAGTGAGCACATGCCCAATGAATGAAATGTGAAAATGTGGCATGAACATACATGGTTTTGACTTTCACCATTGCACCTGACAGAGCTCGCGAGTGTTTTTTGGCAGCAAAAAAGCATTCTGTATAAAGGCGCGAGCCGATTCAAAGCTCCAAAAACTCATCATGACACTTCTTGCCTTTGAAATAATCTATTGTAAAAGCGTGCCGGGAACAATTGGCTGCCATCAAAGGAAGGGTCTGGCAGTAACAGGGCTCGAAGTTTTAGTTTCGAGGCTTTTGACTTTGGCAAAGTTGTTTACCAAAGAAAGAAGTGGAAAACTGGAAACAGTACAAAGGAAATGCAAGGTGCTTAAAGCAATGAACATATAAATAAATAAAGAGGCTCGCCGCGCAAGGTGCTTATTCTGATGCGCTATTATTCTCAGGCCTTTTTAACACAAAGCGAAAAAAAAAAATAAGTGAAGTAAACAATGACGAGCCGCTCTGGTAACAAATATTTACAGATATGTCTTTGAAATGAGTTACGGATGAGTGAAAGCAGACGTAAAGAGATAAATTCTAAAAAAATCAATAAAAATCTAAAGCCCTGTATCTGCTGTGATACACAGCATGACTCATGACATCGAGCGACCACAGTGAAGGATTACACTCAGAATAAGTGCAGCACTGTATCTTATTTGTCTTACAAGCTTTAATCAGAACCCAATCTCATCTCATTATCTTCCACTAGGGTCGTAGCGGGGTTCTCTGCCCATCCAGGGGAGGGCGTTTTGGTCGATAGGTAGATACATTTAGAACAGGGCGCCAATTCATTGCCAGACACTCTCTCACAATTTAATGCCGATTTAGATAGGGTCAATGAAACCCGGAGAAAACCCATGTGAAGACGGGGAGAACATGGAAACTCCACCCAGATCAGAGAGGCGAACGTGTTAAAAATGACACCACCGCTTCGTCCCCTAAATGTATTTTTCAGTTCTGTTTAAATAAAATAATTCATGTATTTTTACCCAATAACCCTTTACTACTTCTAAACATCTGCCCTGCCCATCGCCCCACCCAATAATCCATCACCCCACCGTACATGTAATCCAGGTTTATCACACGTCCCGTACCTACCACATCAGTTCTGCTGTTGACTGTTCCTCTGGGCAGGTACTCTGCCCTCTTTTCCCAATAGCCAAGGGCCGGATGTGGCCCTGGGGCCGTAAATAACCCAGATCTAATATGAATCAAACTTTCCCTTCTGAATTTCCCATCACGCATTCAGACAGGTAGCGTTTTCTCAAGACCTGAAGTAATTTCGACGCGTTTATCCGCCTTCCAGTTATTGAAGGATGTGTCAACACTCTGTTAAATCCGATTCTGTAGATCCAAAGTTCTCATAACAACTCCTGTGATTGCAACCTGGTGGGAACTGTAGGATTATCCGTGCCTACTGAGCTACGCCAACGCACATTATTGATAAATAAATCATCCGCTGAAACCGTCTGAAACTCAGAAGTCCCTTAATCCAATGACAGAAAATCCATCTCAGCTACAGTGTTCAGAATGAAGAAGCTTGAATATTCTAAGCGTTTTAAACTCCAACACTGGTGTAAGTATTACGCTGAAAGTCACTAAGCTCCTCCGCCTGCCAGTATGCAAAGTCTAAACAGGGTGATCAATCAAAATATCTGATGTGCAATGCACTTCTATTAGACCCAAGACTGGGTCAATGCATCATTTCCCTTTGAAGAGTTCATTACTACATGGTGGCTTCCAACGTCCAAGGAATTAGAGTCTTAAACAGAAGCCGAGGAAGGAGGGACGCAGAGATCCTTCATACTTAAATTCATGCGCTCAAAATTTTCCTTTTAATTAGAAATGATTAAGAACCCGTTAGGAACCTGATTAGGAACCTGCCAATGTGCATGTGCAGTAAAAACTCTGACCTTTACTATTACACGAGTTCACCCTGCCCATGTCCAATTCCCTTTCTTTTTTTTTTTTTTCTTTTCTGTCTCCCCCTCCCTCTCACTGGTCTGGGACTCCCTGGCCATATTAAGGAAGCAAATTGTCCATTACAAAAAGTCATTAGACACTAAGAATACATTAGGACTTTGTTATGGTGTGGAATATTGTTTTCCGTTTTAATCAATCCATTACCACATTAGCACAAATCAAGGACAGTGCTATCATTGTTGCTCGGACCCTTGAGCTGCTCTCTCCCCTATAGTACGTTCAATTACATTGATCAAGGACAGACAACCCACAGGAACAGAGTTCATACTGAAGTGCGTGTAGTGTTTCAACAACAGCAGACCCTCCGCATGTGAGTCACTGAAGCCAATGAGATGAATGTGGATGTAATGTTTAGCTGTTTATCTACTAATTATTCATCAGAGGGTGGCACGGTGGCTTAGTGGTTGGCATGTTCTCCTCTCAGCACTAGGGATTCCCGGTTCGAATCCCAATCTGGAGTTTGCATGTTCACCCCATGTCTGCGTGGGTTTCCTCCGGGTTCTCCCGTTTCCTCCCACAGTCCAAAAACATGGATCAAGGTCAATTGAATATTGCTGGGCACACAATGACTCACTCACACAGAACACTCTATATGGGGCAATTTGGAGAATTCAATTGATCTTGATCCATGTTTTTTTTGACGGCGAGAGGAAACCGGAGAACCCGGAGGAAACCCATGCAGACACGGGGAGAACATGGAGACTCCATCCAGATTGGGATTTTAACCGGGAATCCCCAGTGCTAAGAGTAGAACATGCCAACCACTAAGCCACCATGAATTTTATAGCTGGTGGATTATTCTTAGTTTAGCAATGACACAAAACATCACCACCATGTCAGTGCCACTGCAGCGCTGAGAATCAACCACCTCTTAAATAATGTCTACGAATGGCCTGATCATCATGAAATCTGATTAAACGGCCGAATGAATGAAGATGTGAACTGAACCTAATGAAGTGGCCGGTGAGTAAATAATGATTTATGTTTGTCCACGAGTCAAATATATATTTATTTTTAAATAATCCACTTCACAGCTGATGTCACTTCTGATCATTTGTGTTTCTCCATTACGGCACTTACAAAAAATCCTGCATGTAGGAAAGGTGACAGCCTGTGACTCTGTGAAATTGAAAGTCACTGAGCTTTTCACTGCGACCCATTCTACTGGCAATTTGTGGATATGGAGGGTCGCACCGCTGCATGCTTGACTTTATTTATTGTTATGGCATTATGACTTTATGCACCTCTTAACAATGGGAGAGACTGAAACGGCTAAAACCGCTGAATGCACGTATTACATCAGCTAACCGTATATGTTTTGCCATGCAGTGACTTTTCCGTTTTCATGGCGAGGGTTCTCTCTCATAATAATCATAAATAAAGGAGGATTTATGTTGAAATTCACCGGCGTTTGGTGACTTGGGATTGTAGGGTTTTCTTAGGCCACTTTTACATCCCAGACACAGAAGCGTGTTCTGATTTATGAATGAATGAAGAGCTTACAGACAACGTGATTTAGTTGTTGTTGTTGTTTTCACGGGACTTCAGCACATCGTCATAAACTTTAGCATCATCGTAAAGCTTCTACTGACCTGAAATGAGTTGGATTTTGCAAAATTAGGATTCAGATAAAACAGAGGATTAATTCTCCTTGGTCTGTAAACACACACACACACACACACACACACACACACACACACACACACACACACTCATACGAGATGGAATTTTAGCATCAGCAAAAAAAACGAGATCGATTTTAATATTCCAACACATTTGTACTGAGGTCCAGATGTGATGCACCCCACAGACAGACTTCAGACTCACAGCCATGTTTTCTTCGAGTCCCTCCGTTGTTTTGTTTCAGTTTAACTGAGGTGATACATAAAAAACAAACGCAGTCTGCTCATTGGGCAAATGATGGTAAATGATTGTAAGCAAAGCCACAAACCTTGTTTTTTTTTGGAAAAATTAAATCACATCGAAACTGCGTTGTGACAAGTGAATGTCAAAAGCTTTGTAAAAGAGAAGCAAGTCATTAACTCACATGGATTTGAGTCGTCCAGCATTCGTCTGTGCATCAAGAACATATCAGCTTCTAAAGCTATCCCTCCGAATCCTGGCTGGAAGCCAGGGCCGTACTTGGATCGGGTTCAGCGTTTACGTAATAAGCAGCGCCGGATTAAAGCCCCTGCCAAATAAGTGAATGGAAATGCCCGTGCCATCAGTGTACAAAGCATTTCCGCCGTTTCAAAAGCCCAGTGCACTGAAACAACAGTATTGACATTTGACAAGAACCGACATTTTCAACCTCCTGCATCCGAGTGGATTGATACTAACACAATAAGTCCGTGTTTTCAGTGACTTTGTGACTTCAACGATGCACCAATGACATCTGTTATTCAAATTCTTTATATTTGATGATTATATAAATGAATTACATCACAGCACTGTCAGATACTCACTTCTGGTCAGATTTTATTATGGTTCCATGACTAATATACCCAAGTGGAACTATTTTTCTCAGCCATTAGTCATTTGTTACGTAGGTTCTGGCAGCGCGGATTGTTGGATATGTGATTCAAACCCTTGAATATTCTAATTTACTGACTTTAACTGTAATGCTTTTGATTTTTCAGATTTTCATTATACTGGAACACGATTTCAGCGTCGGTGTGCGGGGCGTCCTATTTTAAAATGACTAAGGTATGACATTCTAATTCAGACTATTAGAGAATAATAATTTCTCTGGCAATTAGTAGATGCTCTGCACATTCTTTCTGGGGGAGTGAGTATTTTTACAAAGAAGCTTCAAATAATTCTGCATTGGAACCACACGCCAAAGAGAAAAGAGGAACACAGCTAACAGCTACATCTCACAACATGCATCATTGGGGTAATAAATATTTCTATTAAGACAATATTTACATAATCTAATAAAATGGATGATTGTGGACTTGAGCATCCAGCTTCCATAGAGTAATGAGAATTAAGTATCTTACTCAAGAACCCACTTTAGTAATGTCAGTGGACCTGGGATTTGAACTCACAACCTTTAGGTTGATAGCCCAACATCCCACACTTCTCTAAGCTACCACACATTACAAAAGGATATTCCAAAAGATGAATTATTATTTTTCCGAAACAAAAAAAAAAACTTTTATGCTAACAATTCTTGTTATATTTGCTTTTATTCCGACATTCCAACATGCATGTAAACACACACAGGGTCCGATCCTTCAGTATGAAAGAGAACCGCCGTCCTATTGTGTTTATTCTCTGTGGCATGTAATGAGCTCCACTGATAGCTCCACCAAATCACAGTTTCATTTAAATCCCATTTAACACCATTTCATTTAAACAATTAAACTCGCCTATGTGCTGAAGGATATGTTCGAGTAAATTAAATGTCAGTAATTGGATACACATTTATACATACTGATTAGATAGATGTGTGAGAGATGCCCAAGCGTCTGTAATTTGTTTGTATTTTGGATTTAACACACCTCATTATGTTACCCCACTGCATTTGTTTGCAAACTTCCGCTGGCTTTTTGGACTTTGTTCTGTTTTATTTCTTAAACCGCACAAAATTCGGGCTTAATTTCTTGGAAAATGGCTTAGCAGCCATGCAGCGGGCCCCACTTACACAAACCGCTTACGGGGTTGTTACGTGGGGAAAATAATGAAGTCTAAACCTTTTATTTCATTTTTGATCCATAATTATTTAATGCTGATGAGTTTCTGAAGATCTGCCATTTTGAAGGTCACCCTCATATTGTTGTAATCATTTGTAGTTGGTGGAGGGACCGCAGTCTGTCGGATGGGGCAGCTCACAGGTGTGATGACTGAAGTAAAAGGCCAGGGATACAGATCACTGTATATAAACTAAATATCATCACTGGAGCTGTTTAAATTATTCACATTTACTCTGAATTCATTTTAGGGTTCATCTCTAATCCCCTCCACCCACAGTGGAGCTCATGTCACGCACCGTTTACACAATGAGCTGCAGCCTCAAAGAAACGAGTGCATTATACAAAACTTTGCAGCCACACCAGAGTTTGGTGTACACATTTATATCCACTTGCATCTCTTTATGTAGAACTATATAAGACGCAACACTATGCAGGTCGAATTATATAAGCTCGTAATTACTCTCAACAGCGACCTCTACTAACACACTCAAAAAAACATGCTAGAGGGATTTGAATTTAGTGAAATGCACCAAAGAGTGAGTGTTTGTCTTTGTGTCAGTTTGTTCTGTTTCCCCATTTTCTGCTTTATTAGAGCCGGGATAGGTACCGAAATTCCATTATCAGGACCAGCAGCTTAAAGAATGAATCAATTAAGTAGGAATACTGAACCTAATGAGCATTGTGATGTCATAATGTTGTATGTATGTATGTATGTATATATATATATATATATATATATATATATATATATAGATAGATAGATAGATAGATAGATAGATAGATAGATAGATAGATAGATAGATAGATAGATAGGTGTGTGTGTGTGTGTGTGTGTGTGTGTGTGTGTGTGTGTTTATATATAAAATCAAATACTTCATTACGTGTTAGGTTTCAAATCAGTCATCAACAAATAAAGAATGCCTCCGTAAGTGTCCAGCAGAACCTCATTTAAGTCGCAGATCTGGAACATATTTTCATTACGTGAATCCCAGCAGAGCGTCTTCCTCTCTCATGGTTAATATTGAATCCTCACCCACGTCCATGTTGTGTTCTGCAAAATCAGCAGTGTGTCATCCCACACTATGTCAGTCCATCAGGCCGAAACGGAGACCATTCACTCTGCCTGTTCGTTACACAGGTGTTGCTAGGAGACGGCAGCCTTGGTTGGTCAGTGTGACATAGGCGATGGGTAATTTGATGCAGAGGGAAATGGATGGGAAATTGACGTGCAGGGAGTGGATGGGTTTCAGGGGTCGGCAATTAGCAGCACTGCAGGCTGAGAGATGCTGCCAAGGTATGCATATCCACCCAAAAGTTATCTGGCACATTAATGGGGCAGATTGAATAAATTGCCCTGGGATCTTAATGATGGGGACATGAAAAAGAAGCTGTCCAAACAGACATGCCATTATTCATTTTTAATGGAATCAGCATTTTGCTTAATGTAATCCCGTGGGTTAGAGAACAGAAACGTTCCGAGTCTAATGAAGGCCGGTGAATTTTCAGGGTGTGATTTCTGTAGGTTATCCTTCGGGATTGATTCAGGTGCTGCTCTAGCAGCATTAGCTGTAATCACGTTAGCCTTGACCTTAAAAGAGGGCCAAAAGACAATCAGCCGATCAGGGTGCGAGCTGAAGCCCAAAGCACCGTCACAAAAAACCTCACACTGCTTTTAATTAGCCGCCGGTATCTGCAGCGAGCGACAGCCTGTGATTTAAGGTCACACTTTCACAGGGTTTGACATTTGCTCATCAAGATTAACAAACTTAACTTCAGAACCAGACATATTCATTCATACACTTTTTAGATGTTTTACTCACCGGCCAGTTTATTAGGAATTGGGTTGTTTCCTCACCCGCATTCTCCATCCATACTCTATCTTCTGCTTTATCCTCTACTAGGGTCGCTGGGAGGGGGGGGGGTTCCCCATGTTCATCCAGGGGAGAACTTTTCAGGTGCCCAGGACAGGACGCCAATCTATCACTGGACACACACTCACTCACACAGACACACTCTATATGGGGCAATTTGGAGAATTCAATTAACCTTGATCCATGTTTTTGGGCTGTGGGAGGAAACCGGAGAACCCAGAGGAAACCCACACGGACATGGGGAGAACATGCAAACTCCACCCTGATTTTGATTTAAACCCTGAGGGGAGAACATGCTAACATGCATGCACGTTGTGTTCAGCAAGATCGTCTCGCAGTGCAGTTTCCATGTTCTCCCTGTGTCCACGTGGGTTTCACGAAGATAATGGTCAGGACCCCACAGAGCAAAAAATTATTACGTTGGGGATGATTTTCAGCACTGCACTGACACTGGTAAGGTGGTGGTGGTGTGTTGGAGTGTGTTGGTACCAGTGGATCAGACAGAGCAGTGCTGCTGGAGTTTACATCCTGTATTCACTCACTGTACACTGTGTTATTCTGAATTACCATGGATTACAGTAGATTACAGCAGTGTAATGACTAAATAATCTTAAAGGCAGATTGTGTATTTCTGCACCAACATAAACTTCAGCTATTGCAATTAGAGGTGACAGCAGGTCAGACCGGAAAACGAGTTATTACTGAGACAGTGTGAGGTACAAGCAGGTGACCCAGCATGGAAATAGCAAGAGGAATGAGGTAGAGGTTCACAGATCACTGAGCCCCTGAGTGTGTGTTCTAGCGTGAGATGGGAGCGCGTGGTAGAGAGTGGAAATAGGATTGTGGTGGAGGTTCATGCCTCACCGCCTGGTTGAGTGCATGTGGAGGTTAACAGCTAGACAAATAGCTGCACCGTCAGTCACTAGTTTCCGCAGCGTGTGTACAGTATTCCTCGGCGTGATGTTGGAAAACAGAATAAACGGCTGCCAGGTTTTTAAATTAAAAATAAGAACCACCCCCCCACACACCATCCCCAACCCCCTCCTCCTTATTGCAGGGTGTGAGCGGGAACAATTTCTATCTCAACAATTGGCAACTACTAAGTTCTAAAGTAGGAAAGTGTTACTGTATGAGGTCTCCATGACAAAGAACTGGAGGAACCTTTGAATTTTTAAAATAGATTCTGTGGATTTGTGTAAATATATTTTTGTTGCGATGATGGAGACAGGAAATTTAATAATAGTTGCACCTTTATTGGTGGAAATACTCACGCTCACATCCGTGTTACCAGTCTAACACAAACACACACACACACACACACACACAGCATCATGGGGCAGTTAGTATCTTCCATTAACCTCTGACTCTGACTCCCACAGGGATGTGGAGGACATAAAGATGCCACACAGTAAGGAACCCAAGACCTGAACCATGCTGTGGGTCGCCACCACAGCGCCACCATGTCACATCGTAAATATACAAACACTTATTGCTTTTTCCTATATACGTTACCTCTCATGCTTGGCCACGCCCCCTTTCTGCTCCACTTATTGTCCATGTTCTCAGTTCCACTTTCTGTAATGCTGGACTTAGTAATGTAGTTCTACACCTCCAGACTGTAGTCCATCTGTTTTGTTCTGCAGTACACACTGTGTACTCTGGTCTAATGGTCAGAATCCCAATAGTACCACCACAGAGCAGGAATTAATGGGTGGGTGCATAAGTCCTATCCCTGCAGTTCACTGAGGTGTTTACAGCAGCACTGCTGCACTGAAACCCCCTCACCGCATTAGTGTCACTGTCCAACTGACAATCAACAATCCACCACCCAAATGAAACCTGTTCTGTGATGCTCCTGAGAACCAAGAACCAACAGAGGACAAACAAACTCAAAGAACACAGATAGACTACAGTCTGAAACTGTAAAATTACAAAGTACATCTATATGGTATACAACAGACAATGGTGCAAAAAAGTGGGCGTGGCCAAACCTTTGACTGGTACTGTCAGTAAAATCTTTAATTGAATCCATTGATAAAGGTCAGTATAGTTGAGAAAATGTTTTTAGTGCTTTTTAACTTTTAATAATGTGATTTCTTATCTGTATTAATGTTTGTTCTCCACATCGATCTGCGTGGTCAGTGTTGTCTTGGTTGTTATTTGTTGTTGGAAGCTTCAGCCGTGCGTTTGCTGAATGCACTGCGCTCGCTTCAATGAAGCTCTGTTTCCAATGCTGCCAGTTTTTATAGTGGGATCACAGAATACAGCTTAAACCGAACATCTGTTTGTACTGTCGATTAGCCAACGCAATTCAGCCAATGCACATGGCACATTTACATACAGGATTTAGTGCACATTTAAATTCATTGTAGCATCGCATTTGTTTCCTCTTTTCTTTATTTATTTTAAGTGTCACGATACAGAGAAACACAGCAGTGATGGCCAAGTGGTTTAAGTGCTGAACTTCAGAAGTACATTAATGTGGAGTACTACACTGCCCCTGGACTGATGATCTGCCACCATAAGGTTCTAAAACAAGGTCCGAGTTCTTAAAGCTGAGTCGCTTGTATTTTTTATTTATTTATTTTTATGTCTTGACTTTAGGTGAGTTTAATTCTACAGATTCTCGTTGTGCATCTGGGTCCGCTGCTCGTGATAGGCCCTTAACCATGCTCTATAAACCTGTGCTGATTGGATTGTAAGATGTAAAGACCTCTGTTCTCTGGATACAGCAATCTGCTCGCCGCCGTAACCTGCACCTGTGTCTTTAAACCGAATTAGCATGAGAGGTTCTGTCGGTTCTACATTTTTTTATAAGAGCGAATTAAGGAAACAAAGTACAATCACCGAAATGCTGACACAAACGAATCCTCATCATGACGGGATAAGCCCAACGAGCATGACCAATGCTAACCTCTGGCTGTGTTTCAAACTTTATGTTTACGATCCACACATCCTGCCACCTGGTTAAAGAAGAGGTGCGGCTGTCAGCACACGGTGTGTTTGCTAAAGAAATCCTCCTGAAACAGTGAAATAGTGGCAGATGTTGTGATAACAGTCGGCGCAAGAAGTAATTAAGGTCCACCTAATAAGTTTCCACTGCTGCTTACACAGAGCCGATGATCCATGAGCAGGAAGAAAGCACTGACCCCGAAAAGCAACAGGAAATGAAGTCCACACATACACACAATGAAGCCATGGTCTTCAATCTCACAAAGAAGGGCAGATTAAAGTGAAACAACTACCTCCTATTTAAAAAAAAACGCCACAATGCGGCGGTCGCCAGGCACCACCACATTGTAAAAGCCTCCCACTGTAGTCTTTCAGCTTGGCTTATTAGTGCTCTTAGTTAAGAGAATGGAGCCGAAGGGCCCTAATCCTCAGCCCTGAAAAGTTTACAGAACGCGCCGGCTCTTTGAAATGAATAAGTGTATTGTAAGTTCACTGCAGTTCAGAACGCTGACATATTAATGAGCTTTAACATTTGACTTGGATCATTTTCTTTACGTTCTCCCAATGAGAAAATAACAAGTCGCTCACTGACAATGTGAGAGGTAATTATTTTTTGCTCCTTTCACCATCAGACGTGTTTTTCTTGTAGGATCTAAGGAGCTTGTGATGGAAGAAGAAAAATAAGTATCTATAAACAATGTAAAGACATTTTTTAAATTTGGTTTATTAAGTAGAAGTTCCGTTGTACGTAATGCGTTTCTCTACTTGGTTTCCTTATTGGAGTTAAATAACAGTTTAGTTAAATTTTTTATTTGTTTACATCATGTTTTAAATTAAATAACAAGTAACAAAATTTACTAAGTTTTGTTTAAACGGCAGTTGCATTTTACTTGTTAATTTCTTTATTTAGTTCAATTGCAGACACGTTTGACTTTTTAGTTTTTAAATTTTGTTAGACTGCAGTTACGTTTTACTTATTTGAATTTTGCATCTTTCATCTATTCACTTCTACGTTATAAGTTAAATAGTAATAGTTTTAGTTGTTCATTTCCAAGGTTTGTTCAAACAACAGTTACGTTTGATTTGTTCTTTTCTCTATTTAGTGCAATAGTAGCTAATAGTAGAAAATCATTTTTATACTTTATAATTTCCTAAATGGGCGGCACAGTGGCTTAGTGGTTAGCACGTTCGCCTCTCAGCGCTAGGGATTCCCGGTTCGAATCCCCATCTGGGTGGAGTTTCCATGTTGTCCCCGTGTCCGTGTGGGTTTCCTCCGGGTTCTCCGGTTTCGTCTCACAGTCCAAAAACATGGATCAAGTTAATTGAGTTCTCCAAATTGCCACATATAGAGTGTGCTTGAGTGAGTGAGTGTGTGCCCAGCGATGGATTGGTGCCCTGTCCTGGGTCTATCTGCCCAGCGCCAGAGACGTTCTCCCCTGGATGGGCATGGGGAACCCCACCGCGACCCTAATAGAGGATAAAGCGGGTGATAATGAATGAATGAATGAATTTCCCAAATTAAGTTCAATGCTATTATGTTTTAGTTTTCACTGCTACATTTTATGTTCAATAGCAACTTTTTCTTGTTCATTTATTTAGTTTAATAGCAGATAAGTTTTTTTGTTTGATTTTTGCGTAAACAGCAGCTACGTTTGACTTATTCGTTTCCTTATTTCAGTTTGAAAGCTTTTTATTTTAATACTTTCATACTATATTATCCACTAGGTTTTGTTAAGCTTTGTTTAAACAGCAGTTATGTTGTTTTTGAATGTTTTGTTCATGTCTTCTTCTTAAACACTTTATATTCATTTTGTATTCTACAAATTTACCACCGAGACTTTAGTAGAAAGCTGTTTTGTGATGTTACTTCATTTATTTATCTAAATCTTGGAGAATTTCGGCTCTGAAAGAACCAGCCACCCCTGAATATCTGAAAGGTGCTTTATAAAGCCAACTAATCTTTATTATTTTCAACGTTGTTAAGTGAACGAGAAAGAAAATCATTTGCATGGTTGAATTTTTAAGCCCTTTAAATGTCCTTCATAGATCTTAATCCTGTTGCAAATGCACATGAGATCATAACAGATTTATTTTATGCGTCTTTGTGCCAGAACTTTACTTCCACAGCAGCATTTTTCTTAACATTTTGCTGACGACAGCCTTCCACACTCCACTGGTGTTTGCCGTAGCAGGGGGATTTCCGTATCTCGGCCCTCACATCAATTCCATCTGTTCTTCTATTTTTCGACCCATCCATCCATCTAAAAATCCACAAGGCGGACAAGGACAAAGATTCACACGGTATGTAAATACCACTTTGCATATCCATCTTCTCAAGTGGGTTTAGGATGCTCACAGAGCGGACATGCTGAATGTTAACATGCAGCGTGAAGAACTGTACCATCAAAACAAGATGTTCAAGCAGTTTAGTGAATCAGCGTTAATGTTTATGTACACTGTGAATATTTATAGGAAATTATTATAATAGTGATTCATCAGATAATTGTGTACTTTAATTGTGGAGTTTAAATAAGGGGGTGAGGGAGTGAGTGGGTGGGTGTGTGGGTGGGTGGGTGAGTGATGGAGGGGGTTCCTATGAATATAGAGGACCTACAATCATGCTCCAAGTGGACAAAACTGTTAGGACACACCTCTAAATCACTAAACCAGGTGGTTCGTTCAGTCCATTTTGGACGACATTATGCTTGTAACTTTGCTCAAACAGTTTGGAGAAGGACCAAGCAGGACAGTATGATGCACATTAACTGTGCTTAGAAATCTACATATTAAATTTTAATTGATACCCAAAGCTTTCTTTACTTTCTTCCATCTAATCATCTAAATGTTAATAAACATTAATATTGAATGACTGAACATTAATATGCAGATTTAGTGTAGTATAGTGTGTAATAAACTTCCCTGAAACAATGCAGTAGAGTTGTTTTTTTTTTTTGTTTTTTTTTTGCCTAAAGTGCATAAACTCTATTATTTGCATTATTTCTCCATATAAATGTCACATGATAGTTTAATTGTAATTTTCATTATGGCTTCCAATCCTTTGATCTATGAATGATGCGCAGAACTCGTGTAATTGGGTCGTCGTCAAAATCCTGTTGTTTAATTCATTTGTTGAGTTCATAATTATATTCGAACTCCCGCTTCATATCAAAAGGTGTTAGGAATTCAACATCGAGGCCAAATGAATAATGATATGTGGATGACATTTAAATGTCAGACCATCATCAAAGATGTAATTTGCCGTTTCTGGAATACCCGTGAGCTCCGAACTTGCAATTAGCACATGCAAAATCCGATCCTGTATCCAAAATCTAGAATCATCATAAATACAGAAGCCATCAGTTGGTGGAGTAACGTTTTCAGTGTAATCTCAGTTAATCGGGTCTTTAAATATTGCATTTGTTTCGGTATTGGTCGGCCCACGCTCAGCCTTTATCATGTTTGAAACCCAGTCAAGATGAAGGAAAAGGGCCATATGCGATCATTAACAATTAATGGCTCTTTCAGATCAATAATCCAAGACTGCTGTGTCAAGCTGGAGGCTTTCCAGAAAAGCCAAGATGTCTCAGGAACGGGCGCTTCCCTCTCTGCTGTCCAGCTCCAGGAGTCGTGTTAAAGTGAGGAGAGACTGGCAGAGCGACGGGCATGAAGTCTAATGAACGAAGAGATAAATAAATAATAGCACAAATAGATATTTCCAAACCGTTTGTTTTTTTAGAGCAGGTGGTTTGTTAACTCTTTCCGTTTCAAGTCTGTTTCTTTCTTTTTTTTTTTTTTTTTTTTCCCCCCCCCCCCCCCCCCCCCCCCCCCCCCCCCCCCCCCCCCCCCCCCCCCCCCCCCCCCCCCCCCCCCCCCCCCCCCCCCCCCCCCCCCCCCCCCCCCCTCACATTTGTAACAGAAAAACAGGGTTGAGATCTTTATTATATGTTTTTTGTTGCTATGCTGCAGACAAACACATCTACACTCGATGAACTACAGTCCAAATAATCATAATAATACATTTCAGATGTCACAGTGGCATCACGGGACATCTTAAAGAGGATCCATTTTTTTTCTACGAAGAATGTAATGTGCATTTTAAGATGCGGCTTTATAATTTTGGTAAAAAATAACTATATGTGCAGACAGACAATTTGACTTCACATATTAATAAATAAGTAGTATAAATGACCATGGTGCATTTCAAAGTTTTATTTGAAAGCAAATGCAGCTCTTGTTTATGGATTTGCAGAAAAGCGCTTACGGCATTTAAAATCAACGACGTACTAAACTTATTTTAATACCACCCGCTAATAAAATGGAAGATGATATGACATCATATTTTGACCATATTGTGTATATGATTCCATTCTCTGCTCTGCTAATCCGTAGCCGCTGACTGAATTCATACAGCTCTGTGACTGATATTGATTTGTTTACGTCACTGAGCGCTTTCCAAAAAGCCTATTTACGAATGTGATTTATCTACTCGGAATATGACCTTATGTACGCCGGGGTCGTTTATCATTTGGGATCACGCCCGTAGACGTCCACTGGACGGACGAATACAGGGCTTTGTACTCGCACTTACACCCGTGGTGGAGCTGAGCCGCAGATGAAACCTCGGCGAGCAACCCGTCCTGCAGGAGGGAGAGTGGATGGCAGCTGAAATCTTTCTGTAAACTTTATCTTGTTAAAAAGCGGTTGACAGGAGCTTCGGTGGACATCTGCATGGAGCTGCGAGAGACTGAGGGCTGCTCGGAGAAGACAGTGCTGTCAGATGATCAAGGCTGAGCCTGTCGTCTCCAATGTGGGTGGCAGTTGTGTTGTTGAAATCACAGCGAGGGCTGCCATCTGCACTGCACCCTGCACCTGCTTGCATTCAGGTGGTCTTTCATAACCGCAGCATAAAGACACACGACTCGCACAGATGACCACATGCTCAAATGTATACGGACGCCTCATCACATTAACGTGTGTGAATGTTCCAGAATTGCAAGCTTTTCTACCAAATTCCTGACACACATTTACATTTACATTTGATCATTTAGCAGACGCTTTTATTCAACGCGACTTACAAAGCGAGCAGAGTTTTGGTACAGCATCCCTGTAACAATGAGGGTTAAGGGTCTTGTTTAAGGACCTACATTGGTAACTTCGATGGGCCTGGGATTTGAACCCCCAAACTTCAGATTGAGAGCCCCACACCCTTACCACTGAGCGACCGCGCCCTGACAACCACACACCTCTGAGCATTTCACCTTCATATTAGGCGTGATGTACAATACATTACTTTCTCGATGCTTTCAATAAAGTGAATTCTGTGCTGCACTTTGATGATTTTTCTTTCAATAAACGCATTTATGAATCAAACGTGTGTTATATACACCTGTACACACAATCAACAGTGTTAACCTGTAAACACAGACACACACACACACACACACACACACACACAAATAAACAGTTGTTATAGACAATTGTGTACACACACAAATCAACAGTGTTACAGACACCTGCACACACATACTCATATAGTAAGTGCGTTTTTGAACGAAAAGCTATAGTAAGTGCTTTGTTGACGTGAGGCTATAGTAAGTGCGTTCTTGAACGAAAGGCTATATATATAGTAAGTGCGTTTTTCGACGTAAGGCTATTGTAAGTGCGTTTTTCGACGTAAGGCTATAGTAAGTGTGTTTGTTGAAGTGAAGTAAGGCTATAGTAAGTGCATTTTTCGACGTACGGCTATAGTAAGTGCGTTTTTCGACGTAAGGCTAAAGTAAGTGCGTTTTTCGACGTAAGGCTATAGTAAGTGTGTTTGTTGAAGTGAAGTAAGGCTATAGTAAGTGCGTTTTTCTACGTAAGGCTATAGTAAGTGCGTTTTTGAACGTAAGGCTATAGTAAGTGCGTTTTTCTATGTAAGGCTGTAGTAAGTGCGTTTTTCGACGTACGGCTATAGTATGTGCGTTTTTCGACGTAAGGCTAAAGTAAGTGCGTTTTTCAACGTAAGGCTATAGTAAATGCGTTTTTCGACATAAGGCTATAGTAAGTGCATTTTTTTGCACTTACTATAGCCTTACGTCGAAAAACGCACTTACTTTAGCCTTACTTTCAAAAATGCACTTACTATATAGCCTTACGTTCAAAAACGCACTTACTATAGCCTTACGTCGCTGAACGCACTTACTATAGCCTTACGTCGATAAACGCACTTACTGTAACTTTTTGTTGAAAAACACACTTACTATGGCTTTACATCAACAAACGCACTTACTATACCCTCACGTCGAAAAACACACTAACAATAGCCTTACATCGAAAAACGCGCTTATGTTGAAAAACAGACTTATAAAAGCCTTACGTTCAAAAGCGCACTTACTATAGCCTTACTTTCAATACAGCACTTACTGTATCCTTGTCTCGAAAAACACACTTACTGTAGCTTTACGTCAAAAAACGCACTTACTATAGCCTCACGTTGACTTTCGTCTAAAAACGAACTTACCATAGCCTTACTTTTAAAAATGCACTTACTATATAGCCTCATGTCGAAAAAAACACTTACTATAGCCTTACGTTCAAAAACGCACTTAATGTAGCCTGACGTTAAAAAATGCACATACTATATACCCTTACATCAAAAAATACACTTACTATAGCCTTACGTCAATAAAGCACTTACTTTAACCTCACGTCTAAAAACGCACTTGCTATAGCCTTACGTCGAAAAAACACACCTACTATAGCCTTACGTCGAAAAACGCACTTATTATAACCTCACGTCGAAAAACGCACTTACTATAGCCTTACGTCGAAAAAAGCACTTACTATAGCCTTACGTCCACAAACGCACTTACTATAGCCTTACGTCGAAAAACGCACTTTCTATAGCCTTATGTCAAAAAACGCACATTCTATAGCCTTACGTCCACAAACGCACTTACTATAGCCTTAGGTCTTAAAACGCACTTACTATAGCCTTCCGTTGAAAAACGCACTTACTATAGCCTTACCTCGAAAAACACACTTAATATAGCCTTACGTCGAAAAATGCACTTACTATAGCCTTACGTCAAAAACCGCGCTTACTATAGCCTTACGTCGAAAAATGCACTTACTATAGCCTTATGTTCAAAAACGCACTCACTATAGCCCTATGTTCAAAAACGCACTTACTATAGCCTTATGTTCAAAAACACACTTACTATAGCCTTTAGGTCTTAAAACGCACTTACTATAGCCTTATGTTCAAAAACACACTTACTATAGCCTTAGGTCTTAAAACGCACTTACTATAGCCTTATGTTCAAAAACGCACTTACTATAGCTTTACGGCGAAAAACGCACTTACTATAGCCTTACGTCAAAAAACACATACAGGTCTATATAACTGTTGATTTGTGTGTTTGTGTACAGGTGTATAAACACTCCCAAATCAACAGTGTTATATACAGCTGTACACACACACACACATATATCAACAGTGTTGTACACACACACACAGCTATGTATGTTTGTATTAAACAAACCAATAGGTTGATTTTTTCATGAGATGTATTTAAAAATCATCGTAATTAAATCATACTTTTGTGTTAAATACATTTTTAATTCTGTACTTCCTCTGAGGATTCTTCCTCTCGCAGTATCGCTGCACGCTGGTCATTTAGATGCCAATTTCTGAAGCGTTTCAAAGAAGTGTCCAACCAACACCTGCCGCAGCGTCTCCCGGTGGTGCCTCCTGTTCGCAGGGCATTTTCTCTGACCTTACATTGAAATTCAGCTCAAAAGAGCTCAAAGCCCTTTTACTTTTTCCAAACAAACACTGTTCCATGTCTGTGTTCCTTTGCCCACATTTTCCACATTTTCTTTACCAGTTTCAAAATCTGGCTTTTGCTTTGAACCTCTGCAGCATCTTTAATGCGTCCTTGCTGCTGGAGATGACACTTGGGTTTACTGATATTGAAGATCTACTTTGCAGTGCACCTGATGCCTCTCTTTCTGTCCTGCCTGCTTTCACTTTGTTACTTTATGGTAGTAAACACACTTATATAAACCGCCAATGGATGAATCCAACAGACTGCATTTAAACTGTAAACCTATGATTTGATTTCTATTTTCAGTTTTTAAGTTGAGCTTTAGAGGAACCTGTGCATTGTATACCTTGTATAGGAGACATGGTTACACAGAAAGTAGTGCTGTTGCATTACGCTTTTGGGTTCAAATCCTTCTTAGGAATCGTTATACTTCTCTGTGAGTTTTGCATGTTCTTTTCGTTTATGTGTGGATTTTATTCCGATCCCATTCGTATCAATGCGTGATATACAGTACATTATTCTCCTGATGTTTTTTTTTTTTTTTTTTTTTTATAAACTGCATTCTGTAATTTCGCCACTGGATTGTATTTGATTGCTGGAAAAACCCTGTTAGTCAGCGATCAGTGTTTGATCAGTTTAAAAACCGGACTGAATTATGTTGTAGATGACCAAAGTATTAGCTTTCAATAAATGCATTTATAAATCACTTTGTCTTTGTCTTTGTTATCATAGTGTTTCTCTAAGGATTTTATAAAAGTAATAAAACACTCAAGGTTGTGCATTATTGTGAAAAAATCACATGAAAGAGGTAGAACTGTACTACACTTTATGTCATAATAAAACCTTTAATAACTATTAGGACTAACAACACCTCTTTATGGAATTTATTCACGATAAACAGCCAGCACTGCTGACTAGCAGGCATGGGGAGGACATGCGAATGCCCAAATGCCAACTAATTAATACGCTTCTAACCCAAACATTGTACAGGACTGGAGATAACCTCATAATGAAAACTTTTTATACATACGGCCATCCAATAATAATGCAGGCTGGTTGCATCACAGTGAAATGAATTCAACATGAACAACAGCAGCACAGACTCAAGTTCCTAATTCATGTCCTCCACATCCTGTTTCCCCATAAGTATTTAAAATATGAATTAATGACACATTGTGTCCTGAATATCATCCTGTGAACAGATTAACTGCTGAATTCCAGACTCTATGGTAAATAAAAAAAACAGATATGAGCCACTACTAAAAACATTAAAACAAAAAAAAAGATTAATGTTTATTTAAAATGATTAATCTGTCTGTCTGGCGTAATCGAGCGCGACGACTCCGCCGCCTTTCAAACGTCTGACACCCTGAAACACTGGTTACCCTGTAATTTGTAGCATCATGCAAAGCCATAATGAGAGCTGCATATTGATTACATTCAGTAATAAAAAGCCTGACAAACAAACATACACACACTCACAAACGCACAAACACACACCCTCCCTCCTCCAACCATGTGGAAAGAGAGGAGGGAATGAAGATGGCTGGCAGAACAGCGACCCGAATGATTCATGACAAATTTGTGCAGCGAGGAGCCCCGTGAGGGCACAGGAGGCAATAATAGGACGCGGGGTGAAGAAAAAGAGAAAGTGACCTTGCCTCATCATTGCCTTCATTACTTTTTCCTCACTGCAGGAAGGGAGTGAAATGGGCAGGTGTTTGGAGCAGTGAAGCAAGTTCAACATGATCTCCGAACCCACGCCGACCCCTCCGGTGCATCAAAGCTTGATTTTAACAGGTGACAAAGCACCGGCGCTCGCCTTCACTCTAGGCGGGTTTGAATAATGCGGCGGGTCAGCCACATATACTTGGTGAGATGGTTGAAAATGGAAAAAGCCAGGGGCGGGTGACGCGTCGCGCTGAGGACAGTAGGGATACAGAAGACACGTGAATGAGTGGAAGGAGTGAGGACACAATGTGATGGGTATAGGACTTAATTAGTTTGTTAATCGTCTTTATTAAAACTGGTGTACGAAGCAGGAATGGTTTTATAACATTAGGAATAATTACGCTCTCAGTCTCTCCTTCTAGTTCTGTGCTGTGAACTTTCATTTGCTTAATAATAATTGCTTTTTAATTAGCAGGGCAGTCGTATTCATTTCCGAATGCGGTATTGAATTTTGGGATTATACAGCCGCTGGGGTCCGGAGTTGTGTTTTTTAAGTTGACTTTTTTTGGGGCGCTGAGATCCTGAAAAAAGAGGAACATTCAGAGTACTGACCTTCAGAGATCACTGGACACTATACTGGATAAATGCAAACATGTGATGAATGACATTTAAGATTTAACACTGGTCTTCCTGGACCCTTGAAATTCTGAGGACAACAGCCCCCCTTTTTTGAACCATTAAGGGGTCATCAGGCAGCTATTCATATGCATAACGACCTACAGCCCATCCACCCCTCTGCCTTACAGGTAAAACGCTAGGTAAAGCCTTAATTCAAAGATAAATTCCCTGAAATTCAGCCTAATGCAATGAAAATTTCCGTGGTTCCAGGGAAACCAGTGTTAAAAATGTTCTACTTGACAGAAACAAGACCTGAACTAAAAGTGGTTTACATTGGTAAGATGGAGTACATAGTGTGTCTAAGGATGCATGTATACTTCAAACTTGATAACTAAAAGTGCATACTGCTTCACCAGTGGAGCAGTAAGTCCTAAATCTAATCTAGTATTAGAGTATCTACTGCACCATGTTCAGTAAGCGAGTATGTAGTAAATATGCAACCTATGTATATGTAACCTATGCATGACCACTGTCAAAGTCCTGTCATTCAGTAAAAATCATAAAGGCATCATTTGTTATTAACTTAATAAGGTATTTCTTTGTAGCTTATTTCTACGCGTTAACAGCTTTCTTACATAAGCTTACGCGAGGTGAAAATGAGGATACAAGAACTGTTACGGTACTCTACCTTCAGATTTATAAAAGTCGGCGCAGACAGTCTAAGCCTCCGACTGGTGATAATAACCCGCAATGGATCAAGTGGCAAATCTTCTTACTTTACCTCCTGGGGTTCTGAGCTGTATTATAAATAAGAATGTTGATTAACATAATCAGGCAGTTCTATCTCCTGTGCTTATTTTTTAGTAAGTGCTGGGTGGGACTGGCCCTTAGGGCGAAGATGAAAGTGGAAATGCTTTCAAGAAGAATCCCAGGCTTTGGATCTGCGGGCTTACGGCGTCTTCTGTTCTCAGGAGCGAGCGCGTGTTGCCCATGCGCTGCATAATGAAGCAATGGAGATGACAAATTCTGTTTGAGTGACCTAATCGAGCGCTCGCTCACAGCCATATCTTTCATATCGCTTCCATTCTGGAGCAATTTCACAGAGGATTGTTGAATTGTTTAAATGCATGAAGACTTTACCATCCATGTGTTTATTTGCCTCTTCAACTCCGAGCTGTGGTTAAATCAATTATGCAGGGTAATTTAGTCCTGTTAAGTGACTCAGTCAGGAGAATGAAATACTTAACAGCCTTGGGCTCAATTTATAAATGAATTTCTAATTAGAACTGAAAAAAAAGAAGAGAGAAACGAAAAAGAACCAGAAAGAAATTCAATAGACGTCGAGGTCCAGAAACACAACAGCAAACAAGCACAAAAACACAACGTTGAACGCACACGCAGGCGGAGGGCATCTGGACTTTGGTATAATAATGAACATGTTACCCACAGACAAACGCATGCTGAAGTTTTAGTTTTCTAATGTTAAAATTTTGGAGCCAATAAAATGAAATATCAGATATGTAGTTAGACAATAATATCCAGGGTCGCAGGGGGAGGGGTTCCCCATGCCCATCCAGGGGAGAACGCCTTGGGCGCTGGGTAGATACACCCAGGACAGGACGCCAATCTATCGCTGGGCACACTCACTCACTCAGACACAAACTATATGGGGCAATTTGGAGAACTCGATTGACTTGATCCATGTTTTTGAACTGTAGACACACAACAGCAAGCAAGCACAAAAACACAACGCTAAACGGACACGCAGGCTGAGGGCGTCTGGACTGTGGTATAATAATGAACATCTTACCATCAGACAAATGTTTTTTTCCATTTTCTAATGTCAAGTTAAAATACTGGAGACAAAGAATTAAAATATTAAATATGTAGCAATACTATCCAGTTAAGGATATTATGATTAGTTCACCAAGTACAAACAAAGTACAAATATCCAGTGTATGATTAAATAAAAATAAATTGAAGGTCACCTCACACCTCCTTATTGCCGTTACCTCAAACAGATACCACATATACAGAACCTTTCCTTTTACTATTTACTTAAGTGAATATTTGAATGGGGCGGCACGGTGGCTTAGTGGTTAGCACGTTCGCATCTCAGCGCTTGGGATTCCTGGTTCGAATCCCCATCTGGGTGGAGTTTCCATGTTCTCCCCGTGTCTGCGTGGGTTTCCTCCGGGTTCTCCGGTTTCCTCCCACAGTCCAAAAACATGGAACAAGTTAATTGAATTCTCAAAATTGCCCGCTATAGAGTGTGTCTGTGTGAGTGAGTGTGTGCCCAGCGATGGATTGGCGCCCTGTCCTGGGTCTATCTGCCCAGCGCCCGAGACGTTCTCCCCTGGATG
>JAFMOD010001554.1:356025-391788 GCA_019802435.1 Corydoras maculifer
CCCATCTGGGTGGAGTTTCCATGTTCTCCCCGTGTCTGCGTGGGTTTCCTCCGGGTTCTCCGGTTTCCTCCCACAGTCCAAAAACATGGAACAAGTTAATTGAATTCTCAAAATTGCCCGCTATAGAGTGTGTCTGTGTGAGTGAGTGTGTGCCCAGCGATGGATTGGCGCCCTGTCCTGGGTCTATCTGCCCAGCGCCCGAGACGTTCTCCCCTGGATGGGCATGGGGAACCCCACCACGACCCTAATAGAGGATAAGCGGGAGATAATGAATGAATGAATGAATGAATATTTGAATGAGTAGCCTTTATGGATGTGGATAAGTTTCCACCCACTTCTTGGGAGATTGTTCTAACAAGAACAGCTACGAAAGATACAAGCATAGGGGCAATTTAAGTACCTCCAGTGGAATGTGGGAGGAAACAGGAATACCTGGAGTGAACCCACCGAGGCACAGGAAGAACCTTTGTTCGACCAAATCAGGAATAAAACCTGGATTCTTCTGCTTTGAGGTGGAACCTTTAGCCTCTGCACCACCGTGACGCCCGTCTAATTAAAACTGAAAAAAAAAAAAACATGTGCGGCATCATCACAACCAGATAAATATCTAATAAACGACACATCCTGATATTGTGATGGCATTATGATGTTACTGTAGATAATCTGAAATTCAAACTTATTTGGAGGGGTTTTAGGATGTTCATGGCTCCTCTCTTGTCTTTCCTCGGGTATTAGCCTGATACTAAACAATTCATTACACATCCATTATTATAATGGTTTAAAATGACCTGCTCATAGGTACTTTAAGAACAAGAATAGCCTTTCAATGTAATATAGTGAAAGTCAATGTGTATACTATACCCTAACAGCATCGCTATCGACTTTCTTTTCTCCCACAGCATATTGCAGTGTCTGTTGTTGCGTTAATAATTCAGGAACATTTTTTGGATGTATTGCCTGAGCCAAGCTAATCAGCCTATTTTTCCTTTCTCAGTGCACAAGACTGCATGGGTCCACCAGAAACACCTCACCCATTTAAAAAGGTTTCAAATCATGGGACGTCCATAAGAATCGACTAAACTTAAAGGCACAATTACTCTGAGATTAATGAGAAGTTATTGAAACAACAAATATTACATGTATTACAGTGTTAATAAAATACAGGAGTGACCTTGAAGACCACGAATTCCGTATTGATTGATATAAACAAGGAAAAGAAAGCAACCATGCATGTGGTTCCGCCGTCACACACTACAGCAAGACCGCAGGGGCTTTCAAATACACACTCCAGCTTCAGCCCATCACATATAAACAGGTAGCTGAGGTTACTGTTTAAATCATGGGGTAAAAATCCTTAAATCCACCCTCCCACTTATCTTACACCTGGCACAAGATGCATCCAGATGCTATGTCACGTCTTTCAACTGCATCATTTAAATAGCAACAGTGTTTGTGAATATATCTACACCAATGGCCCATCTCTCGAAATGAGGTACATTTCTGGCATATTGATATCTTGACCACGCAAAACACAAGTGCAAATCCTACTGAACAACCTAGACAGACATCAACAGTCTGACATTCATTACTATCTTGGCGGTCAACCGAGGTGCGTACACCCACTGCTAGTGGCTGGGCATGGCTCCCGCATGGCTATTGGCAGCTTTGCAAACTTTCACATTAACAACAAACAGAATACAAAATAAAATAACATTATTCTACATCGGCACAAAAATGCGCTCCTGAAAAAGCAATCCGGCAATCAGAGCTCACCTGGCTCTTAAAGGGCCGCAAGTGACATGCTGATTGGTTTATTGCATGAATAATTAAGAGAATTAGTACATACCTATTGTACACAAGGAATACTTTTTCTGACGTTATGATGGCAGACACACTGACAGGCTCACAAAAAATACAGCCCATAATATTTCAGTAAAACTGAAGGCATGTTTTTAAGATTAACTACAGGTCTTGTGTTTAGGCGGCGGCTGCTCCATAGTATTTATCCGCTTTTGATGAAAACCATTCGACAGAAGTTGGAAGAAAACACTCACAGATGTTGTTGCTGATGTGAAAGGACAAGAAAAATAAATCCTGATTTTGGGGATTCTGATTCCCAGCTGTTACAGGGTTTTATCCAAACAGTTTCAATTAGCAGTCATAAATATATGCAGTACATGAACAACATGTGTAAAATCCCATCGCACAGCTGCTGTGCATGAGCGTGGCCGACTCACTGCTGTCCTTCTAAAACAGGCCTAATCGATCTGATACGACGAGCCCAGTCGCCAGCAACACAACCAACTGCTGTTGGCCAGGAAAGGCTGTGAAACCAGCATGGAGAATTTATACGACCGGCACCTGGTTCACTTCCGTCATTAAGCCGACTGGCTGGAGTGAGAATCCAGCTTCTGTTGTTGGGTCCGTCATGGTTTTTGGGCTTCATAACAAACATTATTCCACAGTATGAATTTTAAACAAAACTGTGTGAATGTCTCTTGTAGTTATTGAGCTTCAGGTTACAAATAGACAGCCAATAAATACAAAACTTGTAACAGGATTTAATTGATTAAACATTGTGGCTAAATTAAGAAAATGGTCCTTTTAATTCCCATCTGCAATAATTACACAATCTTACTATATGACTATTGAAGATTATAATGTTCTATAATATAAATTCACAGAGAATTGAGAATTGTACAATACATCATCAGAGAATTGTTGTACAATAACACATTATAATAAAATATAAGAAAGAACTTGTATATTATTATTATTATTATTATTATTATTATTATTATTATTATTATTATTAATTATTATCCATCCATCCATTATCTTCTGCTTTATCCTCTACTAGGGTCACGGGGTGGGGTGGGGGGGGCATTTTGGGCACTTGGTAGATACACCCAGGATAGGGAGCCAATATATCACTGAACACACTCACTCACTCACACAGAGACACACACACACTCTATATTACATTTATATTATTATTTTAGTGTAATCAGTTGCAGCAGTCATGGATTATAAATTGGGTGTACACCTTGGACAGCACATCGCAGGACAGCCACAAGATAAAACACCTTTTGATTGACAGAATATTAAAATCAGTCACGGTGTTACAGATTCAGATCTAAACCCGTACAATCCACCAAATTCAGCACACAGGAAATCAAAGTGCACATGTGGACATAATCCCCATAACCACTCGCCCCACCAACTGCGATACTGCTGCGGGGAACTCTACATAAATGGCTGAGAATTGGCATCTGTAAAGCATAAGTAAGTCTGATGGGTTTAATGTTGAACGATCTTCAGGGAGCGAGACGCTATCGATGGCCAGAGGCTTCCACGGGAAAAGATCAGTAGTCAGGACAGCTGAGTGGGAGGGAATGAAACAATTCCCCCAAGATATTACCCAGTGAAAAGTGCTGGTTCGAAAACGGCCTCTCATGAGAAGAAGTACAATCTTCGCAGACAGCTGGGCTACACATGCCGTATGCCAATTTGGGACCATCAACAGGACGGCGCGGGACGAGAGGGATCGGAAAGAGGAATGTAATGACTCTTCAGCATGGGAATGCGAGTGGCTGAGAAGTCTTCCTGAGCCGTGAAACTTAATTAAAGATTTTTATGACAAAGCTCTGGCATGGAGTGGCGGGGAAAATGATCGGGAGAGGCGGGCGGGCGGGCGGACGGCGTCCCCGCCAAGATAAGGAAGAGAAAGAGAGCGGCACAGTCGGTGATATGGAAACAGGCAGACGGAGACATGTTGCCACGGAATCATTAGTCATATAAAACAAGTTTCCTCATCCCTTGAGCTCGTAACGCAGCAAACAGATTGCACTCATATCGCATCACGAGGCCATCCCTCTCCCTTTTTAATTGTTTTATTCGCCGTTTCAGCCGCAAAATCTCTCCTGTAATCCATCACGCTGAAACCGAGATTTGGATTATCACCTGATCTGACCTGATTCCATGCACAGCACAGGAATATATATTACACAACCGGAGGTTTTAGAACAAACAATTTGTTCACTGAAGGGTAAGTGTTATAATCAATATGAGAACCAACTTTATCCGTTCAGGCGCTGGGCAGATATACCAGGACAACGTGCTGATCCATTGTTGGGTGCACATACATGCAATTACTATATAGCAGGCAACTTAATAACTGGAATCCATGTTTTTGCACTGCGAGAGGAAACAGAGAACCCGAAAAAAAACATGTGGACACAAAAAGAACTTAATTAAAACTCCACCCAGATTGGGATTTGATCCTGGATCCCCAGCAATAAGAGGAGAACATGCTAACCACAAAGCCACAACTTTTTGAAAACACATGTTTTTTAACGCCCAGCGATGGATTGGCGCCCTGTCCTGGGTGTATTTGCCCAGCGCCCGAGACGTTCTCCCCTGGATGGGCATGGGGAACCCCACCGCGACCCTAATAGAAGATAAAGCGGGAGATAATGAATGAATGTTTTTTAACACCATTACTGAAGAAAGGTCCAAAATAAAAAAACGGTTCCATATGATTGGTGCCACCATTATTTCTTTAAAAACAGATATATGTTACAGAATGTTCCACTACGTTTTTGCTAAACAGTATTGAGCTAATTATAGCTAATTAGTTTTTCCCACTGCCGGCATTCATTAAACAAAATGAAGGACGAGTCCTTCTGGCTGTATGATTCTCCGGAGGGCCGCCCCTCTCACCATTTAAAAGCAAATGGATGGGACGCAGTTTGGTTTCCACATTGCATATATGTGAGCATTCCTGATTAGCCTCGCAAGTGATTACCAGCAAGGGGATGCATGCTTCGAAGCCACAACAATTAAGGGTCTCAGAACGACTCCTCTGGGACCTGTGGTGGCTAAAGAAATAATCAACAGTGCAGACTTCACATGTTCGGTGCTTGAGACGGCGGATGGCAGCAGATTAGAGCATCATTTAACCATGACTTAAATGTTGCTGAGTGGTTTTACAGTATACTTTCTAAAACCAGAAAGCAAACTGCTGAAGAAGGACGGTCTGCGGGAAACTTCATGCTTTTATATCATTTAAAAAAATTATGCAAATCTAAATATTAAAGAGTTTGCTATATTTTTGGCAATTACTTAAGCAATTAACTCTTATTACCAAAAAGAAGGTCTTGGGTTCGAAACCCAGTGGGGCAACCTCTGTACCCTGCATGTTCACTCTGTATAGTGGTGGCAACATCTATAATGGTATGAGAGGTTTCTTCTGTGCCTACAACAGGGGTGCATTAGACACAAATACCAGAGGGGGGGTCACCATGTTCTTAAATGCTGATCTAACTAATCTAAACCATTCATTATCTCCCGTTTAATCTTAATCCTAATCCTGATTAATATACCGCTTAATCCTATACTAGGGTTCTATACTGGTTTCTCATGACCATCCAGGGGAGAATGTTTTGGGCACTGGGCAAAATCACCCTGGATGGGGCACTAATCTATTGCTTACTTTCTCGGACGCACGCCTTCTACATATGCACAATTTAAAGCAGCCACTTTACCTTGAATCCATGTTTTTGGACTGTGGGAGGAAACACGAGAACCCTGAAGAAAACCACGGTGACACGGGGAGAACGTGGACATTCAACCGCATTAGGATTCATACCTAGATCCTCAGCGCTGAGAGGAGAACCATTAATGCCCCCTGAAAAATAGATATAGAGGTGAAAACATACAAAAGGTACAAAATAAAAAAAATTTGATATACAGCGACCAAAACCAGACAAACAAACACAGAACAGAACTGAACCAGGAAATAAGGACAAAACAAGCGTCACTACAGGTTAAAAACAAGAACCCTCAGAGAAAAGAAACCAGTTAAAGACTTTAATAAAAGTAGGGAACCGATGACAATTTACTAAATCAAACCAGACATCGGTGATTAGTTACTGGATACAGTGAGGACACGAACAAACAGAACGTGATCAAATAACGTGATCAATAACGCAGAACGTTAAAGGAACATACACATTAATGTTGAATTGATTTTCAAAGCCATAGTTCTTTTAGCAGGACTACGCCAGGCATTCAGATACAAACCTGTTTTTAAACGTGTTGGAGTTTTCAATATAATTTAAAAATTTTGGAATCTAAACTGGAGCTGTCGAATTATTTGTACTTTTGGCAGGAAATGTGCGAACACGGAAAATTTCACAGAGTTTATTTCTTTTCTGGTGGAATGTCCTTTGACTTCACTACAAACACGACACAGTTCTCTGGTGGACTTGTAATTTCCTGTCCGCTAAAGACCCGATGCTGAGGACCCTAATGCACAGATTTGCTGCTTTGTACTAATTACTCTGTCATTTCATTGGCTGCATTCTGACAGGGTGTCACTAAAAACTGCAGCTGGGCAAATCTCCTCTCCTCATTTCAGGCAATAATAATAATGATAATAATCCAGCATCTTATTCATCTTATTTCACCATGAAATATTTTTGTCATCCTGCTGACACAGGGCTGACAGTGGAGATGAAAGGCTTTTATAGTTCTATCATCTTTTATAAAGCAGAGAATCTGCCCTGCAAGGTTGTGTTTGATGTCACTTGTGTGTTGCGCCTTTACAATCGTATTTGTATTTTCTTTTCTGATTTGTTTTGTGTTCGGGCGGCATGTCTGTCTGTGCCCTTGAGAATAGTTTAGTTGGGGTAAAAAAATTATTGCTGCAACAATGCCATCATACACTCTAAAAAGTCTACAATGGAAGTAAAAGTCATTTAGCGTCAGCTGGCTGATCTCAGGATGGAGCAGTGGGCACAGCGGGTAGTGCCGACACCCCACGGCTCATGTTCCATCCTGAACTCCACTCACTGTTTGTGTGGAGTCTCTTGAGTTAGTGTGGATCAGCAGTAGGCTGTGATTTCCGCCTACGTCCTGAAAACAAGTCAGTGGGTAGATGTGACCATCACACGCCAGTCTTTAAATCATGTGACTTATTTAAGTTTATTATTATTATTATTATTATTATTATTATCATTAATGGACGGCATGGTAGCTTTGTGGTTAGCATGTTCTCCTCTCAGCGCTCGGGATTCCAGTGGGTGGAGTTTGCATGTTCTCCCCGTGTCCGCATGGGTTTCCTCCGGGTTCTCCGGTTTCCTCCCACAGTCCAAAAACATGGATCAAGGTCAATTGAATCCTCCAAATTGCCCCATATAGAGTGTGTCTGTGTGAGTGAGTGTGTGCCCAGTGATAGATTGGGTTGTATCTGCCCAGCGCCTGAAACGTTCTCCCCTGGATGGGCATGGGGTTTCCCCCCTGTGACCCTAATAGAGGATAAAGCGGAAAATAATTGATGGATGGATTATTATTATTATTATACCTTTTCTAGGCGGTACGGTGGCTTAGTGGTTAGCACGTTCGCCTCTCAGCGCTAGGGATTCCCGGTTCAAATCCCTGTTCTCCCCGTGTCTGCGTGGGTTTCCTCCGGGTTCTCCGGTTTCCTCCCACAGTCCAAAAACATGGAACAAGTTCATTGAATTCTCAAAAAATTGCCCCCTATAGAGTGTGTCTGTGTGAGTAAGTGTGTGCCCAGCGATGGATTGGCGCCCTTTCCTGGGTCTATCTGCCCAGCGCCCGAGACGTTCTCCCCTGGATGGGCATGGGAAACCCCACCACGACCCTAATAGAGGATAAGCGGGAGATAATGAATGAATGAATGAATTATACCTTTTCTTATTAACACTTAGTTATAAATCTCCACCCTTCGCTATCAAACAGAGACTGAATGTATTGTTCATGTAAATAAAACCCGTCCTGATTCCTTAAGACCCTCGCTGATCTTTCACAGCTGGGAGGAGGCTTCTTGCTTTTTGTTACACACACAGAGTTCAAACTGAACTTTTCTGAGATCATAATGAGACAGCTTTGCGTTAAAAGGCAGTGAGTGACCTGAAGATGTCACTTTTATCCTTCTGCCTTGTACATGGCGTTCTCTGGGTGATATTTACAGGGTGTCATCTTCTCAGGTCTAATTTGGAACCTTTTGAACCTTTGTGATTTACATGACGCAAACTCTCACTGCAATGTGAGCAAGACAGCTTTCAATTTTATAACTATATCATCATAAAAACAGATATTAATTTAAGTGTCAATAATACATCCAACATGTAGAATAGAGATGACTATATATCTCATCTTATCTCATTATCTTCCACTTAATACTATACCAGAAACAGATACAGCTATAGCTGGACACACTCACTCACAAACTCTATAAGGGCAATTTAGAGCTGCCAATTGCCATGGACGTTGAATCCATGTTTTTGTACTGTGGAAGGAAACTGGAGAATCCGAACAAAACCCACCTGGACACCGGGAGAACATGCAAACTCCACCCAGATTGGGATTCGAACCTGGATCCCCAGTGCGGAGAGGCGAACAGGTTAACCACTACACCACCTTGCTGC
Source organism: Corydoras maculifer (assembly GCA_019802435.1). Lineage (NCBI taxonomy): Eukaryota > Metazoa > Chordata > Actinopteri > Siluriformes > Callichthyidae > Corydoras > Corydoras maculifer. The sequence continues at coordinate 364,479 of JAFMOD010001554.1, forward strand.
CCTTGCCTATTAAAAAAAACAAAACAAAAAAAACCGAATAATTAGTTTATGTTTACACACACACACACACACACACACACACACACACACACACTCTAAAGCACCAAAAGCAACTTGGGATTGCAAACATATTTTAAAGCAGCTGAGAAAGCTATAAAGATATAGAGAGAACATGCAAAATTCACACAAAAAAAACATCATGCTGTGAGACAAGGGTCCCAACCACTGCTTCACTTTCCCCTGTATTTAGAAATACAGTACTAGTAATATATATATATATATATATATATATATATATATATATATATATATATATATATATATATATATATATATATAAACCAAATGAAACAATGCACAGAATGTTAGAAACACAAAAATAATAGAGTAATAAACCTGGTTCAAACGATCTGTGGTTCGAGTTTGGGCTCAGTGCAGCAGTTGAAGCTTGTCGTGCTCCAGTGACGATTCAGACGAGCTGTGGGATGAATGGTGTGTTTGTTTCATGAACTCACATCTCCTCCGTTTCTAATCACGCTGCCATACATCCAGCTCCTATCTTCACTGTATGGTCCCACCACGTTATCATTAAACATCAGCTGGCATGTTATTAAATCCACATCGTAGCGACCTCACTATCTGATCGAATGAAGTACAGTTTCCCAGCAGCACTCGGAATACTTTACTTCCAGTCTCTCTTATGCCGTCTTATAACACCATGCCAATGAAACTCATCAGCCCCAATTAGTTCTGGCCTGACGACGTGGGCCAAGAGCAATTACTCTGACATTTCTAGAGTCATGCAGATTGACAAGCAAGATAAAACGACTTGATAAGGAACGAAGGGAAACGATTGGCTGCATTGTGCAAGGATAGGCCGAGGTTTGTTAGAGCACAGGGTCTTATTTAATCTCGTTTTTTGGGGAACTGATGTTGCAGTGTTCATGGAACAACGTGGGCTTCAGTATTCAGACAATTCTAATTGTGATTTTAAACAGTATACAAAACATTAACAAAACACAGCAAATAGCACTGCCTCACAGCAAAAAGGCTTCGGGTTCGATTCCCAGTGGCCCAAAACGGGTCCTTTCGGTGTGGCATCTGCATGTCCTCCCCGTACCTTTTTACAAGTGCTCCATTTTTCGTCCAATTTCCAAACACACCGCAAAAAAAAAATCGAGAAAGATTATTTGACCACATAAAATTATCTTGTTAAGATTTCCTAACAAAATGTTTCTAAGAACTAGTTCATTATATCTATCTAGTATCTTCCTAATAATATCTATCGACAGTTTAACTCTTGTAAATTGGCCTACAGGTCGTCTGAGGGTCGGACTGGACTGAAGCGATAGCACCCAGTTTACGCAATTGTAAACAACGTACTTGACTATATTTGCTGTGAATGTCCGAGTACTGTATGTTTTTTAGTATCTTGTTCAGCTCAGATTTATTAATGAAGCACGTTATTCAGCAGAAAGCAGATGGTTGTGGCATCGCTGGGCTGGAGGCATATACTGAACCACTCTCCAGATGATGGAGCAAATGACATTTTGTGCCACTAGAGGCTTTCAGTTGAATAGTTAGGATGTAAATGCAGTAAACACCTTATTATGAACATCTGTACATCTTACTCACTCTCATAGTTATTTAATCAGCCAGTTGGGTGGCAGCAGGAAAATGTTGAAAATCCCACGGATGCAGTCCACAGCTCTGAAGAGTGATGGGGTGGGGCATTTAGGATGATTTAGAATGCTGTAAGGATGAATGGTGGCTCTGTAGAGAGAACCTGATGATATGACCAGACTGGTCGGAGATGATGCTGTGGTCAGAACGTCATGTGAACGGCATGTCTGTCTCAAACATTGAGGCAGATGGGCTACAGGAATGAACACAGCGAGTTCCACATCCATTCATTAAAAATAAGTCCTGAGGTCAATGAATTTTCTTAATTCTGCATCAGCATCACAGGGTCAGAATCTGATGCCAGCAGCATGAATCTTTATGTCATGACCGTGACCCGTCAGGGGCTCTGAAATGGTTTGAATGCCGGTTTGATATTTGCAGATTGGGGCCATTGAGACGGCGAACCAAGATTTCTAAAAATAGTTTTACCTTGGACTTGTTCACCTCGCCAGTCAATCATAGAAATAAGGTTTTCTTTCACAGATATCACTTAAGATGCTGAAAGATCTTTAAAAAAAAAAAAGTACTTACCTTCGAAACCTGAAGCCTGTCCTCGAGGTTTGACATCTAGGTGGCTGGTTCAATATCCTGCGATGGTGTGAGCAAAGTAGCGAATCCCCCGCGGATCGCTAAAGCCCGGCACTTACAGGTTGAGCGCGGGGGAAAGTGGTTTCTGCCATTCAGAAATGTCGAAAGGACGGCGTTTCCAAACGCAGGCCGGAGCCTGGAGACTGCGTTTTATCAACACACAAATGAACAGCATGTGATATTTCCAACACATCGTGTAATGTCAGCGGCGAATACTAATCAAGGCCGACATGTGCAGAAGAGTTTTCACTCAATCAAGCTTTGATGTGGTGCTGAGCCGCGGACGGCGAGGAACGAGAATCGAACCAGAAAGAAAAACAAGGATCAAAGGGAGAGCGGGAGGGAGGCCGCGTCAAACGTAATCTGTAAGTACACCGCCGCCTCATTTGAGAACAGGCTTTCTCTCTGAACAATTTAGCTTCGTTAGGATGCTCCAGACTCCGACCCCTTACGTCGCGCCGAATGGCTGCCTCGCGGAAAATTTGGACACATTAGAAATTCTGTCTCTTTGAAGAAGAAAATGAGTTAATCAGCTTCGGCTTTTGTTCGGTTCACAAAGATAACCAGTAAATCTGGACCGGTGTTCGGTTCACAGCGCCTTCGGAAGCCGCACCCGGAAATTCATTTGGGGCTTTGAACATTTGACATTAATTTTGGAATCACAAAACGATTTTTATTACCGTCCCTGAATCATTTAAATCATAAATTCATGACCTCAGCACTCATAGGAATGTGGGGGGGGGACCACAGGACAGGGCAGTGGTCCATCAGAGGGTGGACACCCCCCCCCCCACCCACACACACACACACACCCATCGTACCTCCTCCACACTTCACACTCCTGAAGACAAATTGCAATCTTCAGTTATCCTGATTTTCATGTCTATGGATTGTGGCAGGTAAGGACCTAGGGAGAACATGCAAACTTACATATACAAAGTATGGGATCTAGTCACTTCAGGATGCCACACAGTGTTCCGGTGGTTGGAGCTATTAAGATATTGCTATTGGAGATATTAAGCCAGCGATCGTGCAAAATTTCCAAACTTTATCGTCCAATTCACAGAACCAAAGCTCCATCCTGCTGGGGTTGTGATGCCGGAACCCTAAAATTAAATGACGTCAATTAAATTTGATCACATTTGTCTGAACGATGGAACCTGACCAACTGACACACCTGGAGCTTAGACGGTCAACGTTCTGGTTAATGGTGCAGAACCGACACCACGAAGCCCGTGTCGCCGTGTGTTGGGTTTATCACCAACACTGTTGATAAATCAGGAGCCAATCACAGGACCTCTTTGAACCGCAACACCTGACAGCTTTTCCAGCGCAGAAGCCTGGAACTGTGTTTTATGTTTTCAAATCACTACAGTGGAAATGCCCAGGAGCGCGACGGCGGCGCGTTGCCGTTTGATTACCTCTGCAGATGTGCCTCATAAACACAGCAAAACGCCTAATCACACCGAATTTAGTGCACACTCGGCTAAATATAAAGAGCGCTGCATACGGATGTTTACTACACATGGACCGACCAACCAGCTGGCACCTGAAAACGGAAAACGGCTTTTAACCCAGGACCTGCTGTTCAGACCCAATTATCAATAATTAAAATACAAAACAAACCACGTTTAAAAAAAACTGTTTTTTTTAATTAATTAGGATTTAATTGGTGGTTTCGCATGTTCTCCTGTCAGCACTAGGGATTCCCGGATCGAATCCCAATCTGAGTTTTCATGTTCTCCCCGTGTCCACGTGGGTTTCCTCCCACAGTCCAAAAACATGGATCAAGGTCAATTGAATTCTCCAAATTGCCCTATATAGAGTGTGTGTGTGTGTGTGAGTGAGTGTGTGCCCAGTGATAGATTGCCCCCCTGTCCTGGGTGTATCTGCCCAGCGCCCAAAACATTCTCCCCTGGATGGGCATGAGGAACCCCCTCGCAACCCTAGAAGAGGAAAAAGTGAAAGATGATGGATGGATGGATGGATGGGATTTAATTGGGGGGGGGCCCCCCCCCCCCCCCCCCCCCCCCCCCCCCCCCCCCCCCCCCCCCCCCCCCCCCCCCCCCCCCCCCCCCCCCCCCCCCCCCCCCCCCCCCCCCCCCCCCCGAGAGCCGTTTCCACCCCTTTTGTTCCATAAAGCAGCAGCGGGCAAAAAAAATAAAAAAATAAACGTGACGGATGGTGTGACGCGCCAAGGGGGCAGGTGAGCGTTCATGCCCTGGTTACGGGTGGCTGTCATGATTTGGACAAAAATAAAATCAGAGAAACAGCAGGCAGTGGATCTCAACATGGACATAAAAGCCTCCGTCCTGCATCCATCCATCCATTATCTTCCGCTTTATCCTCTACTAGGGTCGCGGTGGGGTTCCCTATGCCCATCCAGGGAAGAACGTTTCAGGCGCTGGGCAGATACACCCAGGACAGGACGCCAATCTATCACTGGGCACACACTCACACAGACACACTCTATATGGGGCAATTTGCAGCATTTAATTGACCTTGATCCATGTTTTTGGACTTTGGGAGGAAACCGGAGAGTCTGGGGGGATGGGGGTTCCCCATGCCCATCCAGTAGAGAACGTTTCAGGCGCTGGACAGGGCGCCAATCTATTACTGAGTACACGCTCACTTACACAGACACACTCTATATGGGGCAAGTTGGGGCATTTAATTGACCTTGATCCATGTTTTTAGACTGTGAGAGGAAACCCGAGAACCTGGAGGAAACCCACAAGGACACGGGGAGAACCCTGGAAACACCACCCAGATTGGGATTCGAACGTGGAATCCCCAGCGCCGAGAGGAGAACATGCCAACCACTAGGCCACCGTGCCACCCCTTCATCCTGCATCTTTCTTTTATTTTATTCACATAACACAAAACACATGGGCGTCGCTGCAGCGCGAATCCGAGACCCTGCTAACCTCAGTATGCATGTCACAGCCTGCAGGAGTAGCTTTCACTCAGCCGAGCGGCTTCTGTTTGATAAAATGTGCCTCGCTACACTTTTCCCTTGGAAGTCAGGAGTGTGCTGAGTCTCTGTGCATCTTCAAAAGAAAAGTGAGGACCAACCTCTTCATTCAGCTCCTCAGCGAACACCATGCTTCTCAAATCCCGAGAAAAATCCCCCACATTCGTTCTTCGTGCCGCTGCTTCGGTGACTTACTGCATATTAAGTTATTATCTGCGCTGACACGTTACAGGCCCGGCGCTGTCTAGTGTTCGTGGACGACGGGACATCGGGTTCCAGCATGAAAAAGAATATCTGCTGGGAGAAAAAGAGCACTTCAGAGTGTCACTCTGGAGAAGAGAGAGAAAGCGAGCGAGAGAGACTGTACTTTCTCTTACCTTAATTAGTGTTGTGAAATCTTGCGTGGGACACCTTTTCAAGGACAATTACTTTCGGTTCCACTCGCTCGTTCTACTTGTGTTTCATTTGTACAGACAGGAATGTTCAGGGTTCTGGCTGCAGCTCAGATTTAACCCCTTAAAAGAACATCATGCTGAAGCTGGATCTATGGGTTGATGGTTTACACCCTGAATCCACTGAAGGTGCCATTTTGGGCCCTTCAGTGAGGCCCTCAGCCTTCATTGCATCAGATATGAGACCCTGCACCATGATCTCCACCATAATGGCCCAGATAATATATATATATATTCATTCATTATCTCCCGCTTATCCTCTATTAGGGTCGCGGTGGGGTTCCCCATGCCCATCCAGGGGAGAACATCTCGGGCGCTGGGCAGATAGACCCAGGACAGGGCGCCAATCCATCGCTGGGCACACACTCACTCACACAAACACACTCTATACGGGGCAATTTTGAGAATTCAATTAACTTGATCCATGTTTTTGGACTGTGGGAGGAAACCGGAGAACCCGGAGGAAACCCACGGGGAGAACATGGAAACTCCACCCAGATGGGGATTCGAACCGTGAATCCCTAGCGCTGAGAGGCGAACGTGCTAACCACTAAGCCACCGTGCCGCTTATATATATATATATCCATCCACTATCTTCCACTTTGTCCTATATTAGGGTCGCGAGAGGGATTCCCCATGCCCATCCAGGGGAGAACGTCTCGGGTGCTGGGCAGATACACCCAGGACAGGATGCCAATCTATCGCTGGGCACACACTCACGCTCACATACACACTCTATATGGGGCAATTTGGAGAACTCAATTGATTGATCCATGTTTTAGGACTGTGGGAGGAAACCGGAGAACCGGGAATCCCTAGCGCTGAGAGGCAAACGTGCTAACCACTAAGCCACCGTGCCGCACACACACACACACACACACACATATATATATATATATATATATATAAGGGCGGCACGGTGGCTTAGTGGTTAGCATGTTCGCCTCTCAGCACTAAGGATTCCTGGTTCGAATCCTCATCTGGGTGGAGTTTCCATCTTCTCCCCGTGTCTGCGTGGGTTTCCTCCGGGTTCTCCGGTTTCCTCCCACAGTCCAAAAACATGGGTCAAGTCAATTGAATTCTCCAAATTGCCCCATATAGAGTGTGTATAAATTGGCGTCCTGTCCTGGGTGTATCTGCCCAGCGCCCGAAACGTTCTCCCCTGGATGGGCATGGGGAACCCCCTGTGACCCTAATAGAGGATAAAGCGGAAGATAATGAATAAATGAATGAATGAATGAATGAATATATATATATATATATATATATATATAGACATCAATAAAGAGAGCAAGTTAAAGATGGTACATGAGGACAAAAGGCTCCGCCCCCTCTCTCAGCTCTTTTATTCCCAAATGCGGAGGAAGGCAGGAGGGTGCGAGAGCGAGAGAATCTCATTTTTCCCCCATCATTCTCAGGCTGATGGTGAAACCCTCTCTCCAAATTATTTTCTGGTGCGAGTGACGAGCGACTCAACGACCACGTGACTGTCCTTGGTAAATTCCAAGGTGAAGTAATGACAGTGACAGAGGTGCAAGACACAGAGAGAGAGAGAAAGAGAGAGAGAGAAAGAGCGAGATATGACAATGCAAGGTGTCAGGTAACCATAGCGTTCTGAGACGTGGAGCGTCACGCGTCTCCTGAAGGTCGTCTGAAAGATGGAACTTTGTTTGGATCGCACTGCCAGTTCTGCCCCATCAGGCTGGTTTGAAAGCAGGGCATTTGGGTAAATTAACCATACATAGGGATGTGTGGTCCAGTGTGCAGACTGAACGGCCACTTTAACGGAACACACTTTTAAAAACTGTGATTGCAGACTCGAGGAGATTTCCATGAATCAGCTTCACAAAGAGTCAGTTAGAATAATAAAACATTATTATGTGGTTTGTAGTTTACAAAATATCTAATATTAAAAAATATATATTAAAAAATGTCCCACAGTGACCGTAACTAATAAAATAAATTGTTAACCCCCGTTTATATGAATATTCATAAAGAACAGTATTATGAGAACACTTTTTTTTAAATATAATTTTTTTCCAATAAAAATAAAAGGCACTTTAAAGACTTGCAATCAACCATGCAGGGGCGTTTTAAGTCCAGAGCTGCAGTGAAACCACAGGGAGGCTGTGATTGCATTCTGGAGGTCAGTGCTGGCGCTACAGGCCACAGAACGCAGTTCACATGATAAAAAAAAACCTGGGGACTTTAAGAACCTCGTGTGAGAACTCTGTAGCTCATCCGCTGGCAGCTGGATAAGTCCGGGTGCGAGAGGAGAGGACCTGCAAACAGTCGCTCATTATTTTGGTACGGTGGCGGAAGCCCGGTCACCTCACCTCGGTTAGTGCTTCCACCTCACAGCAAGAGGGTCGCAGGTTCGATTCCTGCTGGGGAACACGTTCTCTCTGCCGGTGTGTTTACATCGGGGTCGTTGGTTTTCTCAATCATCTGAAGTCGTGTCCTGGAAACAAAGAAGGGTCGAGTTTGGAAGGGCGTCCAAAAAACGATCCCGACTCGATCATACAGATCGTCTCAGATGTAGCGACCCCTAGAGGAGGAAGAAAAGGAGGAACCTCATGCAGTTTTGAGATGGCTGGGTTTGGCCCCTCGTGACTCTAATTAGCAAATAACTCAACTGACTCAAAAACATTAAATAATAATAATAATAATAATAATAATAATAATAATAAACTTAAATGTCACATGATTTAAAGACTGGCGTGTGATGGTCACATCTACCCACTGACTTGTTTTCAGGACGTAGGTGGAAATCACAGCCTACTGCCGATCCACACTAACTCAAGAGACTCCACACAAACAGTAAGTGGAGTTCAGGATGGAACATGAGCCGTAAATAATAATAATAATAATAATAATAATAATAATAATGTGGGTGGGGTGGCACAGTGGTTTAGTGGTTGGCATGTTCTCCACTCAGCGCTAGGGATTCCCGGTTCGAATCCCAATCTGGTTGAAGCCTCCATGTTCTCCCCGTGTCCGCATGGGTTTCTTCCAGGTTCTCTGGTTTCCTCCCACAGTCCAAAAACATGGATCAAGGTCAACTGAACTCTCCAAATTGCCCCATATAGAGTGTGTCTTTGTGAGTGTGTGTGTGTGTCCAGTGATAGATTGGCGTCCTGGGTGTATCTGTCCAGCGCCCGAAACGTTCTCCCCTTGATAGGCCCTTCCCCTGTGACCCTAGTAGAGGATAAAGCAGAAGATAATGGATGAATGAATGATAATAATAATAATAATAATAATAATAATAATAATAATAATAATAATAATAAGTAATAATAATCATAATAACAAGTGTACATAGTATTTACCTCTACAGTGGATTTGGTGAGGTTTAAAACCCTCTGTGAGCGCGAGCAGCAGCCATGCGACGTTTTGAACGATGCCTTCGGACGAGTCCTGCGATCTGGGCTGGTTAGTTTGCTAATACAGAACTGTTTAATGATTCGAGTGGCGGTCGGCTTTCAGCAATTTGTTTTGATAATTGGGAACATTAGGTCTGGTGACACAGCAAATCCGTTATCCTGACTGATACATTTTCCATCCCGGCGGCCCCTCGCATGATTTAGGAGGCGTTTTCTCCTCGTTTCAATTTGCCCTTCAATCACGGCGCTGCAGTCAGCCCAAACCAAACAAACTGTCCAAGTATTTACATAAAAGGCTTCATTAGAACAGAATAACATTTGGAGAGCTTTTGTGAGCATCTGTCAAGAGCGCGTGAGGATTTATGAGGCCGGCTAATGAAAAAGATAGCACGAGTGTCATCCAGTCTGCGACGAGCCAATAACGCCGTACGAGTTAAGCAGCCCGACGAAAAGCTGCCTCTAATAGCCGTGATCACACTGAAGGGCCATTATGGGGTTATCGACACTGAATTAATTCGCCACATGGCCTCAGAGATTTACTCTCATCCACAAGAGGAGGTTCCACTTGTTTGCTGGAGAAGCAAGTCAAGGAAGCGGATCGCTCCGGAACAGAAGTGAAACTTTCTCTGCAGAACCGCCGGCCATCCATGCGAGCGCGATGATGGACGTCTGCTCGTCACCTCTGCCTTTGCTTCGTCCCGTTTCTTGTTGTTCCGTTCTACCGGTTCGAGGCGCAGCGTCGTGACAGAACAACCTCTCCTGGTTAACTAACGGGGCGTGAATAACCGCATCCTCTCAACACAAAAATACGAAATAATGAGATCGAGCCGACAAGAGGAGGGCCAGAGAAACAGTGGTCACGTTGCCACGCTGCATTCTGGCGTGCTGTTGATAAACACAATTCTGATTTGATGTAAATGTCCATTTAGCCGCAAATCACATTTATTTCTTCGCCAGCTACTGTCCTTCATGGGTCCGCGTTGTGCCACAGCCATCGCTGTGCTCAGTGACCCAGGGCGGGGTGCAGACACACACACACACACACACACACACACACACACACACACACACACACTTAGCTGACATCTCTGATTTTCACCCACAGTCAACCACCTGAAAATGAAACCAATGAACTACACAATGTGACTAGTGTACAAATTAAATACTATTTTAAGTGACTAGTGTGCAACTTTAATACTATTTTAAGTGACAAATGTGCAAAGTGAATACTTTTCTAGAGCCTAGTGTGCAACTTTAATACTCTTTAGTGACAAGTGTGCAAATTAAATACAATTTTAAAGTGACAAGTGTGCAAATTAAATCATTTTTAGTGACTCTTTAGTGATAAGTATGCAAATTAAATACTCTTATGTGACAAGTGTGCAAATTAAATACTCTTTATGTGACAAGTGTGCAAATTAAATACTCTTCTCAAGCATAGTGTGCAACTTTAATACTCTTTCCTGACTAGTGTACAAATGTAATACTATTTTAAGTTATTAGGGTGCAAATCAAATACTCTTTTAATGAGTAGTGTGCAAATTGAATACGCCCCTAGAGACTAGTGCACAAATTAAATACTATTTTAAGTGACTAGGGGGCAACTTTAATGCTCGTTAGTGACTAATGTGCAAAATAAATACTTTTTTTAAGTCTGCGCTGCATTAGACTTACTCTAAAGCCATGGAGTGACGTGACTTACAGTTTTTAATTCTGACCATCAACTGATATAAAACCCGCTCTTGAATGAAGCCCTCGTGTTCCGTCTTCTGACTTTAGGACGTGGAACAGTCAGATAGCCATCTCTGCTCTCAGACTGCCGTACAGTGAGCCGTGTCCTGTCCTACCTTTCATCAAATCTACAAGAATAAAGATGGAATCAGCAGAAGTGGAGGAGGGCTTCAGCTGTAATCACCTCGCCGCCCGCTGATGGGACCCCCCTCTCCCACCCCCACTCTCATGTTGTTTTTACATGACGTATCTTTTCCAGAAGAAGATAACAGATCCTATCGCCCCCTCTGAGACCAGCTGTCTGGATTCCACCCCGTCCTGCTCCTGTCCTCCATCCTGTCCTCAGGATCTGATCAGGGTTCTGTCTGCGAGTCGGGTTCTCCAACATGTTCTGCTGTTAGATTAGATTTTTTATGAATTTTATTTCTCAAAAACTATTATAACAGCATGAACAACTGGGGCTTCTGAAGACTTCAAACAGTTGCCCCATCTCATCTTTTCCCTTTGATCGAGAACAACATAACTGTGCGCCAGCTCAGGTTCTGAACTTCAGAACGCTGGACATTCCTCCTCTGAACTCGTCCACCTCAAAGCTCCAGCTTTTAAATGTAAAACTGGAGACCGTGGCGTACTGGTTGCTGAAGTTTGCATTAATCGTCTAATCCTTAAAAACCAGAGCACTGTTTTTAACTGAGGCATCGTGTCGTAGACGGAGAACCTTTACTTCACACCGCAAGTGAATAAAAGGTGTTCGTCTGGAGCTACATACTATACAGCAAGGACGTTCTGCTTCTCGAGGTCTCCAGAGACTCAACAAGAGCTGGAATCAGAAACCGGACTCCATTAATGTATATTGTAGCAGCTTCACTTCGCATTCGGTTCATTTCCCAGGACGTGAGCCGACATCAAAGATAAGATGTTCTGAAGACGTGCTGAGATGGGAGTCAAAACACAGGGTATCTGATGAAGGACAGAGGGGGAGAGGCAGCAGTGTGGAAAAGAATGTAGGGCGTAACATTGCTTCCGCACACCGGAATTAAAGAGCCTTCCCCAAACTGTTTGTAAACAGCCCTGTGAACTTGGGACTAAACCAAACCCCTGCATTCAGGGTTTAGAACACATCCATATGGTGTTATAGCATTAACGGCAGGTGGGTGGCGTGCGTGTGTGATGCAGTCGGTCAGTGAACTTGTTCTCTATTAAAATCTCAGAACTCAGGGCGGGTCGCAGCGCCTCTTCTAATCCTGCCGAGGAAAATGGGTTGCGAGAGCTCACGCAGTTGTAATTCGACGGGAAAGCCAAAAGCAATTCGTCGGCGTTAATGGGTGGGCCGCTTCGTTAGAATCCACATTTCAAAGGGAATGAGGAAAAGCCGGCAACGCCATCGCCGGCCTGTTAATTCCTGTTTAAATCGCCACAACTTATTTCCCTTCATCGCCTGATGAGGGCCTTTAAAAGGGCAAGCACTTAAATTAAACAGCATCAGCTAAAGCGCACAAGATCCTCCCGACATCAACTGGATTTGAGGATCTGCAGCTCACGGAACCGTAGATTGCAGGAGGTCATTAAACAGACGCTTTTATCTGGAGAGACTCTGAAGAATTCAAGGTCAGAAAACAGACTGCGCAGGGAAAGCTAAGGGCCTCACTCGAGGGTCCACACTGGAATGGAACCAGGATTCTTATTGGACCGGCGGTCCTGCAGAGCGCCCACAATGCACTTATATAGATTTTAATTGTTAAATACGGGTCACATGATCATCATACAATCTGTACAAACAAGGAGGATGAGAACCCCACTGGTGACTTCAGTGAAACTGGGATGTTCAAATTCTGGATGTGTGAAATCATTGATCCATTGTTTTCATAGGGACCAAGGTCAGCAACCGATGAACAGGTCAAGTGTTCTGTGACGTAACGTTCGGCCGTTCCACGTTTACTGTAGTTCAGCGGTTCTACACCTAAAGGTCACATTAAAAACTTTACCTTTTTAGTATTGTCCCTGTCTACCGCTGATTTGTGCCTTGTGCACGATGCAATGTTCCGTTGGGGGCATGTCCTTGTTTAGTAGGTCTACTGAAGACCATAAAAAATACATACAAATAAAAATTTTATTTAAAACATGGAAAATCTATAAATTGTGACCAGATTGGCTAATGATCATAACCGATGATTCTGCAGTTCTGCCGGTTGCTCTTTAACTGGCTGACCGATGTACTCTCGCTTCTAAACCACTTAAATAAATAAATAAATAATAAAATGAATATATAATAAATATATAAAAAATATATAATAAATAAAATGAAATATTAATATAATTACGTATCTTCACAAACTCAGAAGAGATTGCAGGTCTGCCCCCCCGAAATAGAAACCCAGCCCGCACTGTGCAGATGATCACAGCGCCACCCGACACCGAGCCGCAGACACTGCGAGTGGAACCCCGACTTTGATGAAATGACACCACAGTTCCCAAAATGGTTCGTTATCAAAATATTGAGTCTTTATTTTTCAATTATTTGAAGTCAATCCAAAGCATACACTCCATAATCATTATTAAAAAGTAACTTAAAAATAAAACTAAACCGATTAAAAACCTCATTCAGAAGCCCGGGCCGGACAGAGAACCGTTCAAAATCATGAGTACTATGAGGGAGGACCGGAACCCGCGATGGTGCGCGGAGAACCCGACTCACACCGAGCTTTACCTGTATACCAGGGGAGGGGGGGGGGGTGTCAGAGAACCATGCTCTAGGCTGAGTCTGGAGTATATTACATTAAAAATCAAAGAAATACTGGCAGGCTAAATACAATAAGACACTTTCCATGATTATCTAACCTCAAACATAACAAATCAGAAATCAGAACATATGCATGGCATAAACGTCGGGAAAAGCGGACTTGATTTAGTCGAACTCCCGACACCCGACCAAAAGATAACGAGTCTAACAACCTTTAAATATACAGTGATTCAAAACGAAACCATAATAAATTTCTAATCCTGTTTTTTTTTTGGCTACCTCATCGTTACGCTCGTCTTTGCTAGTGAATCAGGGTAAAAACAGTACAGTTAACGTAAAAAGGCAAAGAGTACCCAATCCAAACCTCCCCAAACGGGTTGGCTGCACTGTTGTAGGCCTCTCCTCATTCGCTGGACGTCACCCACTGAACACTAGCACCTGCGGTCAGGTGACTTCTTGTTTTTAGGTATTATTCAAATAGTTCAGAAGACGAAAAGAGAGCTGTTAGGCGAGTAGTTGGATTTTTGTCAGTCGAGAAAGAAATAGAAGTGAGAACGAAAGGAAAAACAAAAAAATAAAATAAAAACCAACCAACAAAACGCGAAAAGCCCATCGAGATACGAAAGCACTGGGGTCGTAGGGTGTGTCTCCCGTACAGTTCAGCAGTAGTCAGTGAAGTCAGGGGCTGAGGGTGAAGTGGACATTATAGTTCCATGGCCACCGCCTCGGCGAGAAGTCCAGTTTTGCAAAAAATCCTCCCAGCCCTCCCAATCCGATGACCCAAACGTGTGGCCCCTCACTATCCAAAAACGCAGAGACAACACTGGAGTTGGAACCGCACGATCGCCCCTTCCTCCTCATTCCGGAGGCGCCTGCAAACATTAGGGAGGCACGTAGGGAGGTGGCGATCTGTATGGGGTCATGTTCTTTGGGCGGGACCCCTTACCCTCCAGTGGGACAGAGAAGGGCGGTGGAGGTTGGTATGGAGGGGCGTTGGGGTCCTCGTCTTGCAGGCCTGAGTACTCTCCCAAAATGTCCTGGTTGAGTGGGGTTGTCTCTGGACTGGCCATGTTGGGGTACTCGGGTGGTGGCAGGGGGGGCTTTTCCTCTTGGAGAATCAGAGGCATGCTGGACGAAGGTGGTGGCTTTGAATCGTCAAGTTCGTCGGCGAAGATGATGGGCACGCCCTTCTTAATAAACGTTGCCTGGTCTTCGATGGTTAGCTTCCCCTTGCGCTTCTTGCGGTAGCAGATCATGGCAATGATGCCTGCGATTAACAGAATGGCTGCCACCACCACCGCCGGGATGACCGTGTGGAGGTACACGTCATCGTTGCTCTGTCTTCCCGCACCCATTGCTGGAGTAACGGTAGGGGGGACCGGGTCCGGGATTTCGCCCGGGGGGACGAACATGTAGTTCCGACAACTTCCCGTTCCTTTTATGGTGATATTTCTGGGCTTGAATTCCGGCCCCAAGGTGTTGTTAAACAGCAACGAGGGCCTGCCCTCAGCGTTGGCGATCTTTCGGCTCATGGCCTGGATCTGCTCCTTGGGGCAGGGGTTCTGCTGAAGGCTGGAGTTAGTCCACTCGACCACGATGGATCCCTTGGTGATATTTTTCAGGGTGACCGAACTGGAATTGCGATCTCCAAAGGCGTAGGCCAGTTTCTTCACGAGGAGGATCTTCTTGTGGATGTCGCTGGTGACCGAATGAGGATCCCCGTCAAATCGCGCCGCGAACAAGACCGGGTGCTTGACGTTATTCCCAAAACGATGGACTCGGACCTCAAACGCGTCGGTGGTGTAAAGACCCCCTTTATCAGTCGCCTGCATAAAGTACTCATGCTTGCCCTCTTGAGGCCAGTCTGGTAACCCAAAAAGCAACTGGCTTGTACTATTGAACTGAATCCAGGAGTTCTCTCCTACGAGGTCGTTGTCCTTCCTAAGTGTCAGTCTCAACTTGTCGGTGGTACCATCTTCTTTGTCGAAGAACGTGTCGGATGGGATTTTGACCTCGAAGTACGTTCCGATGTACGCCTTCACCTGATCAATCGGGTTTCTGAGCTCTGGTCTCGTGTTGTCGCTTGGTAAGAAGGCCGAGGGGGTGGTTCGTCGGGGCGGTTTGGTTGAGGTTGTCTTGGGTTCCTTCGGTGCCGGGGTAGTCTTGGGCTTCTTGGGCCTTTTTGTAGGCTTCCTGGTTGTTGGGGTTGGCGGAGTTACTGACGGTCCAGGGTACACCGTCCTCGTCAAAGTGGGCTGTATTATAATAGTGCTGGTGGTATCCAGAATTCGCGTAGGTTGTGGGGGTCCCAGTGTGGGAGTATGGACCGGAGGACCCCTGGTACGAATAGTGGGTTGCACAGTCGGTAGCATAGGACCCCTCACAGGTGGTGCAGAGCTGTCAGAGGTCGGCGCAATAGATGGAGAGGTGGGCGTGGGCACAATGCGGATAGGAGGATCGGTGTAACTTGTTGGAGGTGATAGAGATGGCACAGGAGTGGGGGTGTTGATCTGCCGACGGACCCTTTTGGGTACATGCGGCTTCTTGTTAGCGATGTACCACCCGACGACCGGGTATCCCAACTGTGCAGACATCGTTCCTTCCTTCGCTGGAGCCTGTACGGTGCTGATGTTGGGAATGTTGCTTTGATCCAAAGCGCAGCCCAACTTCCACGATAAGAGCGCGCCGTTCTCCACAACCTTTTTGGCGTTGCCAGGTCCGGCCATGAAGGCGGACATATCGAACAGACGGTTGTTTACGACGGGTAAGACCTTCATGTGTTGAAGACCCACCCTGGAGAACTTCTTCATGTCGGCCAACAGCCCAACCCTCTGCTTGGAGTTCATCTTGGTTAAATCTGCATCCAGGATGACGGTGAGCACAGTGATGGGCTCCTCGCCTCCACAGACGAACGGCTGGGCGTCGCCGTCGCCCAACTGGGTCGCCAGCTGAATGGCATCCACATCTGCATGCTCCTCCGGATGAACCTCAATGGAGAACACCTCGGGATTCTGGGCAACCCGGCTGCCGTTAACGACCGACATAGACACGTAGTGGACGCCCTTGTCGCCCTCCAGAGGAAGTCCCTGCAGGGTGCCGCTCAGTGGTTCCCAGTGCAGCCACGCTGGCAGCATGTCTTTGCCAGACTCTGTAATCTGAAACGAGAACAGACGGTTTATTTTAACGGCCTATAAAGTAAGAGACAACTCAAAACCCAATAACACGCAGGATGGGACGCTTTCACATAGTCAAGGACGAAAACACAGCGAAGCATACAACTTGCGACTTCGTAAAACTGCTTTAGAGGTAAACAGATGGAGGATCGGCCGAAATAACGATGGCATCTGCTAAATGTTGATCTAGAAGGTGTTATTCAAATAGGGGCGTTACAGCCATATGAGTCACTACAAAAGAACTAGAACCGTACTATAACAGGAACCAGGAGGCAAGGGGAGGATGGGGGTCTGTTGCAATTCTCCTAATGGTGTCACATTGATGCAACACTAACATCTACAATCAAAGGCTATTTTTTAACAGTGTGATGACATAATTCGTCCTGATCGTCATTGGCGGTCAAACAATCACCAAAACAATGTGAGCCGTACACAGAAATACAGTCAATTTAATTTTACTGGAGATTTCTGAAATGCTGTTGTGATGACTGCAGTTTTTTTTTTTCATATAATCTGCACAGGGCGGCACAGTGGCTTAGTGTTTAGCATGTTCTCCCCTCAGGGTAGGGGATTCCCGGTTCTAATCCCAATCTGGGTGGAGTCTCCACGTTCTCCCTGTGTCCGTGTGGGTTTCCTCCGGGTTCTCCAGTTTCCCCCCACAGTCCAAAAACATGGATCAAGGTCAAGTGAATTCTCCAACTTGCCCCATATAGTGTGTGTGTTCGTGAGTGTGCTCAGCAATAGATTGGCACCCTGTCCTGGGTGTATCTGCCAAGCCCCCGAAACGTTCTCCTCTGGATGGGCATGGGGAACCCCACCGCGACAACTAGTAGAGAATAAAGTGGAAGATAATGGATGGATGAATGCACATATTTCTACCTTCAAAGTCCACAAAACGATCTAAAGCCGGTTCTGTGTGACGGACTCGCGGTACGGGAGGTTATTTTTGTTCTGGGATCAGATTGGATGATAAAATGAGATAAAATGCGATAGAGTGAGGCCTGTTTCTCTAATGACTTCAGCTCAATAATTAATGGAGAAAATAAATCACAGTGTACCACAGACGTGAATCTCAATATCATCCACATAGAACCCTGTAGAACAATGATTTCAGTACAGGATCACCTCCTCGGAGACGATTTCCACCTGGAATGTTTAAAAAAAAGTTTTTAAAATGTTTTAAAAAAGCAGATGGTTATTACGCATGTCGTTAACCTGCAATCATCTTCCAGTAAGTCGTCAGTAAGAGTCGTCATCTTTATTATTATTATTATTATTTTAATTATTATTATTACAGATAGATCAGATGAAACCAGGCAGTAGGCTGAAACTGAAGGCTTTACCAAATATCAAGTGAACTCTGAAGGAAACAGAATTATAATAATTAAAAGGAAACGAAGGGAAAAACTCTGCCATCAAAACAGAAAAGGGCTTTTGTGAGAATGCATGTGCAAAGGAGTCGGTGAGAAAGGCTTCATTGTTGTGCGGCTGAAAAGATAAAGGTTCATCGTTTCGGAGGAGTGGGTTCAGGCATGTCTGCGATACGAGGCTGTAACCGAGACTAAATGAAGAGGCTGACGGCGTTGGCGACCCAACGTCTTCTCACTGGAACATTTGAGGAGGCCGAGCGCTCCGGTCAGTCGAGCGGCTCCGGGGGGAGGCGTTATTTCCACTAGGTCTGGACTTCACGTCGGAAAACGTGAGGAGTGACAGAACTCGGGGAACAGCAGAACCTCGGGGGTGCGCGCCGTGCACATAAAGAAGCCAGGATTTAAAGGAAAGTGTAAATCTTAACATCTGATGTCTGTTTATGAAACTACAGAACCTTAAATGTCATGACTGACTGTCTGTCCTATAAAACTGTATAGACATTAGTATTTAGTTCTTATTCAAACCTGGATTTTATTAGATTATTAAACATGCTGTCTCATAACTACAAACACAATAAAAAAAATATTAATAATAATATTTAATAATATTAAATCTTGAATCAGATATTTGTCTGAAATCCTGCAGCCTCGGGACGATTCTGCATTTAAACGAACTGACCGCAGTGTGTAATTCATTATTAGGAATCATTGTGGTCCAAAAACTAAATAAATGATAATATTCAGATTATTATACACAGTTTATATCACTGAACTCTCAGGCAGAATGTAGTCCCCACACCCAGAACCAACAGACAAAGCCTTCACAGTGCCCTCTTGTGGCTGCAAAGGGAATAAAACATGCTCTCTCGCAGGCTGTAGGTTATTTATATCACTGACAAGATTTTCCTGTAAGAACAAAAGACCGTGTGTGTTTAAAACCCGTCTCCCAAAAATGACAGACCAACCAGAGTTTCTTCAAAGGCCACTGAGGGTAAAACGCTTCCCTCTGGTCTGACGCCACGGAGCGGGTTGCTATGCAGAGGGACTCCAAAACAAAAACACAGGGAGTAACCCTTTAATAAACCTCCTATTCATTTGCCACTTGGCCCGATGTGCGTTTAAACCATCACCACAAAATGACTTGCTTTTTTTTTTTTTTTTTTTGGATATCTCATGCAGGCTCGCTGGAACACAAAGCTTTCCGCTGCCGCACAGCCCGGGCTAATTAGGTTTCAGCGCCAGTCCTCATGTGGAAAAAAGGAGGGGCCGGGGAACACAGAAGGATCCTGGTAGAGTTGCAGGCGAATGAAACGGCACGGAGGCGCAGCACCGGTGGAATTGCGATACAGAAAAATGTGGTATTCAGTTTTCAGTGCCAGTATTGCCAACCACAATAAGAGGGACGCTGCGACGCTCGGCGCGGATTCAAAATCCTGAGATGGACGGGCCATTATACAGACTCGAACCTTCTCTTAACAACTAAATGCAAAATGCACAGCAGATTGTGTCCACGCTCGTTTCTCGGCTTTAAAGGTTCTATTTTGTTTGAAGGACACCGGCGCGCTCTCCATCCGGCCCTCTGATGTACAAACAGCCTTAGAACATTTTGCTCTGTTCCTGGTCTCAACGCAGCAGAGTCAGGAAATCCATCTACCGCAGCTCGTGATTACACAGCTCAGGTGCATTACAAGCGCCGGAACGCTGGCCGTCAGAACGTTTGAGCCGTGGTACCAGAACGTATGGAATTAAACACAGCTCCGTTTAAATTTTAACAACTGTAGAGCAACCAAAGCTCAACCTCAGCATCACATGTTCAGGTAAAGTGCATCCACCTTACAGACGGACGGTCCTGGGTTCGATTCCTGAGGAGGGTGTGCACAGGTCCTTTGCAAATGACATATGCAGGATACACAAATATAAGGACACTATGTAAAGGAACCCTGCTCCAGTCCAGCATCAGGTGCTGAGAACCACAAACGCATGTGGGCTGCAGTTGTTGGTCCCCATGCACCGGGTTCGTCTTTCTATTAAAGACCACACACACACACACACACACACACACACACACACACACAGTGCTCGGTTTACAGAGCTGTGTACCGGAGCAGCACCTGGCATGACCTGTTTTTAATGGAACAAGCACATATGTGGGGTTTGAGGACATATGTGTGAAGGAACGTTGTGATGGTAACATTGCTGCACTCCATCACAGCGTATCAGCTCAGATTTAATACAAACATCAGGGACGTAACGCACGCTCAGACCAACCGGATACATCTGTTGCTTTAGACGATCATATTTATTATTTTATATAGTTTTCTTTTCTTAGTTTATAGACAAATTAAGTTTCTAAAACATTCCTGAAGTTTTTTTTATACAGAATTAAAAAAAACGTATTTAAAATTATTTATTACTTAAATATTATAAATAAAATCCTATATTTGTGTAAATGTGACTTGTGACACTGCATAAAGACAATAGCATAAACATTACACTCTCAGCACTAGGGATTCCCGGTTTTAGTGCCCCCCCCCCCCTTGTGGGTCTCCTCAGGGTTCTCTGGATTTCCTCCCACAGTTGAAAAACATGGATTTAAGGAAAATTGCCTGCTCTAAACTGCCCCTATATAGTGTTTGTGCCCAGTGATGGATAGGACCATGTCCTTAAATCTGCCCACTGCCCAAAACGTTCTTTCTTTAATGGGGAAAATACCCCCCCCCCCCACCGACCCTAGTGTAGGATTAAGCAGAAGCTAATGGATGGAGGATATCTGATTGTGTTCAGTACAGTAAGCCAGGAGGTTTTATGGTGGTGCTCATTGGCTGCGCAGTACCTTCAGGCCAACAATGAGAACCGAAGTCTCTTCAAATACATCCCCACTACCTGGAAAAGGTCCGGCTTGTTTCTGTGTGGACGTCTCCTTATGCTCCCTGAATCACAGTTATAAAACCTGCGCTTGATGAATCTGAGCGGGCTTCCAGCCGCTTGGACCGAATTAAAAGTCCAGAACGAGTACACAATCGAACGACACACCGAGCAACGTTCTGAGACCCGCGTCACCTTATTGTAGTCCACGGTCGCGTCCGAATGGAAGCTCTTCGGCAAACCCACCCAAATGCCGTGGCGATCCTGGAGGCGACAGCTGTGACAACGTTCCACCGCCAGGTCTCGGCCCGTTTGTGGAGCAGCTGTCAGAGAACATTGTTTTCAAACGAGCACAAACAGGTTTGAGGGTTCAAACCCTAAAATGCACCTGACAGGGCAGAAAGGATCTGCTGAATACCAGATTACACCGCCGCCATGGGAGAACGTGGGCGTGCTGACGGGGGACGGGTCCACAAAGGAGAGGTGTGCGCCGGGGGTCACGCTTCTAACAACAGTCGACGCAGATCAGTCGGAACGAATGCACCTTCCCGAAACGTACCGTCCGCATTATGGAGCCTCATCAACACTCCTCCATCTCACGCTGTGAGAACAGAAGCCATGAGGACGCATCAGCACTAAAGCTCATTAAATATGCAGCGCGGGTTCGCGCCGCGTACACGAACAAAATAAAGTAGTGCAAAGTGGAATTACCTGAACTGATCGGCATGCAGATCGCGTTGGCACCCACTTTGAGAAGCCAGCCCTTAATGTGAGCAGCACTCTGGGGTTCGGGAGTTGTGTTTGGTTATTAGAGGTGCTGATGCCTTTTAAAGGGAGAGGAGTGAGTTTTAAAAAGCGCCACTTGCGGCAAAGTCACTCCCGCCCCTCACGACGCATCACTTCTGGATCAACCAGGGAGGTTCCGATTTGGGGTTCGGTCTCCTAACACAGGAGTCGACGATGCTGATGTTCATATGTTTGAAAACGTCTTCCAGAGATCTTCAGTTTTGCTTTTATAGTAATGCTACCCATAAGACAGGCAGCTCCAGTACTTAAATCTGATTGGCTGAGCTGCTTTACATGCGTATCCATGCATGATTAACAAAATATCATAACATCCATCCATCCCCATGCCCATCCAGGGGAGAACGTTTCAGGCGCTGGGCAGATACACCCAGGACAGGACACCAAAGTATCACTGGACATACACTCACTCACACAGACACACTCTATATGGGGCACTTTGGAGAATTTAATTGACCTTGACGTTTTTGGACTGTGGGAGGAAACCGGAGAACCCGGAGGAAACCCATGCGGACACAGGGAGAACATGGAAACTCCACCCAGATTGGGGTTCGAACTGGGAATCCTTGACACTGAGAGGAGAACATGCTAAACACCAAACCACCATGCTTTAGTTTGGCCAATAGATGGCAGTTTTTCGATCGTTAGAGAAACATTAGAGGACTCCTGGTACTCAGCAATCAGCGTTCACTTTAGAAAAATGGACTAGATTACTTCATGAAAGAGCAGATTATTAAAGATTTAGCTTTCAATAAACGCATTTCTGAATCGAACCTTTGTTTTGTCAGGACTAATAACACCTAATAACACCTCTCTGCTGTGGTTTTATTCAGAATAATGCCACGCCCTCTCGTACCTGATTACTTAATTAATCCTGCGATCGGTGAGTAGAGCTACATATAAATATGAATTGTTGTCCTTAAAGTAAAAGCAGCGCAGATGAGGTGCAGGGATTACGGCCGGCGAACCCGGGGCTTTCCTGCTAAGAAGTTAAAGAACGGCATCAGGGTTTGCTGCTGAAAAACAAACCCCCTTGGGACGAATCAGAACCCTGACTATACAACATCAGGACCAGACCAGTCCAGAGTTGTGTTCATACCATGAGGTGTGCATACGTAGTGGTGAAATGCTCACTCACCTTAACTGTGTGGCGGGAGTCCTTGGCCGTGTTTGGAATCTGCATCTTGAACAGCCTTCCCACCACGGCCGAAGAATCCTGGAAGCCGCCGGGCTGCACCACGGAGGATGCGACGGCCTGCGCCTCCTGGAGGTCCGAGAGCACGGCGGAGTGCATGGAGGCCTCCAGCTGCGCCACGTCCCCCAGCACCTCGACGGCACCCTGGGGCCACGAGGCCCGGGCATCCTCCAGCAACATGAGCGACGTCAGCAGCACCATCAGCACCCTAGTCCTTCCCCCCAGACTCAGCGTGGGGTGGCATCCTGTATCCCGGAACTGGCTGGGTTTATTGCGCATACTTGCTTTTGTCTTCCGCTCGGACACAAAGGAGGAGGAGGAGGAGGAGGTCTGGTTCAGGAGGCAGCATGCGCAAACCCTCCCCTCCGTCGAGCCCCAAAGAAGTGCTCCTATTCTGCGAGCCTGCCCCCAGCTGCCCCTCGGCTTTTGTCTGGTTGTTATCCCTGTTCCTCCGTCTTTTGTCGGAATGTCTTCAGTACTTCTGAAATCTCATTGTTCGGAGGTTGCCGCCGAGACCTGGGGAGAGAGAAGAGAATTCATTAGCGCGCATTTCAATACCAAAAGAAGACGCCGCCATGCGGACGTGGAACCAGCGGGTGGAAATAAAAGCCCTTGGACTCGCGTTCTCATTTCTTTATTTCACAGACCCCGAGAATCATACAGCAAATTAAACCATTGGTGTCAGCGGAGTGGCTTTTTAAAAACACACGTCACTGAAGTCTATGCTTCCAACTCTGAAAGAACAGTTTGGGGAAGGCCCTCTTCCGTACCAGCATTGGAGCATTCTAGTGCACAAAGCATGTGCACATGAGGAAACTGCCGACGGCGCCAACAAAGACGATGAACCCACCTCACGGAACGCCAAGGCATGGAAAGTAGACGGAGATAAGACTCTCCATTCCGAATAAATAGATAAAAAAATTATATTCCCACCCACAAAGGTAGATGGAGAACATCTTCAACCCCATAAAAGTCAATGGAAAAGCCCTCCAGCCAACAGGGGCCCAAAGAGAGGTTCATTCCCCAAAAAAGCTCCAGCATCAAGTGTGAGGAACACACCCAACCCGAGGGTCGACCCTTGACCGGGGCACTTCTGAGGGAGGATGAATGTGCATCTTTTCTCTGCAGCGCTTCACAGGCAGCAGACAGAAAACACTTAACACTGGGGGTTTGTTATTCATACAGATTCTTTCATGCATTAAAATAAAAAAGAATTAAAAAAAAGAAAAGAACAGAATGATCTTTGAGCAATAGACGGTAGGCGGGCAGCTACGTTTCTGCCTTTGAAGCAAGGGTTGGCTTTACAAACAATACAGATGATTTCCCCAGGGGCCTCCTCTCAGAGCCACGCTGGTCAGAGTTCAGTCTCGAGGTATAAAGAGGGAGCTGGCTCTCACGCTCACAGAGGTTTGGGCCTCATAACGACATGGCTCCTGTACGGCGAGCCCCACGTCCGGCGAGGGGGTTTGACCGCTTGTTAGTTTTAACCAAAACAAAATAAGCAATTTGTCAGCCTTTGAAGTCAGAGTCCATCAATCAGACACCTGCAGCGGTGTGTATCGGAAAACAGAACGGGGACGAATAGAGTGAGGAACTCGACATGAGGCTGATGAAACACAAGGAGAGCCAAGAACCGTCAGTGGTCAGCCTTTATCTACAACCCCTGTGACGAGCTCCCGCAACGAGCTCCTGCAACCAACAAGCAACAAACTCTCACAATAAACAACCAGCTCCCATAACAAGCAAAAAGTTCCACCAACAATCTCCCACAACCAAGGAGCAACGAGCTCCCACAAGGAGCTCCCACCACGAAGGCGCAACAAGCTCCTGCAACCATGGACCAACGAGCTCCCACAACCAAGGAGCAACGAGCGCCTTCAACCAACAAGTAATGAGCTCCCACAACTAAGAAGCAATGAGTTCCCACAATGAGCTCCCACATCCAAGGAGCAAAGAGCTCCTGGAATTAACAAGCAATGAGCTGCCCCAACAAGCTCCCGCAACCAAGAAGCAACGAGCTTGTGCGAAGAGCTCCTGCAAACAACAAGCTACGAGCTCCTGCAACAAGCAACGAGCTCCCACAACAAGCAACAACTTCCCGCAACGAGCAACGAACAGCAACAACCGCTCACGAGATCCCACATTAAGCTCTCGCAACAACCTCAACTCCGCTCTGCCAAGCCGACTGTTTCCGTTTCGGGCGTCTCATCCTGGTTCCAGAAAACCTGGTGTTTACAGCAAATTTGCTCATCCAAAAAGGTGCTGAGGTCATTAACTGACAAGAGAAGAGATCCTGAAATATTACAGCTGGATCCAACTATAACAATTAATATTTATAACGCATGCGATGCAAAATGTCAAGTGCATTTTCCGTCAACTGCAATGCACTACCTCGAAAACACATCTACATGTGACCCCCAGGCGTGACGGACAGTGACGATGCCGTTACGGCTGTGTGCTGCAGGTAAAGCATGGTACTGCAGTTACTCCGCAAGTTAACTTGCGACCAAACCCCAAAAAATAAAACTGAAATTCTATATTTAGAAAGAATACTGTGCATCATAACCCCCCTCCCCGCTTTGCTTTGACTCCGTTCACCTTGCTGAATGCCTTTAGTCTTATGAGGCATCAGATTGACAGGGCTGAGTTGGGGGAGGATGGGAGGGGGTACAGTAACTGCCTTAAACCTTTTCACCTTGGCTTCCCCAGCCGTCGTTTTCCACGGCAACAATACGTCTGATGGAATTGGAGGAACCTAAAAGGCGTTTAAAGCCATCTCGGGTTGCAGATAAAGACTTCCTTTCAGCGGCACTCAAGGCTGCGATCATAAAACGGAAAAAAAAAAAAACGAAACGCGAGAAAAAGCACATTATCACCAAATTTCTTTTCAGCACGAGAGGTGGCTGTCGGCAGGGGCCCCGTTGCCCGGGTGCCGAAAAACGTCAATCTGATCTGCGTCTGATCCGAGCGTCCGCCTCCCTTCTTCCTGTGCAGCCCTGCGTCACCGTACGAGGTGTGTGAAGACGTTTAGGGGACCAAATAGGGTCATGTTGAATTGCAGGGTCCCGGAATAAGATTAGGTTTTATAGGCTGCAAATCAGGATTTATGGAGGCTAAAACAGGAGCTCAGCGAGCGCGAGAGAGCGTGAGAGAGAGAGAGAGAGAGAGAGGGAGCTCATTCCACAGGAGTCAAGGCAACACCCATTGTCCATAATGCTTGCGGGGGCTCGTTCCATCGGATCGGATTCTAAAGGCAGTGAGTCAGTCCAGTCTGCAAACGCATTCCACTCAGAGAACGTCCGTGGTCCGGTCGGGCTCAAAGACCTCGTTTCAGGAGAATGAGGCTGAACAAGCGACGCCTTGTTGAACAAATCCAAATGGACTTCCACACGTTCTACAGTTCTGAAGGCGTAAAGGACGAGGACTGAACCTCACGGGGGCTGAAATGTTAAAGTGTTGGGACGATGCATCTCAATAAAAGGTCATTATTCATCTTCACTCACATAGAACCGAGGAGGAGAACCTCATTATGCTCGGAGGTTAACACCCTGGATTCAGTCACTAAAATAAATGGAGTTTATCGTGTTGGGGTGGCATAGTGGTTAGCAGGTTCGAATCCCAATCTGGGTGGAGTTTCCAAAAGCATGGATTCAAGGTAAATTGTGTGCTCTAAATGGTGCGAGTGATCCTGCTTGCCCAGCAATAGACTGGCGTCCTGTTCTGGGATTTGCTCAGCACTCAAAATGTTCTCCACTGAAGAGGAGTTCTCCACACTCTTCTTCTGTGCACAATTTTCTCCTGTTTAATGGGTTCTTTGAATTTTACACCTCCACACCTCAAATATGGGAATTTTATTTATTAATATATATTTCTATATTTCTTATATTTATTTATTTATTTTAATGATCTAATCCTAAATCATCTCCAGCTACGTAGCCATTCAGTCCTCAGAGTATCGTGAGCCGGAACAGGACCACGAGTGCTTTTAATTTGTAATGATTCGAGAACCTGTGTAGAAGATCTGACCGTTTAAACCTGGAAAACCAAGTGGCAGATGTTCTCCACTCAATTTGGAGATCAACATGGCCTCGTCCCTCCGTCAAACCCATCCACAATAAACGGCTTAAACGAGCCCCCGACGGCCCTTCTCCTCGCTAAACTTTGCCGTGGTAACATGTCCCCACCTTTACAACCCCCCTCCCCACCCCCCCTCCCAGCAGGCTGTTTGAGATGAGCACTCAATAAAATAAAATGGAATGACTTTAAACAGAAGGTGGATTATTGTAATGACAGTTCTGTTCTCTGTTCTCCCTCAGACCCTCACTGTAAGACCAGTTCGGACTCCCCCCCCC
>JAFMOD010001554.1:393307-409027 GCA_019802435.1 Corydoras maculifer
GGAGGAAGTAGAGGGAGGGAGGGAGGCCTGGCAATGCGAAGTGGAGTGGGTTGGGGGGGGCGGGGTGGGGGGGGGGGCGTTCACCTGCGTGAGGGGATGACGAGGGCATTCAGTTATCAGAAAAGAGCAATTAAAGAGGCAGGCTGATTACCGGGGAATTTAGCTGGAGCTATCCGGGTTACGGAGCGGTTATCAAAGGCAGGGTAGACAATTACGCGTACATGCGGTCGACACGTCGATTAACACCGCGTGCATCTCACTTCCTGTCCCTCAGCGGCGCAACTCGGAAGGGCGGGACGGAAAACGGCCACGGGCTCAAAGGCAGTGCTTCAAAGACGTCCGATGTTTGCCAAGAACGGATCGCAGCGCCGTGCTGTGGACAGAAGCAGCGACACACCGGGTGCAAGGTTGACTCCATGTGCTGGGTGCCGCCTGGAAATCAAATCAAATCAAAAATGTAAAAGAATATTACTCCCACCTGCCCCACCCTCGCGCCCCCGTCCTCAGTTCAGCCCTCCACCCCCGTCTCCGGGAGACGCGGCGCCTCAGAATGTGACTTGGTAAACAGACACATCTGTGGAACCTCTGACTGAAGAACCGGCGCCAGTTTAAACACGCTGCGTAAACGTCGACAGGCCCGCGCAACGTCAAACAAATATAAACACAGCTCTGCGCTGTTCAAACAGGTGGCGCTAGTCGTGAAACATGAGCAGATATCGGCCACCTGAATGCACCTCATCATGTCCTCACAGAGTCGTACAGCCTCCTCAGAGTGCATTATCACCAGGACTTTTAATTAAGAAGATGACTCGGGTTTATTAACAGCACAAAAGATGACTTCACCTCTTTACTTTGGCTGGCGTTCCCAACACACCACCACCACCACCACCCCGACATTCACCACCACATCAGTGAACACGGTTTACCTCAGAAGAGCAAAATCGGTGCTGTTTGGAGGATAAAAGTCTCCATCAGCCATTCCACACGTACGAAACTCAGATCGGGGGGAGGGGGGGGGGTTAGCAGGGAGCCAAACACTCGCCAGCCAGACATTTCACACATCACTCAACGCGACACGCGAGGGTGGCATGAACACACCAGACGCAAGTGTGGGGAACGTAACGGCAACCATCAGGAGATCTCTGAAATAACGTCCACGTTCTCAGATCCACTTCCTGTAAAGACGGACTTTGTAGTTCTCTCTAATTTCAGACTGTAGTTCATCTGTCTGTGTTCTACAATACTTCCTGTGTACTCTGTTCTCTAATGGTCAGAACCCCAATAGGGGCAATTTAGAG
This sequence comes from Corydoras maculifer, assembly GCA_019802435.1. NCBI lineage: Eukaryota > Metazoa > Chordata > Actinopteri > Siluriformes > Callichthyidae > Corydoras > Corydoras maculifer. Next base: position 394,606 of record JAFMOD010001554.1, read on the forward strand.
CAGCAAAATAGTTTGTAGTCTATTGTTTTTGGATTGTGTTTCACGCGGACACGAGGAGAACATGGAACCTGGATCCCCTAGTTTAAGTCGTATGATTTAATTGGCTCATATATTTAAGACACTTTTAATCTGAAGCTGTCAGAACGAGAACCGTCCCTGGTCCCTGCCGTGTGGACACCCTATGAAAGCAGGTAGTGACATCTTAATGCGAGACGTTTTAGGTGTTGGCAGATGGACCGTTGGCGCTCAGTACGTGCTGGAGCTCCGCCCACGCCGTGGGTCTGTACAAGGCCACAGTGTTGGTGCTGAAGGCTTCGTTTTCAGCTATGCGCCGTGTACGAGGTCGAGTCGTGGTTCATGCTGCGGTTCTGCTGGTAAACAAGTCGGCGCAGAGGAACCGGGGAGCTCCAGGTCTCCACCAGCATGGAAACAGTCCTCCAATCAGAGGACAGAAAACCGACGGTGCATTAACTACAAGAAATGAGACGGACCCGCGGCGCGCCCTCCACATCGGGGTTTACTGCCACAGGGGGCAGAAGGCCAGATGGAAGATTTTATTGTTTGCTGCCATCAAACATATAACCTGATGTGTGTCCTGATTACCAGAACCCCCCATGCCCCCAACCACCTGCCCGTCTTATATGCGGTTGGAATCATCTCGCCGGTGACTCCGAGCCGTTCAGTCGGAGAGTCTGGAGGTTGTATCCCACTTTGTGGGCTGCCAGGGTCGATGAGCCCTATCCAACACCCCTCGCCTCGTCCAGGTCACGCCGCCGTTCTGGGTGAGAGCCGCAAACGAGTTTACAGAGGTTCTCTGGTTTTAATTAGAACGTCGAGAGGAAATAACTCAGCAGCGTTCAGATTCAAACGCATTAGGTTTAATAGAAAAAAAAAAAAAATTTCTACTTAGAACTCATCGCTCAGGCAAATTACGGAGCAAAGCTAATCGTTAGCCGTGCATTTATACTAAATGATGCCTCATGAGGGTGAGGTTCTGTAAGAACAGAGAACAACCTTAAATGAACCAACTCAAATATGCAGAACCATTAAACCAGAGTATAGTATAGTATATATATATATATATATATATATATATATATATATATATATATATATATATATATATATATCACCAGTAAACATTTGGCCACGCCCCCTTTCACCTCCACTTATTGTCCATGCATCTTGTCAAGCTGGACTTTGTTGTCCATCTGTTTGTGTTCTACGGTACGTCCTATGTACTCTGTTTTCTAATGGTCAGAATAGTACCCAATAAGCCCAATAGTACCACCACAGAGCAGGGATTATATGCTGGGGTGCATTATTCCTATCCCAACAGCATCACTGAGGCGTTTAAATGAAACTACAGCACCACTGCTGCACCGAAACCCCCTCACCACATCAGTGTCTCTGCAGAACTGACAATCAACAATCCACCATCCAAATGATACCTGCTCTGTGATGCTCCTGACCAAAAGACAACCGAGAACCAACAGGGGACGAACAAACAAAGAACACGGATGGACTACAAAGCCCATCTATTGGGTAAGTGGAGGAAATAGAGAATAAGGCAAGAAAGGGGCATGGCCAATCTTTTGACCACTACTGTATGTTCATACACATGTATAGAATAAACTCAGCATCCCGATTAAACACGACGTCACCCCTGAACCCTCCCGCAGCTTCGCTGCCACAGATCCGATGAGTTTAAACCGGCGAAGGAGCTCCATTTTCTCCATAAGTGGAAAGACGAATAAGAAAAGCGTACCTGTAGACCTCCACACAACAAGTCGGTAATGAGAGCAGAGCGACGCAATTCCTGAGAGCCGTCTGCATTTTCTTCAGGTGGTCACTGAGAGTGCAACCTGCTCGGTTCGGTTGGTTATAAAAGCCTCCATCAGCACTCAGAATAATTTCTTAAGTGATATTCCATTACGCGCCAGCGTTCATCTCGGCTGAGAGTCTCGGCGGAGCAGCTGCGTACTCAAAAAAATTACACCGCCGACTCTCGGATCCGGCAGGCGCGGCCGGCACATGCTCGGAATTTCAAACCCGGACGTCATTGGCACTTCTTGATCTCTGGTTTAATTGCCAATAAAGCGGCTCGCCGCCAGCGCCCGGGCCGGCGAGGAACGCATCAAAAAGTCCGAATTCCAAACGATTGCGCCGCGCCACTTCAAAAGCAGGGCCTTGTAATTAAGAGCGTCCATTAATCTCCTCCTGAGTGAGGCGCTTACGTCCAAAAAGGGACGAATTATGGCGCAGATAAGTGTCAAGGACAAAGAGTGACACGCGCGGCGGATCAGAGCGCCGCCGGGTCGGGGCGTCGGCCGAGGAACAAACAGCGCGGCGTGTCATTTACCTTCAGATAAGACGACCTTCAGCTTCCAGAACGCGTCGAAAACACGCGATTTATTACCGTTAGAATTTCCTAGTAAACTCATGCGGGTGGAGAAATGGAGAGGGGGGGGTTAAGTAGGTGTGTAGCATCACCCATTGAATTAAAGCTCATTTGTTGTTCGTAAACTCAATAAGTCCCTCGGTCGGACATCCAGGCAGAACCCGCGTTCATATTTTGTCTCTTTAGACAAAAGTAAGCTGAAGTAAGTAGAGCTGCGGAACCTCGAGTCCATCGTGCCCCTGAGGGTTCCGTAAGTGTTTGCTGGATGTTTAACGGCTCTGGGAGGACCTATCCTTCATCTCGGGGAAACCTCTGAGAGTTTTCGGGGCGCAGATCATGTTCTCCGCACCTTAAACTCACATTCTGTTTCTCAAGGGCAAACTGCGGAGGCGCTGGAACTAAATCATGTACGGGGCAGGGGCGGTGTTGCGCAATAACTGCGTGCCATAAACTTGCGCCAGCGAGGTTTCCGCTTGTAATTGTTCTCCGCTTTAATATTTAACGTCAGGCGATCTGAGCAACACGGGTAACAACACGGCCTACATGTGCCCAATCAGGCATTGATATGAGTGTTCATGGCCAATGGAGCCGTTCCATTGGACGGCTGGTCTCAGTGGTCACTCCATCCTTCAGCTCCATACAGATGGACTTCGTAGTCCATCTGTTTCAATACGTACTCGGTTAGTCTCCTTCACTCTGTTCCCTGATGATCAGGACGGCGAGTCATGGTGGTTGCGCTTGTGTGTGGTATAGTAGTGGCTCCACCCCGCAGATCTCATGCCACGGACATCGGGTTCTCCCTGACGCCACCGCCAGATCAATGGACCACTGTAGTGCTGCGAATCACCCACCACCCAACACCTCTGTGAGAGTCCATTATATGACCGTGTTCTTCAGTGGACGCAGAGAGAGCGCGATGGAGGCCATTTTGGGAAGGTCGGGTTTTAACCAGGGTCCGTAACGACGGTCATATGAAGGACATACACAGAATGACACGGCAACGTCGTGACGTCATACCCCATTCCAGACCCGCCGCAGAACCTCGGTCTGTTCCACGCCTCACACTCAGAACATTCTTCATCTTCTCGAGCCTCGGCGTCTGAATAGGGCCCTAATCTCGCAGTTAATAGGTCATCAATTAACCCGAGCACTCCGTTCGAAGGTAAATGATTTGGAAAGGAACCGTGTGAAAGCAGGCGCCATTCATCTGACTCGCTCTTTTGTTGGAGAACAGGTGGGGAAGAACAGGCCGCCGTCGAATATGAATGACACCCCCCCCCCCCCGAATAAGCACCCTCACTTTCCCTGCTGTTCGCTCGCCTAATCTGTAAAGGAATTGCAGGTGGTCCCTTTCTTTCAGTCTCTGAGATTAGGCGGGGGAGAGCAGCGGCGGCGCTGGCAGTGGCGGCGCTGGCTTTAGGCTTTGCTGGTTCGTCGAGCGCGGCGCAGGCGGCTCAACAATTACCTCTTACTCCTCACCCCAACCAAATCAAGACCACCCCCCACCCCACTTCAGAAAGAGAGAACTAATTTGCAAAGAGGTCAAAGAGCACTTCAACCTGGCTGTGTTCTTGGTGGGGAGGTAAAACAAGGAGGAGGGGTGGGAACACACATACACACCCTTCGCCTCCATGCATGGGGTCACTGAGCACGGGTTCTGGCAAACATTAATTGGCACGGTGCACCGTGATGGTGTCAGATCTCAGCAAGCCAACTAATTATTGATCGCTCCAACATAAAAGGCCTGTTGGTTGAAGGTTGGACGACAAACAAGGTACAGAACTTTCCGCAGAACCATCGAGAACCCTCCTGTAGCCACCAGTAGCCCTCCTGTAGCCCAATGCATGGGGACACCACCACATGGCATTTACATTGCCGGTACCCGCTGGACTCCACAGTCTGGAACAGAGATCGACCGCAATGCAACGGAACATCTCTGAGGGAACGCAAAACAGAATTAAACAACTCGTATGTTTACAATGCTGCAGGTGTGTAGTAAATTTGTGAGTCTTCACTTACTACACACACACACAGCAGTAACCGTAGTTAAGGGTTCGTTTTCCAAACAACCTTGAGATTTACCGAGCTATGAATTCTAAAACATTCCCCTCGGTTCTAAAGCATTACATCACAGGTCTAATACTCGGCTCAGATCGGATTTTACGCACTCCTGTATCTGTCTGCACAGACCGTATTCACCCGGGTGGCGATAACAATCCCGCCACAGTCAACATTCAGGATACATGCATCCCCCAATACCGTTCTACCTCCTTTACACACCGTTCTACCTCCTTTACACATCCACAAGAGAGACAAGAAAAAACATTAACGGGTTCAGTCAGCCTCGCGGAGGTGAAGCAGCAGGGTCGCATGTCCACGCAGCTGCTCGTCTCTTAAAATGTCAAAATTTGAGTTAAAAAAGGAAGCGCAGCTTCGTATGCGGTGAGAGGAAAAAAATAAATAAATAAAAAAAAAAGGCTTCGGCGTGAACGCGTCTCCTGAAGTGCGAGATCAGAATCAGAATCAGAATACTTTATTAATCCCCGCAGGGAAAATTGCAGTTTTTACAGATCCCCCATTAGAAGTGTTTATATGTACAAAAGAAATAAAAAATTAACCATAAGTGCAATAAAATTTAACTTAAAGTATTAAAAATACACAATAAAGTAAAAGCAGGTGAAGTAAAGCGGCATGTGTCCAGTACCTAAATAAAGATTAAAAAGTGAAAGTAAAAAACATTTTTGTGGAAGCAAAACTACGAAACGAAGAAGTACGCAGCCTCTGAATCACATGACGTCACGGCTTTAGGTTTTAATGAGCGAAACCGCGAACCACAAACCTGCTGACTGACCAGAGACGCACCTCGACCCAAAGACATTATTAATTATAACAGTCACATCAATCTGTTAAGTAATTATGTCACGTGATCTGTGCCTTAGTGAATGGTACTGCCATCTTTTAATACCTGTATTAACCTTTAAGCAATTTAATATTAATGAGGGGTCAGGATCTGCCTAATTTCTGGTTGGAGACAATAAGAAGTCATCGCAAATGTACTATATATAGGCAAATTTACCGGTACTATAAAAAACTGCTATAAAAGAAGTGGCAGCAGCAGGGATAGGACTGAAATACTTGGGAGTGGATTAAGGAGTAAAACGGCAAAGGCATGAACATTCAACTGTTCCAAAATCATGAAGAAAATCTTAAAGTAACCCATCTGCATATCACTCAATAAAAACGTTTTATTAAATAACAATAAATAAACTTTTAAAAATTGGAAGACTCCAAACTGTGGAGGTTCATTTCCCAATATGGACCTTCTGGCTGCGCCAATCGCCGTCGAGGACGCCATTAAATCTTCATCGTCCCGTTCATGGCTCGGCTGTCTAACTGCAGAATGAGGTAGCGGAGTTGGGACGGTAGAGCTTGGTTAAAAACGAAAAATAAATAAATAAAAAAGGCAGAATGCACCAGTAGGGGAGTGGAACGGGGCTGAATGATGGTGATTAATGATTGTACCTTTAACACTGAGGCAAGTTCTCATGATTAGTTCAAAGCGAGTTTGATCTGAAACTAATGGAAACCTCGGCGTTGGCTATACGAGCCGCAATAACGGCCTCTGAGGTGCTTATATAAAGCAATAACCTGGCAATTGCTGTTAAGGGGTTTGACCCATTTCGAGTCGGAAAACTGAGCGATTCGTGAAGAAAAATGAGCTTTACCAACTCAAAAACAGCCCAAAATGGATTTCTGGCTTTGCCGCTCAGACGCAGCCCGAATCTTCCGCGAGACTGCGGGTTTATGATTCCGCGCGACTTTGTGTTTCCAGTTTCAAATGGCGGCTCGAATGTACAGCGCTAAGCAATTTACCTGAAAGTGGGTCAACAGATTCGGGGCTCGTTTCCGACGGAAACATATTACCTTTCAAAAAAAATTTAATAAAAAAAAAAAAAAAAAGGGTCCTCATCAGGAATAGCCATTAAAGGTTGTTTTGCTGTTTCTATGACTACAGCACCTGCAATTAGGCCACCGACTGCCAAAGTTTGCTCAGGCGGGCTGACGGGCCCTAATTTATATTTAGAAGTTGGTATTTAAGGAAGTGCAGTTAAGAGCACGCTTGTATTGTGGGAGGTAGTTTAAGAACCCATGGACCGGTTCTGGGTTTAAAGGCGTTCATGCTCGGCCGCTTATTAACGACTGCATAACGACTTAATATCACGCATCTTTAGAGGATCACGGCAGCTAGTACTGACTTTTGCGTGATTGTTGGCGCCAGGTGGGTTGCGATGGGTGTATTTGACTGTTGGTTCATTTAGAAACACAAACTGTAGTTATTTAGTCAAAAAAAAAAAAAAAAGCATCGAGGTCAATAAAGAACAGTTTAAGCTGAAAGGTTATGCTTCTCTACGGTGGTGCAAGAAGATAGCGAACCCAGCTTTAGGGTGGTTAACCTGATGTATGAATTTCACCGACATTGAGAAACGCCCTGATACACAGCATCGGAATTAAGGATTAAATTAATAACGAGGATTCTATTCCTCCTGGGTTCTTGTTCTATTCCTCCTGGGTTCTCGTTCTATTCTTGGATCTGTTTGGGCATAAATCAATATATCGGGTACCGGCTATTTAAACCTGAGCCAGTCCTTCAGATGCTTTTTATCCGACTCTATTTATGACACCCGTTGTGCACATTCCGCGAAAGAACACGACCTGCAGCAGCAATAGATCTTCTTGGAACATTTGGAACGTGGAATAGTTCAAATCCACGTTTTATATACAGCAGTAACAGAGCAGCGCGTGATGAAGGCATCTAGAACACGGCAAGCTCACATCACCTCAACCACATGCTGCAGCCAGGTGGCCATCACGGAACAATGTAACCGACGCCCTCCAAACCGCGAGAAGACAAACCAATCACAATGGGGATAAGATGCGTCAGGGTTCCCATGTCGTTCCTCCCACCCGTCAGACACGCCGACAACCACTGTGGACAACCACTAATTCTTAATTACATCATAGGGATTAGACTTTCCGGGCGGCACGGTGTCTTAGTGATTAGCATGTTCTCCTCTCAGCACTAGGGATTTACGGTTTGAATCCTGATCTGGGTGGAGTCTCCATGTTCTCCCCATGTCCGCGTGGGTTTCCACAATCCAAAAACATGGATCAAGGTCAATTGAGTTCTCCAAATTGCCCCATATAGAGTGTGTGTGAGTGAGTGTGTGTCCAGTCCTGTCCTGGGTGTATCTGCCCAGCGCCCGAAACGTTCTCCTCTGGATGGGCATGGGAAACCCCCCCCTCACACCCCTGCAACCCTAGTAGAGGATAAAGCAGAAGATAATGGATGGATGGGTTAGACTTTCCAGAACTTTTTGAAGTGACTGTGGTGTGGGTTCCAATGTATCCCATGAATTGAAGCGTTGGACTGCAAGACAATCCGGTTCTTGCACATCAAGCTTATCCAATCATTTAAAAAAAAAAAAATTGTGCAGTCATGCAAGAAAAAAAGGCCTTCCCCAATCTGTTTCCACAAAGTTGGAAGTATACAGCTGCAGTGATGCCGGTCGGAGCTTGGAACACAGCTGTGGTGATGGAACCAATAAACTAATAAACCAATCATTTCGTCCATATGCGTTATTAAATATGATCACATGGTACATGAGCGATCAAATCAAATCAAAATCAAATCAAATTGAGTTAAACTCACGCAGCTGCACTGTGGAATGTACGCCATCTTATTCTGGCTCCGCCCACCGGCTGTCATCATTAATCATTAGTGCATTTAGTAAAGTAGCTCAGTGCGACGTCCTCGCTTCATTCCGCGGCGTAGCACAGCCCATCGAGCCGAAGTCACCCCTCAGTCTCAACGGTGCGGCTGGTGCAGCGCTTACGTGATCCTACTGTATACAAGATCACTGCACCCCCCCCCCCACACCGCCACCCCCGCCACCCATGGAACAGAACCTCAGGTTATTTATGAGCTCCTCTTCAGAAATCTAGGTTAGTCTACAAATTGAACTGAACCGCGGCGAGGCCTCGGAAGAGCCGCGCGGCTCGCAGCAAAACAAACAGGGGCGCTGTGTACGCTTGAAGAAAGGGCTTTTCATGCCGAGCGAGCGAGCGAGCGGCCACGCCGTCCCTCGATTAGATTTCAAATCCAATCAGGGCTCCGGCTTACACGTTAGATCACGAGGCTGTGCGGAGGTACAACGGGGTGGGGGTGGGGGGGTAGTGGGGGGTAAAGACCACTTACTGGATATGACATTTAAAAGGCCGGGAATGTTGGAGGCAGTACAGAGGCTGATTTGTGGTGGAGTGCAGTCGAGGTACTACGTGTCACCTGTGGGGGTGGGGGTTGGGGGGGCGGCTCTGCTCCTCTTTTGCTATTTTTAAACGCAAGTGGGGCAAAGTCAGAGCGAACAACCAAAAAAAAAAGGGGGGGGGGTCATCAAATGTACCGCAGTGTATCTGCGAAGGACTTGGAGGATGTGGAGGGAACAGCTTTCGGGGTCGTGAGGGTAGAACGTGTTCCTGTCCGACGGACGGGGGCTTCCTGAACCAGAGTTAAACGACGTGCTCAGACTCGGCACGTCGGAATCAAACCTCCACATTGTTCCGGATCTGAAAGGCTCCGCCGTGTTCCCCGACAGGAACCGCGATCGCGCTGGTGGAGGCCTGAAGCTCAGTGATGGATGACCAAATATTTGCAGTCATGAAGGGGAAAAAAAAAAAAAAGGCGTCCGGATCAGGAAGAGTGTTCATGATAAAGGAGACAAATAAAGCCGCCTGAGATATACAGACGGCGGGAGAACGTCCCCTGGACCACGGAGACGGAATGAGGACATATAGAACATAAACACTCAGCTCAGGCGTGCAGCCCCTGCTCTGCTTTTATGGATGAGAATTCAAGCAGCATCAACACCTTCACCTGCTGCATCCCAAAGAACCCTGGGGCAGATCTTCAAACCCAGGTCTTCATTCACTGACAAACTCATGTCAAGAAAAACCCAAAACAAGAAAAACCAAAGAGCTGCAACCTTCATTACATTAAATAAAATTTATGATCGAGGTCAGCCATAATACTGCATCCCATTAAGAGCCTTTCTCAGGAGCTGACATTGGCAACTTTTGGTGTATTTTACATTTGAACCTCCAACTTTAACTCCAATTATTAAGTAGTCTGTTATTAAATAGCCTGTAAATAATTTAGTTTATGTAGTTTTGTCCACATACAAGGGTATATCCAGTTTACTTTCATATTTCTGCCCTGTAAAACTCAGAAGAACATGCCAAAGCACATTACATTTACATTACATTTGGTCATTTAGCAGACGCTTACAAGGTGAGCACAGTGTTAATCACAACATCCCTAGAGCAATGAGGGTTAAGGGTCTTGCTCAAGGACCCACATTGGCAACTGCAGTGGACCTGGGATTTGAACCCACAACCTTCAGATTGATAACCCAACACCCTGACCCCTGAGATACCACGCCCTTGTCAGCACTAGCCAGAAATCACACCCAAGAGCGGATTGATGGAGCCACACGAAGGAAGGCGGAGCACTAACATCTGCATCAGCGTTACCGAGTCAGATCGAGAGCATGGAACGGTTCCTCATACCGTCTGATGAAACCCACATTGCAGATAAACATCCCACGGTGACATCCCAGATGCTCGACCTCCTCAAAAACAGCCTCTTTAAAACAAAACAAAGCTCCACCTCAAGTTCCGAATGCGCAGCGTCGGTTCCTCTACGTTACTGACATCATTTTAAACAATAACCACGAGCGGCGAATACGGAACTTTACACTTCAGGTCCTCTCCGTCACGAAGAACGAGACCGGGGGGGGGGGGGGTGCAGTTTCAGATCCGAGAGTCATTTCGCAGGATAAACGTAATCAATAGAAGTTGGCAACCAGCTCCGGTACAATTCACCAAAGGTGATCGAGCGGCCTCGGGGGCCGGAGCAATACCCGGCATGGAGATTACGCTCAGGTGGAAAATGAGTCTCATTTAGCATCTCAAATGGGGCGTGGGTGTGAGGATCGGCCCCGTACCCATCCTTCAAAACATGTAACCGGTTACGAAGGAAACGTACAGTACAGTGAGACAGAGGGTCCACGAGCTCAGGGGGAAAATATTCTGAAACTTATTCCTGGCTTCTAATTATATCCCACCTTCTCTAGTTCTTCCCCAGTGGCCCAAAAAGGGAGTTGGCAGCACATAACTCGGACCACATGCCAAGACCGGGCTCTCACTCTCAGGAGCAGTTATATACACACACATATACACTCTTAATTAAACCTACATGTTCTATATACACTTTTGAGCTTTTACGACCATCGGGAGTTAAAAAAAGTGTTTGTTGATGAGATCAATGACCTGTAACCCTAATCCAACCAGGATTACCTGGAGGATTACAGCTTTAACAGCATTACATCATAATTACCTAAATGATCTAACCATCAATGCAAAAATCAGCGTTGCACTGATGCTTCCAGATGCTTCAATAAGAAAATGAGCAGCACAACACACTTAAGAAACGGGCTGCAGGTCATTGACCGCAGTTGTTTCAATAAAGCACGGCATTAGAGCCTTTTAAATACTAATCCAGACCCTTTCGCACGACGAAACCTCCTGAAATCCTGTGTGAAATGAGCCGGATTCAGTCGTAGAGTGCACAGTCACATTGTAAACGCCCTTAACTGACTCCTCTTTAGCAGCTCCACTAACGGTGCATTCACACCCATCTCAGCTGCCCTGCTGGAGAAATAACACCTCCCGAGCAAAAAGACAAGACAGCTTCCGGATGTCTCGATTGGGGCAAGACATGACACACAAGAGTCCAAACCAGGAAACACAAACAAGCCTGCACCTCCACGTTCCACTCCGTGTTTTAATAACACTAATAATGATAATCCCTGACGGGTTTAAGGTCGTCAATAGCACACTTCATCTGAAGTACTGACTAAAAAATGGCCATGCGAGAACTAAATAACATTAATGAACCACCCCGATTTCCATCGTGGCCTTAAGGCTTAACCTCTAATCACACCATGTAGACGACACACACACAGACACACTAACCAATTATTTTCTCGTTTTACATCATACGGTGTGTTTGGGTGCATGTTGCCCCTACGCACAATGAAGAAGACCGAATAGAGAGGTCTTATCAGTGATAACACTGATATTCAGTGTATGTAAACACATAACTCCCTACACACATGGCTGTATCTGGGTCCATCACAGATGAGCTGAACGTCCGTATTTACATTACATTCGGTCATTTAGCAGACGCTTTTATCCAAAGCGACTAACAAGGAGAGCACAGGGTTAATCACAACATCTCTGGAGCAATTAGGGTTAAGGGCCTTGCTCAAGGACCCACATTGGTAACTTCAGTGGACCTGGGATTTGAACCCACAACCTTCAGATTGAAAGCCCAACACCCTGACCACTGAGCTACTACACCCACAAAACACCCAAAACAAAATTGACCAAAAACACCCAACGTGATGCCGTTGGGGTACGGGTGAGAGTCAATTGTTGTTGTTTTTCTGCAGTCCACCGAGGTCCAAACCAAAACACACACAGTCAACCGACAGCCGCCAGGCGTCGAATCCAAGGCGGCCGCCCTCGCCGAGCTCCTCTGCTGTGCAGCATGATGCATTTTATATTTTAAGATTATCTCAGTGACCTCCTCGGGGTTGCAACTGAGCACAGAAGGGTCCCCAAAAAGCAGCATGGACTAACTTTAAATAAAGCTCCGTGGTATTGTGGAATAACTCAGTTTAGCTGGAGGTTTAAAGGAGAATAGAGGAGTGGATCCGAACAGAAGTCAGAGATCTGAACGTCAGGGCTGGAAACAGTAAATGGCGCTGCTGCACCTCTCAGCAGCAGGATGCAGCATCGGAGCTGCTCACAGCTTTATTATTTCAACTTTGTCGAGATCGGATGTGAAAACACACTTCTGCTCGCTGTCCGTCCGTTTTACCTGCGATTTATTTCAATAAACTCGCTTTTCTGCAAACAAAAGAGACGGAGATTTTCCACTGCAACGCCGTGTACGGACGGACGTTAACACTCCAGACCCCACTTTCGAAGCTATTTATAGGTTTTTCTCAAGGGCGTCCGGACTACCGTGAAGCCCCTTCCAAAATGCACATGTTAATATATATACATAAGTCTGAATTATCCTATGTTACATTATTAACATGTAAAGTCGTGAAAATATCGTTTTAAGCTGACGTTATTCGACTAATCGACCTTTAAATTATTTTCTCGTAATGCTATTATATAAAAGAAACGCCCACTTTAAAACTTCTGATGACATTATCACACACAGTCGGATGTTTACGGAGTTCGAACTCAAACAAGTCGAGATTAATGAATTCAACTTTCTTTTTTAAACTCGACTACTTGGTTACCGATCCAGCAAGTGGGACGCTTCGTGGCTGGGTTTCAAATCGAGCATGACCTCACTTAAAAGTACATTAAAGTAGGGCCACATTAGTGTCATTCCAACGCACTACTTAGTCAAATACGGTGCCGTTTGGTGTGACGCCGGGTTGTTTTTTTGTTTTGTTTTTTTCATTCCCAACAACAGATCGAATACGATTTCGCGATTTCACGGCTCACGTCACGTTTAAAACTCACTTTATACCCAATTTTAAATGAAAGAAGCCTTAAAAACAAACATGACATTCGCGTCGAGCTAGGAATCGATGCTAGGAAGCTAACACCTGTTCGTCGGCTGTGTTTCGAACCGCTTCCCATGCTACGAGGGTAGTGTGGGTCTAAGTGCGCGGCCAATGACGTCGTTACCTACTACTTAGTCTGATAATGGGTGATTTGAGACGCAGCCCGGTTGACTGCCGAGTTCAATGCTAAGCTAACTGGATGAGAACCTCCGGGAGGCGGACCGCGGAACGTCGCCGCAGCCGCGTCGCCAGGACGCGGGTTGAAGGCTGGACTCAGCCCGCCGGCTCGTTGACGTTAAAATACGGGCTTTTTTTGTTTGTTTTTTAAAGCAACAGCCCGTCCACCGTGAGTTTAAGTAACAAAAGACACGTTCCACCGACACCAACCGACCAGCAATAAAGCGCACGCTTGCCCCGACTCTCACCACGGGCTTGCCCCACGAACACCAAGCGGTGGATCGGGCACTAACCTAGACCCGCCATCCGGTCCGAGAGCGGAGTGAATCTGCCCCCAAACGCCGCGGCTCGCCCTCGATCGTTCGGACGGCGAAGGGAAGCGGGACTGACCGGTGATCAGGAATCCTGTGGCTGCGGCTCCGGGAATAAAAAGCCCGCCGGCGACGCGGTGCGTAAATCTTCAGCTCAGCCTCCAAAACACGGCGGCGTCCTCTCCGCGTCTCCTCCCGAAACTGCCCTCCGTCTGCGGGCTGAGCTGAGCTGATCCGAGCCGAGCGTCGCTCTCCTCCTTCTGCAGAGCTTTCTCTTTTATTCGCAGCCCGGTTTCTAAATACACATCCAGTCTTTATAAAAGTCGCGGAGGCGCCGAGGGAAAGAAAACAAATTAAAGAAGAGAAAAGAATAGAAGAGATCAGAAAAGAAGAGAAGAGAAGAAATGAGAAGAGAGGAGAAGAGGCTAAAACTAAAGCCCTGGCGGTGAAGGCGGATCACATGACGGAGCGGAGCGCCACGCACTGCGGCTTCATTCTCACCGGGCGAGCGGGCGGGCTGTCCGTCCGTCAGTATTCCTCTCTCAGTCTGATTCGGAGTCTGATTCTGAGTCTGATTCGGATTCTGCAGCCGCTCCGCAGACCGAGCTGATGGGAAGTAAAAGCAGTCAGGTTCGGATATACAGCGCCGCTCCCCCGCCCGCCGGAGAGGAGGGATGGAGCCGCTTCACTCCTCCCTCCACAACACAACGCCCGTCCTCCTGCTCCCGTTCTCCATCTCCTGTCCTCCTGCTCCCGTTCTCCATTTACAGTTCTCCATCTCCTGTCCTCCTGCTCCCGTTCTCCATTTACAGTTCTCCATCTCCTGT
>JAFMOD010001554.1:415079-429750 GCA_019802435.1 Corydoras maculifer
ATAAAGCTGAAGATAATGGATGGATGGAATGGGTTTATCATGTCTCTTGTGGTTAAGTTTGGTATCGACCACATTCACCACCACGCTGTACCACCGAACAGAACCGCCTCTACAAGAACACCGCAATTAAGAAATACATCCCGTACAAATGAGGTGCAACTCCAAACAGGAAGAACCTACCAAGTATTAGTGTAGTGTCCATCAGTTATAATGTGTTATAATACACCACGATAATTAATCTCTACATAAAGAGCCGTAACACCGCCAATCTGCAGCGTTATTAACATGGCCCTTGTATTTGTGGGTGGCGGATCAAACGCGGAGTTTCGCGGCGATTCAGGATCCTGACAACTCAACACTGTGATGAAGGTTAGCCTGTAAGCTTCAAGTCGCCTTAACCGGCGTGACAGCGAGCGGCGTGTTAATTATGCATGTTTATCATACCTTATGTATGAGCCTCATCATCGTTTCCGTCTAATATTAGAGCTGAAATGTTTCAAACCCGTAGTGAATCACACACACGCTTACACTACACCACAGACTGACTCACCAGCCATTTGGCGGGTTTGGCAGACAAAGGACACCGTCTGTTCTGCGTTGTGAAATTTATCAATTATAAATAACCGAGGACTCACATTCTAAGGTCACTCTTATCTCGGATAACGTTCTGTGGAAATTTTAGATTTATATTTGTATTTTCACGGTTCCCTGTTATTCATCTGAGAGACATGCCGCCACCCAGGATGATACAGCACCGAGGGGACTGCAGTTTGGTATGTTCTTCCAATGGACATGGCTGGCTTCAACCCTCCACGTTGTGATTTGACAGCCGACGTCCCGATGCCCTCTGCATCACCGCTGCCCTCCTCATAATACCTTTATTCCAGCCATATGTCCAGCGCACTAATTATGCTCAGTAATGAGGTGATGCCGTTAGATAGCGAGTTAATCACTGCAGTCTCTAACGAAGGCATTTAAATGTGGCCGTGTGCTCTGGAACTGCAGCAGAGCTCATACTTCATCGCAAGAAGAAGGAAGTCACCGAAACAGGAGAGAATCTTTGCCGGAGTCGGGAGTATTTCTCTGGGTTACTCTAATTACTGTCATTATGCTAATGCAATCTGAACATCTGTTCTCTCTTTGAGTGCTTTCCCATAGTGTATCTTAATTTATTCATCCAATATAAGTTTTTCTCCTCCTAATTTGACCTCCTCGCTTCCCAATGCCGGGTTAGAATCACCGCATCTGCGGGTTTCGGCAAAAAGTTTCGACCCCTCTGTTTTTAAAAAAAATATTTTATTCAAGTAACAAGTTTAAAAACCATGCGTTTAGTTTTAAAGCATAAATTATTAAATTAAACATTATACAGGACATTTTTAATTAATATGATGCATTAATTTATTATTTTTCTCTTAATCCTCTAGTAGAGTTTCGGGGTGTTCTCCATGTCCATCCAGGGGAGAACGTTTCGGGAGCTGGACAGATACACCTAGGACAGGACGCCAATCTATCACTGGACACACACTCACTCACACACACACACACATTCTGTATGGGGCAATTTAGTGCATTCAATTTACCTTGAATCCATGTTTTCGGACTGTGGGAAGAAACCGGAGAACCCGGAGGAAACCCATGTTGACATGGGGAGAACATGCAAACTCCACCCAGGTAGGGATTAGAACCAGGAATCCCCAGTGCTGAGAGGAGAACGTGCTAACCACTAAGCCACCGTGCCGCCCATTTTTATTATTATTATTATCATCTCATCTTATTTAATAATCCTATTTTAGAGTCGCGGGGGGGTTCTCCATGCCCATCCAGGGGAGAACGTTTTGGGCGCTGGGCAGATACACCCAGGACAGGACGCCAATCTATTACTTTGCCCATGAACTCCACTCAGATTGTGCACACCACTGTGTTATTAATGTTATTATAATTATTCAGTATATTCAGGTCAGCTGATGTCATTCTTTGGACCCATGACGTTGCTGATCCCAGAGCTGCCGGCTGCAGCGCCCCCAGTTCAGGGTCACATCCGGGTGGCGACTCGCTTTCGGGCGTGCAGTGTGCATGAGTCGGCATGTTTCTAAAATCTGTGTGTGGCTGCACGCTGCATTTTTGCCGATAACTCGGTTTATTATTATTTTTATTTGAACCCCTTAACGAGGTTTGTACACTTCCTCTGCACTTCTGTTGAAGTGGGAATTTTACAGAGATGCTTTCATGTCAGGCGAGCTGCAGCAAATGTGATGAATCAGTGGACTGGATCAAACCGGCTGCACCCCGAACCGCCCGGCGGGCAGAACCGCACCGCAAGCGTGGACTGCAACCAATAAAACGACTTAATCCTCGACTCGAAAGCTAGAGCGCCACAACGGACGATTGTTATTCATGCATAAAAATTTGCTCACTCAGCGTTTAGAAGACTTAAAGTTGCGATAAAGATAACGTAAACACGTGTTAGCATGTTCTCCTCTCAGTGCTGGTTCAACTCCCAATCTGGGTGGAGTCTCCATGTCCTCCCCGTGTCCACATGGGTTTCCTCTGGGTTCTCTGGTTTCCTCTTACAGTCCAAAAACATGTCAATGGAATTCTCCAAATTGCCCCATATAGAGTGTGTGTGTGAGTGTGTGTCCTGGGTGTATCTGCCCAGCAAAACGTTCTTCCCTGGACGGGCCTGGGAAATTTCCCTTGAATCCATGTTTTTGGACTGAGAAATCGGAGAACACAGATGAAAAACCACGCCGACATGGGGAGAACATGCAAACCACCCAGCTAGGGATTCAAACCTGGATCACCGTCGCTGACAGACGGACGTGCAGAACGCTACACCATGTTATAAACATTATTAACTTCTACCAGGGTTGCACAGGGTTCCCCATGAATTCTCCAAATTGCCCCATATACAGTAAAGTGTGTTTGTGAGTGAGTGTGTATCTGCCCAGCGCCCGTAATGTTCTCCTCTGTATGGGTACGAGCATGGGCTTGGGCATGGGTGTGTGTCGTCCCCCCCCCCCTGTAAAAAATGGATGGATGGATGGATAACGTAAACAGTGTGCAGGGATTAATTGTCTTTGTGGCTTTAGTGTGGTGTGAGCCGTGAACGTGGAAAGGTCCTTGGAGAAGTTGCAGAAGTTGTGGGAGTGACTTTCAGGAGGGACCGACGGAGCTGGATGTTGAAAACTAGCAGCAGAAGCAGGTGGGCAAACAGCAGGCAAACAATGGCCACTAATCAGCCTGATTACTCCTGTAACACATGCTCGCCCATGCACTCCCATCAATAGATTACCTCCTTCACATCCCTCATCACACGGCACCCTGAGCACACACTCAGACCCGTCTGTGGGGTCGGCGTCATTCATGGAATAATGCTATCCATCACCACCATGGCTCTCGGACGCGGCGCTGACACAGACGAGCGGAAAAAATATCGCCGGCGTTAATATTAAGCGCCGTTCCCTTTTTTTAGCGAAGCCCTCCACTGTGCCCGTTGAATTTTTTAGAGCACCTAACGGCCATGAGGTATTTTAGAACCCCGCCTGCCCGCGTCCTCCTCTGATCTTTCCCTCCCCGCGTTATCAGCGCCCATCAAAGAGTGAGTAAACGGCCGTGTGATATTTCAGAGTCCACCTCGTCCACCTCGTCCACCCCAGGCTGCAGGAGAGTTAGGGAGTATCCCTTCGACCCCTCCATCAGCCTCGCTCCTCGGGGCGTCCTCGGGGCAAAAGGACGGGTCACTATCGCATACGAATACGAGGACGTGCAAAGTCTTGTCGCCGATCCCGTTCTTGAGGAATCCGAGGATTGCCCCGGGCCACCCAAGGCACGTCTTTCTCTAGAGGGGCGCTCGTATACCTGGGAGGTACTGATTCCTTAAGTGTCTCATCTCGCCGAGCTGCTATTCTCCCATCAACAGACGTGTTTATCCCTAAACAAACCAGCCGAGAGGCCCGTGGAATGTGGTGTGTGTGTGTGGGGGGGTTACCGTCTGAAGGCTGGGACACGGCGTGCCGGGGCTCGGAGGCATTTCGGCTGAAGGAGCCGCCGTCAGCTTGGCGCCGGACGCATCAGCACAGCGCTTCGGATTGGGCCGACACGTTATTTAGTGCAGGAACGGCTGCTGCTGCTGCTGTGCATCAAAGTGCAGGGGAAATAGAGGTGTCCTTGCAGCTCGACAGTGCTATACATCCCCCCTGGCTTTGGGATGGAGTAGCAGGAAACCTCCTGGGAGGCGGCGCCATAAGCTGTGTGTTAAATGAGGCAGAAAGTAAACTGTAAGTAAATTGGCTGCAGTGAATCATTTATGTAAATTCACAGTTCTTACCGCAGAGACCACGAGTTTAGCTACCTGCCTGTAGAAACGTGTGGAATGATACGGACAATAAGCTTGGGGGGGTGGAGGTGCGGGTGGTGGTACGGGGAGGGGGGGTGAGTCAAAGTTCTACTATTACAGATCTGTGTCTGTGTTAATACGGCGTTCTCTGATGAGCCAAATAAAAGCCATTATTTGGGTGGTGGATGATCCTCTGCACTGCCGTGACATCGTGGTGCACCTCCACCAGGTGGTGGAGCATCATAACCTCGCGCGATGGAGCTCCACACGTCCGTGGCGCTGCCGTTTTATTCATCACCCAGGATTCGGTCGACGTGGAGTAGACCTGGATGAATCGCTCTTTGAGTCGACACCGACTGAATCAGTAGATTTGATTCTAGTTCAGTTCAATTCAAATGATTCACTTCGGCCGGCACGGTGGCGTAGTGGTTTAGCATGTTCTCCTCTCAGCATTGGGGATTCCAGGTTCGAATCCCAATCTGGGTAGAGTTTGCATGTTCTCCCCGTGTCCGTGTGGGTTTCCATCAGGTTCGCAGGTTTTCTCCCACAGTCCAAAAACATGGATTTAAGGTAAATTGAATGCTCTAAATTGCCCTATAGAGTGTGTGTGTGTGTGTGTCTGTGTGAGTGAGTGTGTGTACAGTGATAGATTGGTACACTGTCCTCGGTGTATCTGCCCAGCACCTAAAACGTTCTCCTCTGGATGGTCATGGGAAACCCCCACCCCACCACACACCACCCCACCCTGCCACAACCCTAGTAGAGGATTAAGCGGAAGAAAATGAATGAATGAATGATTCACGTCAACGTACAATATTTCGTCTCCTCGGATTCTCATGTCTGAAGTATCAGACATCTAGAATTCCATCAGCTCGATGAGAACGGATGGAATGTCCCGAGCATCCGGCGACAGCTATAAGAATCCAGCGCCACTGCGCTCAGGCCGCTCCGTCTCCGTCTGAACGGCGTTTCCTCAGCGCTGAGCTGTTTGTACGCATCACTTTTCCGATCTGCTCTCTGATTACGTGGCTGTTCCCGCAGAGGGGGCTTATTACTCGGCTGGTAATGCCATAGGACGGATCGGCTCCGCCTAGAGATGCGTCTGAGCTCTGGGGCCTAAATATGATGCAAGCTCTGAAAGGAAGAGCATTAAGATCATGCAGCCTGAACCCCCCCCCCCAATCCACCCCCCTTCCCTCCACTCGGTAAACAAGCTGTGAAATGAAAGTTGTTTGGGATCATCAGAAGGCTGCTCTACTATATAAATAAAAAGGTTGATCTAAAATGTAGACAGTGAGTGTAATTCTAGTCCAAAGGGTTCTCCGCTGGAATAATAAGATCCGATATTCCTTATTTGGGCATTATCACACACACGTTGATATGGCTGATTAATTACGTCAGGCCGAACCCAAGCATCGCAGCGCGCCGTGACATCACGGCCATGTTTACTCGGAAAAGAAATCGGAGAAAATGGCGTGGAAAATTAAATATTATAAAGACGCTGCCGAGTTATTCCCCATAATTCCACCTAGTTACCAAGAAAGTACACGGGCTACAGGAGCGGCAGCAGAATAATCATCCTGAAGGAAGCGGCAGTAACGTTCCTCCGAAAATAAATAATAACCATTTAATAACATGAGTGTCTGTTCCACGTCGTCACATACAGTACAGAAAGCCCAAATTGGTCTGTTTGGAGGAAGCGGGTGGCGGGGGGTGGGGTGGGGGGGGGGAGTGAGGAGTGCAGATGGATAAAAGGCTTTGGGTTGGTACAAATGGGATTAGGCTGTATTATTGTTTAATGTATTCCTTGACTTTGAATAACTGCTACTACTTTCCTGAAGTCATTGGAATCTATAATTAAATCTCTGCATGTTTTTGCAGCGGGAAAATAATGAAAGTAGCTCGAAAAACAAACTTCAAATAAGCCCCGATTTAAAAAAAAAAGTGTCCCTATGCATGGGTTTGAATGCCAACGCCTCCCCATCCATTGTTGCCGTGCGATCACTCAAGCTCGGCTCGCGAGAGAATGACGGTTCCTCGCAGGTTTGAGACGCGTCGAACGATGAACTGAATACAGCTCACCGGTCACTGGTTTCTTGCGAGATCCTGCGTCACTAAATGCACATATGAAGGGCGACGCACACGGCGGGCAAAATGGATCAAAAGGACGTAAACAAGCAGGACGTCCAAAAACATGAGACCTTAATTTAAGACAATACACTGAGACAATGTGAGCAAGAACCTCCTCCATAGAGGAGGTGGTGAGGGAGAACGTGCAGGAGGTAGGGCTCACGCTGGATAACGTGAAATGGACAATATTGATCTGCAGTGGCACCCCCTAATGGAAGCCATGTTAATATTATATTATTGATTCGCATGATATATATTTTAGACATTATGGCTTATGTGTACGTGGTAGCGTTATGGCTCATTAGTTCTTATAGGGGCAACATGGTGGCTTAGTGGTCGGCACGTTCCCCTCTAAACGCCGGGGATTTTGCATGTTCTTCCTATATCCACATGGGATTCCTCCAGGTTCTCCGGTTTCCATCCCACAGTCCAAAAACATGGTTTTTTTTTTAAGGTACAATGAAAATTTCCCCTATATAGTCTGTTTGTCTGCCTAGTGATAGATTGGCGTCCTGTCCTGGGTGTCTGCCCAGTGCCCGAAACGTTCTCCCCTGGATGGGCATGGGAAACCCCCCCTCCATGACCCTAGCAGAGGATTAAGGTAAAATTATTGCTGGATGGTGTGTGTATACCCATCAACCCACAACACTTGTCGTTTTGCAGAGACAGCATCCATGATACATCACCCAAGAAATAATAAGAGCCTCAGGACTCCAGCTCAACCCCCTTAATTAGGGTTCAAGCCTACTTTGGGTTCCAATCCACAACCTTCAGCACCATCACCACTGAGCAACCAGATCATATTGATATATGTAGTGTGGTAGACCTGTGGTAGGGCGTTGGCCTCTCTATCTGAGGGTTGTGGATCAGCGCGTACTTGTGGTCAGAATCTTTAATTTATGGCTTTTCCGAGGTTTAGTTCCTTGCTTCAGTTCCTCATGGTTCTCCAAATATTCATTCATTAATTCATTCATTATCTCCCGCTTATCCTCTATTAGGGTCGCAGTGGGGTTCCCCATGCCCGTCCAGGGGAGAACATCTCGGGCGCTGGGCAGATAGACCCAGGACAGGGCGCCAATCCATCGCTGGGCACACACTCACTCACACAGACACACTCTATATGGGGCAATTTTGAGAATTCAATTGACTTTAACCATGTTTTTGGACTGTGGGAGGAAACCGGAGAACCCGGAGGAAACCCACGCAAACACGGGGAGAACATGAAAACTCCACCCAGATGGGGATTCGGATAGCGCTGAGAGGCGACCGTGCTAACCACTAAGCCACCGTGCCGCCTTCTCCAAATGTTGTCTTTCATATTCATAACAGCCATTACCGATAGTCCAAACGACTGAGACTCACAATCGAGAAACTTTCTGCATTGCTGAGTCTGCGACCCGACCCAAAGCAGAGCAAAGCCAAGGAGGGCAGAAGGGGTTAAAGAGGTGGCATGTTACTAGGCAACATATAACCTTCCTCGGATATCTCACATTAATGGCTTGAGCCGAACCCACAGCTCTGCATTCTCATTATGAGCTTAATTGGGGCGAATGGAGATGGCAGTATATTAGGTGCCAAACTGCATTGATTTTCACAGAGGTCTGATCCGGAGCCGTTCTGCCGGGAGACCGTCACGACAATACCAGACGTCACGCGGCAGGTGGCAATTACTTTAATTAGAATTACGTAGGGGAAAGTTCGGAGGGGTCCGGAAAACGTGTGCAAACAGTAACGTCCACTACATAATGTAAAGTGCACGTCGTGGTCCGGGGGCCATTGTTTGGGACAATACGCCTTCCTCAAGCGTGCGATTTTATTATTAACAATAGATAATGTATTATGCTAATCGGCACAGCCTTTGTGTGCTTTCTCGTTACCTCTGAATCCCAGCAGGGGCCGAATATTATGAATGAAAAATGGACAATTACTGGCAATTACTTTTTCCATAAAGCCTTTTTAAACACCCTTTCCGTGAGCTTTCAAGGAGCCCGTAAAGGGCCAGTTCAACATCTGAGCAATTAATCTCCTCTTTTTTTTTAATTGACCAGGAGTTAATTCATCAGCACCACTTTTGCTGCATGTGTGCAGTCTGCAGATAGAGCAGAAAACGCTTAGCTGAGCACAACGTCTAGGCGTCCAGGCCTCGGAATAAACTCCTGCACTCCCGAGCAACGCACCGTTCACAGCTATTCATCATGTTTACAGATCAACGCCGAAGAACCGGCCGTGGACCCGTTTCTGAGCTCGCGTCCTTCTGTCCTATAGAGTCTGTAAGAATGTAAGACCGCGAATTAGTCCCTATAGAAAGAGTGATGCAAGCCCGTCTCCGAGGTTCTGCCGGGGTAATTAATAAAGAGAAAAAACATCTTGGGTGCTGGGTTCGGTGAACTGCAGCGTCTCGATGCAGAGGAACTTCAGAGGTGTATTTTTGTACTTCAGCATTTGAGCGGACTCAACGCTCGCAGGCAGAACTGCATTCACGGGGATAAATATAGGTGTCGAGGGGCATGGGGTATTATGTCATATATCCACTCTGACAGGACCATTCTTCAGTTTCCCTCCAAAATACAGAGTGTCACTGAAAACGGATCGCCGCTGCATCCAACAGCATCCTGTGATCAGAAACCGATACTGAGAGAGAGGTAACACCGTCAGCAGCACCATCAGAGAACACCGTCACAGTCCTCTTATACTGTGACCACCCCCCCTCCCCGGGAGCAGGTGGGCTGAAGGTTTTTGGATAATCAGGTGAGAAGTGGCTCCTCTTTAAACCTGTGGTTGTAAATCAGGGGCGTCTCCACTTTTTTGACCCGAGATCTACGTTTGATAACAAGTGATCATCACTTGTTTTAGTTTCATTTTGTGGAATCAGCATAGAAAAGTCTCCAGTTGGGTTGCCATATGCACAGAAATTGCTCTTTTCAGTTGCTGGGCAGATACACCCAGGACAAGGCACCAATCTATCACTGGGAAAACACTCCCTCCCCTCCCTCCCTCCCTCCCAGATGATATGGGGGCAATTCAGAGCAGTCAATTCACTTTAAATCCATGTTTTTGGACTGTGGGAGGAAGACCCACACGGACACGAGCACAAACGGAACCTTCATCCCGATTGGGAGTCGACCCCGTGATCCCTGTTGCCGTCAGACGGACGGGATGGCCACTAAACTGTCGTTCCGCCCGAGGTTTAAGCTCCTCATATTTGGTCTCCTCTGCAGGTAGAGGGTTGATCTTCCGTACTGTAAGGAAGGGACTCCATCACTACCCCCCTCCCCACATCCCTCAGTATTCCCGAACTGGGCGGATGACGTTTGTCGAGGCTGAAGGAGATCGATTGCGATAACCTGAAGCCAGTCGCTGTTTGTAATTGCAGAGTGAGGAGAGATTGGCTGAAAGCCACCGGGTCCCATCTGCGATTGGGTGGTTATTGTTATTTAGATGTGCTGACAGGTACGCGCTTCCCCGGCCTTTCATGTCATGGCTCCTGATTGTATCGCCGCACTGAAGTCTATGCCTCACCTCCTGCTCCCCCCACCAACCCCCCCCTTGCCGAAACAATGCCGTCTGCCCGGCACGTCCCACAAATCAGCTCTTGTCTGAACTACTTCTTTAATTCTTGTTTCACACTGGAGCTCTTGGCAGTAAATCCCCCGAGCCGGACAAAGTGCCCCGTAAGCTCGCAGAGCAGTAAGTCCAGTCCGGAGACAAAGAACGAGTCGGAGCGACGTGGCTTGGGGCCAGCGGCGTCGCGTCGGAGCCAACCAGACTGCCGTTCCAAATGTGCCTGCTACGGCAAGTCTGGATCCCGTGTTTACCCAACAAGCTGAGCTTCCCACTGGCAGCGCTAACCCTGAATTATCCTGACTTCCCATCCTCTGGCTGCTCGTTCCGTCTCAGATCAAAAGCCTCCGAAGCAAATTGGCACGTAATGGCCTCACCCATAACGAGGAGCGACTTCCCACGGTGTTTTATCAACGCGCTGGGTTTTGACCTCGGAGGAACGCCGCGGTTCGTGGACCGGTTTCTGATCCACGTTTCCGTTTTGCCCGCTGCCTTCGGATTGCATCAGATACCCCTACAGTCAAACATACGTGATGTCACTACGCAGTTGTTTACACAGCAGCCGGGAAAGGGGGGGGGGGTCTGAATCCTCCTTAAATGATGCCTGAAATACTCTAATTAGAAGCCATAATTGAAATTGGGGACTGAGAATTAAGAAATCCCTGTTTCACAGCATCAGTCAGGTGGTACAGGAGCAACAAAATGCCCTTGTTTGGGTGGGGGGGTGCAACTCTGGTGGGTCTTTTCGGGAAGCAAAACGCCACTCCCCGAACGTCCCATCTCCCTTCCTATTTCAAGCCCCAGTTTGCACACAAAATAAAAATATACATGGTGGTAATATCTTAAAGGAGACACCCTGTTGTGCCCCCTAGGAAAGATGCAAATGTGGCATTTTGTCCTATCTTCAAAACATACTCCTTTGCAGAACCCAAAATAGCAGCATCAACCTTTTTAATGATCTTAATACAAAGTTATTAATAAACCATGAACAATTACAAACCGGACGTCCGACCTTCGGCGCCAACGTTCGCAGTGAACCAAAGCAATCGGCTTGTATTGTATTTGACTGATGATGTCATCACTGTTAGTTACTCAGAACAGTGAGGGTTGAATGTTATATGTGTTATATGTTATATGTTATGCAAATTTTTGCTTCAGTGAATTCAAAACTTTTGTATACCCATCCATCCATCCATCCATTATCTTCCGCGTTATCCTCTATTAGGGTCCCGGGGGGGTGCCCATCCAGGAAAGAACATTTTGGGCGCTGGGCAGATACACCCAGGACAGGATGCCAATCCATCGCTAGACACACTCACTCTCACACACACACACTCTATATGGGGCAATTTGGAGTATTCAATTGATCCATGTTTTTGGACTGTGGGAGTAAGCTGGAGAACCCAGAGGAAACCCAGGGAGAACATGGAAACTCCACCCAGATTGCTATTTGAACCCCCAGTGCTGAGAGGAGAACATGCTAAACCACTAAGCCACTGTGACGAATATTTGGTGGAGTGTTTAGTGTGTCCACTTCAGAGTTTGCATGTTCTCCATGTGTTTACGTGGGTTCCTCTGGGTTCTCCAGTTTCCTTCCACAGTCCAAAAACATGAATCAAGGTCAATTGAATTCTCCAAATTGCCCCATATAGAGTGTGTGCCCAGTGATAGATTGGTGTCCTGTCCTGGGGTCTCCCCTGGGTGGGCATGAGGAACCCACCACCAATGGATGCTCCCACTGTCTCAGCCTATACTAACCTGCAGGGTGGAGCAGGTGGAGTGTAATGAATGTATTTATTTGTGAGTACGATGCTGCTCCTTGTTCTCCAGGCTTATTATGAAGTCGTGCTCAAGTGAAGCCATTAATCAAGCAACACCCGGAACGTGTTGGTTCTCCTCCAGAGCTGCCGTCCCGTTCCCTCATCATCGGTTGCGAGCGCGGTGGTCATAAAAATGAGGAAAAACGTTGTCTGAGGTACAGATGCTGGTGTTGCTTATAGTTTCTATGGGAACGCTGATGAGGTCAAGTTACGATGCTTTGTGGTGTCTCAGGAAAATAATTCAGCTGAATGGTTATCATTAAGTGCATTCCTGCAGTAATGACTCAGACTCTGTACTTCAACAGCTCTCATGTTTATCGGCAGAGCCAGCGACCCCGAACGCATCATAAGGACTCGGTGATAATATGATTCCTCGAACATCGTCTGGCTCCCGTTTTTCTCTTTATTAATGCCGGGAGTCTTGCCGTTTGGTCAGGATGCGGACCGGCTCGGCTCACGAGTGGCACAACTTCAATGCATTATCTTAAGCATCTGTACGTGAACACGCAGTTTCCCCAGTGACCAAAGAAAACTTCAGCCGATATACGATGGTGAGAGTAATGAACCCGCCACCCCTCCTCCTCCAGGTGAGTGGAATCATTCGATGATGTTGCATCTTTCAGGCTGGTTTTACATTTAGTCACTATAGAATTATCAAACCTGATCGTTATCTGGGGCGGCACGGTGTGGTTAGTGGTTTAGCATGTTCTCGTCTCAGCGCTAGGGATGCCCGGTTTGAATTCCAATCTGGGTGGAGTTTCCATGTTCCATGTCCCGTGTCTGCGTGGGTTTTCTCAGGGTTCTCCGGTTTCCGCCCACAGTCTAAAAACATAAATCAAGGTCAATTGAATTCTCCAAATTGCCCCATATAGAGCATGTCTGTGTTCGTGAGAGCGATAGATTGGCGCCCTGTCCAGGGTGTATCTGCCCAGCGCCTGAAATGTTCTCCCCTGGATGGGCATAGGGAACCCGCCCTGCGACCCCAGTAGAGGATAAAGCGGAAGATAATGGATGGATTTTTTTCTTTTTTACAACAGGTGTTTGTTAAAGAGATGCGTCTTCAGTAGTTTTTCAAAAACGCCAAGTGACTGAGTTGGGAAGATGGTTCCACCATTTTGCAGTGGTGAACGCCACGGAGTGAGAATTGGCTCCTCGGTGAGGTGGAACCACCAGACGACAACCATCACTGGAGCGATGTGAACGAGCTGGAGTGTATAGAGTGAAGGTTAGAGGGGGCAGATCCAGAAATGGCCCTGTAGGCCAGAGTCAGTGACTTGTACTGAATGCAGCAGCTACAGGGAGCCAATGGAGAGAAATGAGTCGTTCTGAATCAATTGTAGAGGTCCGATTGTGGAAGCCGGGAGCCCGGCAAGCAACGCATTACAAAAATCAAGCCAGGATAGGCTGAGGGCTTGAACTAACAGCTGAGTAGCATGTTCAGTCAAGAAAGATCTGAGATCTCCCTAAGGTACGATGTGCATACCGCCGTCCTTCATGGTTGGTGGAAGTCGTGTGACGGGGAGAATGTAGGAAATGGCAACGGCTCTGATGAAAAGGCTGTTCTTGAGTTGTGGACGGATTATTTAAAGCTCTGTGGATGTGTCTTGATGTTAAAACGAGCTGTGCTTTAATGTCGTTGCCAGCGCTGGCCTCAGCCTGTGCTCAGGGATCACACTCGATCTCCTCTGCCATTGCTATATAGCCCACATGGTTTGGACTCGGCGGCACGGTTAGAATGAGGATTATTTCAGCAGCCG
This sequence comes from Corydoras maculifer, assembly GCA_019802435.1. Taxonomy (NCBI): domain Eukaryota; kingdom Metazoa; phylum Chordata; class Actinopteri; order Siluriformes; family Callichthyidae; genus Corydoras; species Corydoras maculifer. Next base: position 428,684 of record JAFMOD010001554.1, read on the forward strand.
GAAGATGAAGAATGAATCTTCAGAAAACAGAAAACACCTCACCTTGCTGTCCACCTACCCCCCCTTCCCCCCTCAGGGACCAGTCGTGGAACATTTCCTTTGATTCACCCCAGCACAAACAAGATATATTGCTGAAAATGTGTGAAGGGAAAAAGAAGCCTGCCTCTGGGCGTCAGAAGCTGTTACGCTATAAGTTTATAAGGAAAGTTCTTCGTAACACTCATTAGATCTCATACTGCATATGCAAATATCAGGCGACCCTTCAAAAGGCTTTTAGCACTTATAATGGAGACAGATTATAGATTCGACTCTGCTGTAGCACCACCGCTCAGAATATACAAACCGTGAAGGAAGCTTTTTACTGTTCTGGGTTTTAATATTAAATTTAAAAACTCATTTATATATTCACACATTCGGTTTAGTCTCCATAGCCTTTCAGGGTGAGGTAGTGAAATGGGACCGCCGTGAAACAAAGGGGAAGAAACTGCAGGGTACTATGTCAGGGGGGCTCCCCAGACTGTGGCCATTTCAGCACCACAGTCTCTGCTTCCAGTAGACATTATTATTAGTAGAGAGTGTTATTATTAGAGAGTGTGGTGCTGAAAGTCTGACAGTTTGGGAAGCCCTCTGAACTAAATACACTGCAAATTCTTCCCCTTGTATTTAATCTAATGCTGTCCCATGCTGCGTTGTACTCAGTTTTGATTATGATGTCATCATTTTTAACTACTTCTTATTCCAGGAGATGATTTTGTGGGATCACTTTCAAGATGCTACAGTGACAATGACCCATTGCTGCTGAAGATCCTACACATACAAAGAAAATAACTAAATACAGTGGGTTGCAAAAGTATTCATACCCCTTGAACTTTGCCATATTTTGTCACATTACAACCACAAACATAAATATATTTCACTGGAATTTAATGTGAAAGACCAACACAAAGTGGTATACAATTGTGAAGTGGAATGAAAGTTATACATGAATCAACAATTTTTTTACAAATAAAAAACTGAAAAGTGCGATGTGCAAAATTATTCAGCCCCCTTTTCCCTGAGTGCAACCA
>JAFMOD010001555.1:12597-43229 GCA_019802435.1 Corydoras maculifer
TTCTTCCCACAGTCCAAAAACATGGATCAAGTTAATTGAATTCTCAAAAATTGCCCAATTTAGAGTGTGTATGTGTGAGTGAGTGTGTGCCCAGCGATGGATTGGCGCCCTGTCCTGGGTCTATCTGCCCAGCGCCCGAGATGTTCTCCCCTGGATGGGCATGGGGAACCCCACCGCGACCCTAATAGAGGATAAGCGGAAGATAATGAATGAATGAATATATATATAAAAGTATAAGTACTAATTTATATAATCTTTGTTTTATGAGATGCTGCCATATTAGTAATGTAGAAGAAATACCGTCTGTGATATTTAGGAATGCCATGTGATTATGGATTCAGACAGGCCAGGCCCATAATGTGGAGTAATGTAGTTGGCTCACCCACACAGACGCCAGGCTGACACCGATCCTTCATAATTACAGCCCTGAGGTTTAAAAACATGTTCAGTCGTTCATCAGGTCAGGTAATGAGGTCAACTACATTTCTAAAATAGCAACAATCACCAAGGTTTTAACAAAATAAAGATGAGAAATATTTGGGATTGAACTGATCCTTACCTGGTAATTTTTTTTTAAACAATTAACATTTCCAATAGTGTCAAACCTTTAAAACAATATAACACAACAAACAGCATCTGTGAAAAACCCTACAATGTCACTTTTTGTGGCTTTCTTTAGAATAATTGTACAGTCTAATGTAACAGCAGGATCATATTTAATGGTCTGTACCTATAAATGGATTTTGACCACAAGACTGTATAATAAAATGTTGCATAAATTAAGCTAATGATTTTAGTAATTTATTGCAGGCTGAGTAAAGTTTGTGTATTTCATAATAAATTGAAGGTTTTAAAACAAATGTATTCGGTGAGTGATACCCATTATTGTCTCACTGGATTTTCTCTATAGTTGTTTTGAACCAGAATTTCATGCTGCTTTAGGACAATACTGTATTTTATATCATTAAACAGATAAATAATTGCATTAATCTATCCTTATTGCAATTGCAATTTCATTCAATTGCTAATCAATCATGTGCAACAGGCAGCGTGTGGGCTTAGTAGTTAGCACGTTCGCTAGAAGATCAAGATCAATTCAATTCTCCAATTTGCCCCATATGGAGTGCATTTGTGTGTGTGTGTCTGCCCAGCGCCCGAAAACGTTCATCCTGGATGGGCATGGAGAAACCCCCTGCGACCCTAGTAGAGGACAAAGTGAAAGATATTGGATGGATGGATGGATGGATGGATGGATGAATTATGTGTAACTGTTAAAATGACATGTATATAGTATACAAAACTATTAGTTAGTAATGAACCCTGCACTACACAGTATAAGTTGCTTATTAAATAAGCTTAAATCTTAAATGGTAAAACTGCCCCCTCCCAGTCCCTAGGGTAGGATCAAGTGGAAGATAATAAGATGAGATAAATTAAGATGCGATTAAACATTACAATATACATATTGCATTACAAAGATAAATGACTCCAAAAAACAACAGACACAGTAGCTAATGACACTAGCAAACTTCTACAATGATCTGTATGCTCACGATGTAGTTCCTGACTACATTATGAGATTGTACAGCCATCAGTACTCATTACTATAGAACTACTTTGCAGGTAAAATGGCAGTTGATTGAGCTTTGTGTTCGAGTACAGTAGGATTGTCATCACACAAAAAAAGAAAGATCAAAAAGCACCTTGAAAATATACAATTGGTAATTTATGACAAAGAAATAATTAATTAATCAGGTTTCATGCCAAAGAATAAATGAAAAAAATTAGTTTTTTCATTATAAAGTTATTTACAGAGGCTGTTCAATACATTTCAACACATGCCACTTTTTTAACATTATCTCTAAATAAAATAAAATAAATCCAAAACATAATTTAATATAATTTTATTGTGAAATTGGTGAAATTTACTTTTAAGAAGTGATTCTTTTTAAAAATCAATACCACACACATAAAGTAGAGCTGACCTACATCATTTCCGGGTAATAACATAAATGCCTTTACTCTATTTCTAATAGAATAAAGGCCTCAAAGTGTTTTCACAACAACAAAAAAAAAACTCCCCAAAAGATAGCCAATATTACGCTGGCATAAAACTAGGACGTTTAGTTCCACAGAAGAGTGTATTTTTATATTACAGTATATGTTTTTAATACAAAAAAGTTCCTCGTAGCAACATTACTGTGTAAATAACTGTGTACACGAAGCAAGGTCAGCACGTGCATGGTTTGTGTGACTTCTTGTAAATTGAGTTTATAGCCCTGACCAACCCAACTGAAGTAATGTTCAAGTGTTCATACAGCGCTGACTTCTATAGAAACGATGCAAATCATGCAGACGCTGTCTCTTAGCTTTCACATTCCATATTACTGCAAGTCACATGACAAATGCAGTACATCTACTTTAAATAATATGGCTTAATGTATTAGAATAAAACATCTGACTCCTGAAATGTCTTATGTAAATACAACCTGAAATTAACATGCAGCATTGCCGAATCGTCAATCTAAATAAAAAGCTGTTGTAAAGCTGTTCTAAAACACATAATCACAAATTCAAAACTAAAGCAGAAGTGTGAAAAAGACAGGACAAAATTTCCTCCAGAACAATGACTGATACAGATAAGTATATATATGAATAAATTATATATATATATATATATATATATATATATATATATATATATATATATATATATATATATATATATATATATATTTAAAAAAATAAGTAAATAAATAATGTAGTGGGGGGTGCTCCCTATGCCCATTAAGGGAAGAACGTTTCGGGCGCTGGGCAGATATACCCAGGACAGGGCGCCAATCTATCACTGGGCACACACTCACACACACACAGACACACTCTATATGGGGCAATTTGGAGAACTAAATTGACTTGATCCATGTTTTTGAACTGTGGGAGGAAACCGGAGAACCCGGAGGAACTCCACCCAGATGGGATTCGAACTGGGAATCACTAGATGAGAGGCGAACGTGCTAACCACTAAGCTACCATGCCGTCATATATATATATATATATATATATATATATATATATACATATATATATATATATATATATATATATATATATATATATATACACATACATATATATATACATATACACACATTGTATATAACTCCTACACCACCACAAGTGTCACTCTGTGATGGGGACCAAAATTTAGTGTTGCAATAGGACCATAATTCTAGGTACACTATCGAATCTAAAACAGAATATGTATTTATGTATTTAAATGTTTTTAAAATAATTTTTAAATGGCCCATTCTAAGTACCCGCTCTGTGGTGGTCCTCGGAGGGTCTGACCATTATGTATGTGGTATGTACTGTATGTAGACTTGTCTCTAAAGAACTATAAAGTGCATCTATATGATAAATGGAACAGATGAGTGTAGAAACTGTGCTTTTAATGCAGAGGCTGATGGTATGGTATGTATGCTTTCAACTTTTTGCGTGACTCCTAGAAAACGGCAGTTTGGGGAGACAGCGGCGACTGTTGGTCATGAAGGGAACAGCAGAACGCTTTCACTTTCTCTTTCTAAATAAACGCAAATGAGCTATTATACCACAGAGACCAGACCCGCGGTCACGTGGCCTGGCGTTTTATGGTCCATTGAACAATTCTTAGAATCCGTCTGCATTTCGGTGAAGCCAGGTGAGCTTTTGTTTCGGGCACTTTCTTCTGTTTTGAATAGAGGAGTCCCGACGCGACGCGTCACACAGAGACAGACAGAGACACAGACAAAGGGGGTGGGGGGGTGGGGTGAGAGAACAGCCGAGCACGAGGATCGGAATGTGCTCGAGGCTGTTCTACGTTCCTTCTACACGTTCCCTCATTAGCTCAACCCCCAGAGTAAAAATAACTTCAATTTTAAAAAGTGTGGCCTAGAAATCCGTCGCACTAAGATTACTTCCTATTAATGCTACTAATGGAATTAATAGGAACCGAGCCTTCAGTTCTGAACAGAAACAGCTGCTCACAAGCTGGAACTGTCACTTTTAGAGAACCTGGACTTACTCGTAAGGCTTGTTGTGATAAAGCCATATGTGGAGAAGCTGGCCTGCCCCCTGTGCAGTAAACATGAGCTTTTCTCAGAAGGCTTGGAGAAATGAAACAGCTATATGCAGTAAACGGACCTGACTCAAAGAGCTTTTTGAGATTTGGGTGCGTTACGTATTTCAGTTTCACAATGAAATCATTGTTCTGAGCAGCTGTTGGGGTTGGAACACCAGTGTGGGATGGTCCTCGCCCTGCTGCTACACTTACACGAATGGTTACTTAAATGTTGAATGCATTACGTACCACACTACATTACAACAACTAACATATTCTAAAAGAACTATTATTTAGCTGAAACCACTGTCTGCTCTTCAACAAAGGCAGGATGAAATGAAACCAGAAGCACCCCTGTTGTAATTGCAGCACTTACAAGGCGTTATAATGCAATGCCATTGGGTTGAGAACACTATTTTCATAAAGCTGAGTACATCAAAATGTTAATAAATAAAAAAAAAACAGTATGTACAGGGCTGATGTGGTTTAGCTGTAAACTGCACCAGCAATTTGTACAGTAGTGTATTGTATATTATATATTACTGTAGTATAATACTAATTTATTAGATTTTGGTATTCTATTGTTTTAGATGGATAGAAAGACAGATAGAATAAAACAGATAGTTAGTCACATAAAAATATAGGATTATTGCATTGTATACTGCACTATACAGGTGTGTAGTACTATAAAAGAATATACATAGTGGAATAGGAGTTACAGTAGTGTTGTATTACTAAATAAGTATATACTACAGTAATTTACAATAGTGTTTTAATGTCTGGCAGTGTATCAGATTTTAGATAAATGACATTATATTAAATAAATTGGCACCATGGTGGACTGTATGTGTTGCCAGAGTATAGTGTGTGCTTTGTTGACACATTGTGGTTAAGCCTCTGATTTCAAAGAAGTTAGGCTAAAGCGAAAGGAAACTTTCCGGGAAACGAGAGAGCGAGAGAGAGAGAGAGAGAGAGAGAGGGAGAGAGAGAGAGAGAGAGAGAGACTGGGTGTTTAGGCAGAAGAGGGCGGGGCTTTTGTTTCACGAACATTTGTGCTTATAAAAGCAGTTTACTGCACTGAGCTCGAATTCATTGAGGGAATTAACAGAGCTGGAGACAGAGCCCTGGCTGCTGCAGCCTGATGGAATTAAAGCAGGACAGTGTGCTGTTGAATGTATTAATGGTGTTGATGCTGAACCAGATCCTGCTCCACTTTTCTCCCACTTTCCACTGTTTCTCAGCTCAGATAAACGGTAAGAGCACAATAGTTTTTTTTTGCCATGTGCAACTATTTGTGCAGTGTACAGCAGACAGTTTATCTCTTCAATCATTGTCTCTATATTAACTTTTTTAAACACTACTTCACAAGTAGTTACTTTCCTACACTATGTTTGAACCACACATATCGGCTGGTCATACAGAAACATTTGAAAAAAAAACTTTAAACATGTCTTTCTGTCTTGTTAAAAGGCGAAGTATTCTATTGTGTGCTTAGAATATAAGAATATGGAATTGCAGAATTCCATGGAAAACTCTGGAGCATTCTAGGTTCTGCTTTTAGACATTCTTTGTCTCAAGTATCTATAATCTTAGTCAAGTAGCTGAAAGTGTTCCAAAGCGGTGTGTTGTTGCCTGTAACATGAGATTTAATAATGGCAATAGATTTATTTTCCAGTCATTAAAATGAACTGCATGACTGTTTTTAGATGCCATTTAAAAGGTAGTGAGGATTATCTCTAAACAATATTCAAAATATAAAATTTTACATAAATATAAAGTAGTTTAAAGTGTGGTTTATAAATAGCAGGGATACAGAGTGTAAGTTTTACTAGTGCAGATATAGTCATAAACAGGTCAATTAAAAACAATTCTTTGATGTCAAACAAAATGTTTTTGTATGTTTTATAATACCAATTCCAAGTACTAAATAAAAAAATTCAAAAATTTGTAAAATTCAAGATTTTAATGAGCTGCTGGTGTCTTGTATAAACATGTGCAGTTTTCCTTAATGTCAGGACATGTGCAAGAAGGCATGAAAATACTAGTTGTATAACTTGTTTGTTATGCCTTTAGAGGTTTAAATGCTCAGTCTGTTTTTTTTTTCTAAATGGACAATTATTTCTTAAATTCCATCATGAAATTGAAATTCTTTGTTTACATATCTAATGAAAGCACCTGGAAATGTTCTCATCACAAGCCCAAACATTCTATTAAAATGCTTGTAGTTGTCATTTAATTAATACCAATTCTGGGAAATCCCATTTCTGGAAACTGTTCTTGCCCCACATTTGTGATGAATAGAGAACCATGACTGTTTTTTATTTAGATAACCATTGTTAAAGATTGTTATGGTAATTAACAGGTGTTTGTTTATAAAAGTCAAAAATAATCTTGCATTAAATGTAAATCAAGCATCTGGTTCATTTGTACTTTTGGTAGGAGAACTGACAGAAATGGGAACAGCATCATCACTGAATATGAAACTTAAGATGTGAAACTTAAGGAAAGAAAAAATGTTTTAGGAATTTCAATATGAATATATGGAATGTGATTTGAATACACTCTGTGGTCAAATCCATTTGATCAGATCAACTTGTGTGGTCCTGACCTCACAATTTGCATCATGAATTAGAATTTCAAACTCATGTCTTATTTATTCTTTATTCTTATTTATATTAAGTGTTGACCTCACAATTCATATTATATTGACCAAGTCTTATGCAAAAAAGTCTTTTAAGAAGTTTGGAGGAGGTTGTAGGTAAAACTGTATTTAAGACTTTAGCTTTTAGTTCAGTAATTAATACAATTGTTTCTTTTTCGCTGCAGGCTTCATGATCCTGGTCTAAATGAGCTTTTGGCCAGCACGCTATGGAAGACAGCATCGGCGGCTGGTCTTTCCTGTAGGATGGTAGCGCACAGCTCCGTGGATGACACGTCAGGCACTTCAGCGGATCACCGAGCATCACTCTCGCCACAGAAAAACGTCACCCACTTCCGCTTGTTTCACTGTGAAAGTGACTTTAGGACCATTGTAAAGACCATGTCCATGCTGGAGGAAAGTGGCTTTTATTGGGGAGCCATGACAGTGGAGGAGGCGCATCAGAAGCTCAAGAATGAGCCTGTGGGAACATATTTAATTCGTGACAGTCAACAGAAGGACTTTTTTTTTACCCTCAGTTACAAGACAGTGACAGGCCCTGCCAGTGTGAGGATACAGTTCCAGAACTCTTGCTTTAGCCTGCTGGGGAGCAAGTCTACATTTAATTCACTCTTTGAACTTCTGGAACACTACTCCACATTAGGCAAAAAGAGCCTGGTGCAGCCATACAGGAAAAAGCGCCTACGATCGCTGCAGGACCTTTGCCGCTCACGGATTATTGAAACCTGTGGAGCACAGGCCATTGACAAACTTCCCGTCAACAAAGTGGTCCAGAACTTTCTGCACTCTTTTCCATGTCGTCTGTGAACACTCGGGATGCATTAACATTCCCCACATACTTGATGGACACCCACTGCACCACATTGGCACTTAGCACTGTAGCACATTTCAAAAAGTGAAAGAAAGTTTACTTTAACTTTGAAAGTTTACACTATACATAAACGTTTATGCGACCTCATTTCTTTTGCTATGCAAAAATATTTTCATTAGTATTTTATATTGATAATAAATCTATTTTTAAATTCAACTGAATCTCTTTTTATTACACTACAAATAAATTATTATGACCAGCATTTGTACTGGACACAATTTTAGCTGAATAATTTTATAAAGCTGGTTTGTAATTACAGCTAGATAAATATAAAACTTCCTGTAATTTTATTTAGGTTAACTGGCTTTCAAAACTGATTTCTATGGAGCTCCCTAAGAAAGGAACAGGTTTGGTCATCAGTTTAGATATCTCTTGATTCCTTGATGTACCTGTCTGCGTTCCTGAAATGACACACATGCTAGTTTGACTCATCTGAGTAGTAGCAGGTGTCGAGAGGCGGGGCCTCAGTGACCGTAAACTTAATGTGGCTCACACACACACATTTACAAGAAACAGAGGGCGGAGCCTGTAAGTAAGACGTCCACACTATGCCAATAAAAGGCCTTACTCAAAAGGTTAGTAAGAACAAGACATGGTTGGGTGTAGCCTACAGATTTGGCAGTGTCATTTTGAGGCAGTAGGAAGTGATTTTTTTTCAGTTTAGCTTTCACAATTTCGTTTCATGCTGAGCTGGGTTTTTGCTCATTAGTAGAACGAATTTAGGGAATAAATTATGGGTTCTGGTTATTTCTGGATACTGACTTCTGGGGTTGTGAGTCTCTTTTCTGGACAGGGATTTACTTTTGTTATGAACTACAATAATTCTTCAATGTTTCAGTACTGGCAGGTTTTTTTAGTTAAGGATTAGTAGTAATCCCGATCCAGGAAACAAGCCCAGTTTGAGCAACTTTTACTCCAATATCAAAAGTGGCTGAAAACTCTATTTAAAGTACGAACTAGAAAATCCAGTTGTGGTACTTTTTTTTGTTGTTGTGAAAATAACATTTCATGCTGAGTAGATTTTTATAAAATAAATATTGACTTTCATATTCAATATGTGAAAAAGTAAACTAATTAAAAACGTATAGTGGCACGGTGGCTTAGTGGTTAGCACGTTCGCCTCTCAGCGCTAGGGATTCCCGGTTCGAATCCCCATCTGGGTGGAGTTTCCATGTTCTCCCCGTGTCTGCGTGGGTTTCCTCCGGGTTCTCCGGTTTCCTCCCACAGTCCAAAAACATGGATCAAGTCAGTTGAATTCTCCAAAAATTGCCCCGTTTAGAGTGTGTCTGTGTGAGTGAGTGTGAGCCCAGCGATGGATTGGCGCCCTGTCCTGGGTCTATCTGCCCAGCGCCCGAGACGTTCTCCCCTGGATGGGCATGGGGAAACCCACCGCGACCCTAATAGAGGATAAGCGGGAGATAATGAATGAATGAATGAATTACTAACTGTTTTGTTAGTACCAACATATTAGGAGCAATAAAGTAATAAATTTCCAGAAGGAAATTTCTCATGTGAATTCATCTTACTCTCTACCTTATAATAATACCCAGAGTAAAGTGCAGGTAGAGAATCTTTAGCATTCCGAATAAAAAACATAATGAATGAAAATCTTTCATTTTTACCAATAAATTTATGAATTAATATTTACATAGCCGATACATCTATAGTATATGACCAAAACACTTTACACATTATTTCTAAATGTTTAGAAAAATCTATTTAATGACTTAAATGATCTGGTCAGTTGGGACACACTTAAGCATCAAAGCTGTCTGTGTGTCTACCTTGAGATGGCTCGCTAACATGTGCAAACTCGTAAATCATTTTTAAACACGTGCCATAGGAACATAGGAATTGGAATGTAATGTATATTACAATACCAGACCTGATGGAAATGACATACTGTGTGATTTATCTTAACAGTAAACGTCACATTTATCGGATGTTCTGAGCTCATTCAAAACTTACCACATGCTAGGATGATTTTCTTCTGACTCACAGATGTCTTAAAAGCTTCCTACAAGCTTTGATTCACCACTTCATTGTACAAGATTATCATTCACTATCTAAAGGTTCCTTTCTATTTGCCAAATTATTTACACTAGTATGTAAAGTAGACTACTGCTGATTTGGGGAAGTATAATGGAAGTTATATTTTCAGAGATTATTCAAAAAATTTGTGGGACAAAACTGAAAATGTAAAAGCCACAGCACATGTATAAAATTAAATCACAATCGAACTGTATTAAACAAGTAATGTGTATGATTCAATATAATATATTGTAAGAATATATACTTTATCCTAAAACAGACTTGGCTTTGAGAAGTGATGAAGATTATAGAATTTTTAAAATAAATTTCGAACTCACTTATATTTGTGTAAACTGCAAAAAATTGTAGAAGCCAGTTCAGTCCATTGGTTCAGGCTTCACATCAGTCTCAGTATGGCCTCTTGTGAAAATAATTGGCTAGCCCTGCCCTGGGATGATGACCCTATAGTGACCCTATTACTTAGTTAAACAGCATTAGTTATCTTATTGCTCCAGATATTCACAGGGCAGGCATTTTAGAATATAAAGTTTATCCCTTACGGCACACGTTGGGTTGAGGCTTCAGACCGCGGCCTAAACCTACAGCACATTTATGACAATGTACAATTTTTTTGTGACTCATGAATGAATTCTTGAAAGCTTCCTGCTTTTTGTTTGAATCACCACATTGTCTTGAAAGCGTAAGTGCTTACTTAGAAGCAACCCTGGGGTGAAACTGAGTGTGGCGGCCCATGACGGAAATCGGACTGAAAACAAAGTAGACCTCTCCTTATCTCTAATCTGCAGGCTGTAAGGATTGGTATCTTCTATAGAATTTTAAGTGAAGACTTCTGTTTAAGAGAATTTCAGATAAATGGGGGCCTTGTATAAAGGTCACCTTCAAACAGCTGCCTTAGTCTCCAGGAGTAATAAGATTTTAAGAGATGATTATTGTCATGTTTTATGACGCATGACTTCATTTTGGGCAAGAGGACTTCTTAGAAAAGCTACCTCAAATCGTGTTTGAAAGAAACTTGCAGCTAGCAACTAGATTGAAGCTTAGATAAGCAGCAGGGATTCCAGAATTCTATACCATGCATGTATTATGTTTGGATGAACGATAAGAGAGAAAAAAGCGAGAGAAAGAGAGAGAAAGAGAGTGAAAGAGAGAGAGACACACAGAGAGAGACAGAGAAGGAACAAAAGACAGTTACTCCCTACCTGGCTGTGGTGAAGTACACACATGAAAGCAGAATCACTTCCAGGAAAAGAAGATCGTTGTGTTTCTCTGAAGAACCCCTTGCACACATTACGTGCAGTAGATGCTGTGCTGTCTGTATTTAGTCTATTCATAACACAGTAGTCTCTCAAATGCCAGACAGATATATTGCATGAACCAGCACATCTATAAAAATATAAAAACATTTACATACATGCACATATAAATAATATGTTTAAAACCATGTGAACCATTTAGAATTAGAGATTAACAAAAAAGATTATTTAAATTACCTTCCAATAGTGTTTAGTGGGATTAGAGCAAAGTTTATAATCAATTCTTTCAGATACTAATATTAAAGCTGTTGACTTGAAAATGTTAATTTTGCTGGCTTTGCTGCACAGGTCTGAAAAATAATCATGTTTTATCCTGTTATAGACATTTGGCATGGACTGAAACAGTGATTTCAGTCTAGACCTTCCTTCCGAAGCTCATCAGTCTTACAAATCTCCATAGCAACATTCCAACAGCACATAGCCTTTTAGAACAATGGTTGGCAAATGAAATCAATTAACTCAATTATTCCTAAATGGCAACTAAAAAGATAAACAGATCTGAAGTCCACGTTTTTGGAGGTAGTGTATGAGTAAAAACTAGAACCATTATATGAAGCATACATACATGAGAAAAGAAAATGTGGGGTCGTTTTGGTGGAATTTTTTAACGAGTTAAGAGGAACTAATACAGTCAGGGGTAGAGTGGTGGAAATTGAAATAGCTCTATTTTCCACTCATGGTGTGAACATACAGTTAACAAAGTGAACTATTTGACTCATATTCTGACACTGTAACCTATTTTTTCCATCAGCACAAACCACAACTGAAGACCCCTGGGATTAGTGATCTCCATTCTTATATAGCTTAGTCTGCATTCCAGGAAGAAAGAACGAAACAAAACCTTACGCTATCTAATGAAGCGTTGTTTCATTCATACAGAAAAAAACTGAAAAGTCCTGCATATGTCATCTTTTAGTAATGAGACTAACGATGTATAAGGTTATGAATTCTTTTTTGGCTTTTAAAGGTCTGGTACACACACACGCACACGCACACACACACACACACACACACACACACACACACACACACACACACACATTCAGCAGATGCTTTTATCCAGTGCAACTTACAAATGAAAGAATAACACAAATAACTACAATGTGGTATAATCAAACCTGATAATCACCCAATCTGGCATTATTTTTCTTTCATATCAAGTGCTTGTGGAACACAACAGACTGTATGTTTACCAGAAGGAACCAGTTTCAGCCTGGACCAATTTTCTTGACACCTGGTTTTCGCACTTGTCTCTAAGCTGAACACAAAGACAGACCTTTTACCGAAACACTATGCTGTGACTGCCATCAAAGCCTGGGACAGGAAGTAGCAAGTGTATTTTTACCAAGGATCTCATGAACTTCTGATATGAAAACAGAATAGCCTATGTATCATATTCAAAGATGTGAATGTAGTAATTCATCTGTGAACGAAACACCTCAATTTAAATAAGTTGTCAATTCCCCTTAAATCTAAAAGACTAAGGCAACTTTATTTATAGTGCACCTTTCATAGAAGAAGCAATTCAAAATGCTTTACAGAGTAATAAATATAATGAAACATTTTAAGTAATGAAAGTGGTGCATTAAAGTGCAGTAGTTAGGATTTAAGAGTTCAGCTGTGACAGGCTTGCAATTCTGGCAGACAAACCTAATTTCTGGTCAGTAGTCTAAAAGTTCAACCTGTGAGCTACAACGGCATTCATTCATTATCTCCCGCTTATCCTCTATTAGGGTCGCGGTGGGGTTCCCCATGCCCATCCAGGGGAGAACGTCTCGGGCGCTGGGCAGATAGACCCAGGACAGGGCGCCAATCCATCGCTGGGCACACACTCACTCACACGGAGAACCCGGAGGAAACCCACGCAGACACTGGGAGAACATGGAAACTCCACCCAGATGGGGATTCGAACCGGGAATCCCTAGCGCTGAGAGGCGAATGTGCTAACCACTAAGCCACCGTGCCACCCGCTACAACGGCATTAAAATATAAATAGATAAATAGAAAATGAGGCCATGTTCCTTTTGCCTACAAATCTGTATTTGACTCAAGTTATGTAAACATGTGATTGATGTTATGATTTATGATGTCCAGTAATGTCAGAATGCATACTTCCCTTCCCAGGAATGTCCATTCTGTTGGAAGTTTAGTCATGTGCATGAAGTATATATATATATATATATATATATATATATATATATATATATATATATAAAATAGTGGGGCGGCACGGTGGCTTAGTGGTTAGCACGTTCGCCTCTCAGCACTAGGGATTCCTGGTTCGAATCTCCATCTGGGTGGAGTTTCCATGTTCTCCCCGTGTCCATGTGGGTTTCCTCCGTGTTCTCCGGTTTCCTCTCACAGTCCAAAAACATGGATCAAGTCGATTGAATTCTCAAAAATTGCCACCTATAGAGTGTGTTTGTGTGAGTGTGTGCCCAGCGATGGATTGGCGCCCTTTCCTGGGTCTATCTGCCCAGCGCCCGAAACGTTCTCCCCTGGATGGGCATGGGGAACCCCACTGCGACCCTAATATAGGATAAAGCGGGAGATAATGAATTAATAAATATATTATAGTGCAGTGGTGTGCAAATTGTACAGATTTAAAATGTGGTAGTGTACTGTATGTACTCCATATACCTCTGTGCAAATAGCAATAGCAGCAAATGAAGTCTGTCATAAAGTGTGATCTTGAACAGGTATGTTCTCTACAAGCATGCATGGAACTCCATTCACAGATCAAAACATGCTAATTGGTGTTGCACATCTCCCTATTTGTAAATGTGTGTAGAAATGTGTTTATATGCCTGCTTTACCTGTTGACTAATGGCCTGTCCATGGCCTTTCACACACACACACACACACACACACACACACACACACACACACTTTATATAATATGAATAATAAATAATAATAAAAGTCACTGCTATTTGGTTTGTGATTTCACAAGAATTTACCTTCAGATCACAAAGTACATAAAGATGGTTTTAAAATAATGTTATTTAATAGCTTGTAAAGACTCAGTGCTCATGCAGCAGAGTTTATATCTGCTCTCATTTAATATTATCTAAACATCATGTCAGCTACTCTGCTGCTTTTAAAATAATGCCTTAATTTAACTTTATTCACAAAACGTTTTGACAGGATTTTATTGACCCTTCATCATCTAACTCTTGACAAGCTATATAGAAACAAAGACCCCCAAAAGTTTACTATAAACTACATACAGTATGTACACTGAGCATTTATATTAAAGGGCACCTCCTGGTGCGGAAATGAACTGGGAGTCGGCAGTGATCAACCTAAAGAGCCTGGATTAATATGAGACAACAAATGTGAATCTGTATCCCACCAAATTAATCACAATTGAAATTCTTTATAAAGGTAAGAGAACGTGATCAATAACAGTCTTTCAAAACAAAGTCTAACAAGCATTTTTAGAGGAGACTTTCACAGAGTAGGTGAAGAAGAGTAGCAACTTCAGACTAATGGATTAAAATCCATTAGTATAAGGAGTAGTCAAATTATTGAACAGTAAAAAAAGACTCTTTGCTGTGATGTTGAGGAAAGAATTTTGACATTACACTTTCTAATCTTTTCTTTTACATGACCCTGCTGAGGACTGAAAGTAATTACATTAATTACTTTTGACAGGGACATCTTTTTTTTTCTAGGAACTAAACACACTAATTCCTAAAACCTAAACATGGCTAATCTTTAGAGTCCTTGCTTGGGTGTGTTAGTTCTTAGAACAATGGTCTTCCCTATACACTGTAAGCTTGCAGTGAAGTTTCCTGAAACAGAATGAGACTTGAATAATGCTGAGTGTCTACTTTCATATATCTCTGGATGTAAAAAGTCACTGTAATCGTGTAAATGGCTTAAACTCAGTTTTAAAATATTTCTGCAACTAATTGCTTTTTGCTTTTCAAAAATGTGATGGATAATGAATATCTCTACCTGATTTGCAGTTTACAATAATAAAATGTGCTAAGAAGGGTGTAGCCAAGCTCTTATGACACACTCTTGTTAATAATGACTTTTTAAACAACGGGGTGTACCTTTTAATGTAAACATGTTTTCAAAAAGTAGAAAGCTTCTATATATAGCATATCGTAAGATATATGTACAGTGTACACACACACTTTTATGCCAAAAAAACAAAATGATGGACAGATAGTGATGATGAATCAATTGATTCAGAGCATCAAAGCAAGGCAGTGAGTTGTACACAATATGCCTCTCAGATTCACTTCCACAGAATTTTGCGGCATGTTACAGTGTAGAGTTTAAGAACATGAACCCCAGAACAAGGAAACAATTCAAAGCAGATCAGAATTCAGTTGATTTAAAAAAAAAACTGTGTGATCCATGAAAAACAAGATCTGCTGTACCAGCATAAAACACGATCAGATGGCTTGTGGGTTCCATGTATTAATGGGTCAGAGATCTTCCCTAAAACTGTACCACACAAGAAATGAAGCGCACTGTGTACATTACATACATTCTATGCATTACATAGATGGAGGTGAAATTTTGGACAACAAACTCTGGAATTTGGATTTTTTGGAAGTTCAGTGTAGAAAATTGTATGTATTTTTATTGTGTTGTTTTTAATGGCTTTCATCTGTTCATGGGTTTCAGATCAGTATGTCCTAACATGAATTTTCCATCATCACTGCAATACTGGGGGTGGCTTAGTGGTTAGCACGTTCGTCTCTCAGCGCTAGGGATTCCCAGTTCGAATCCCAATCGGGGTGGATTTTCCATGTTCTCCCCATGTCCATGTGAGTATTCTCCAGGTTCTCAGGTTTCCTCCCACAGTCCAAAAACATGGATTCAAGGTAAATTGAATGCTCCAAATTGCCCCATGTAGTGTGTTTGTGTGTGAGTGAGTGTGTGCTCAGCAATAGATCGGCACCCTGTCCTGGGTCTATTTACCGCGACTTACAAGGTGAGCACAGGGTTAATCACAACATCTCTGGAGCAATTAGGGTAAAGGGCCTTGCTCAATGACCCACACTGGTAACTTTAGTGGATGGGCTTGGGGTACCCCCTACGACCCTAGTAGAGGATTAAGCAGAAAATAATGGATGAGTGGATTGCAATACTGCCAATGCCTTTGACAGCAATCATGATGCATTCATTATTCATTAATTGTTGTGTTTTCATGAAATGCAGTCGTGTTGCTTATTTTGGGCAAAAAGTCTGAATTAACAATGTCAATCGTCACAGTCACACTTAATACAGCTAAACCTTGCCACAGGGCTTTAGTAATCATATTGGGTTTTGATCTACATCTTTTAATAGCACACATCTTTCAACTCTTCCACAGTTCCCCTAAACTGCACTTTCTTAATAAATCAAGTCAAAACTTGGCTCGTCTTCTCGTGTTAACCTGCCTTTGAAGGTTTTTCTTTTAAAACTGTTTTATAAAGCCCTTCATGTCTGACTGTTTGAAAAAGCCAGAGAACATATTTGTGCTTGAGAATCGGATTAATATCAGTTTATTTCCAAATTTAACAGCAAAATCTTTACTTAGGCCATATTGTCATTTAGAATTTAAAGTTTAGGTTTAGTTTAGCGCCTAGACAAAATTGCCGGCTTTTTCCTGATAACAAATAATAAAGTCATGGGGCAATTTTAGTATCTCTATCCTGCTTATCAACATGTCCTTGGAATGAAACCAGAGAACCTAGAGGAAATCTATACAGGTAGGACAAGCAGACCATTGTTTGTCCCAACCTGGAATTAAACCGGGACTTTTGCCCGGTCACAAAGTGCTAACTGTTGCTGTTAACTGTGTTTTAGGATTGTCAGGAATATATATATATATTTTTTGGTTCTACAGTCATTCAGTCATTATTTATTATGATTAAAAAAACAAAAATTGGCTGGCTTCACGTCAAACAAATGCATTTAACTAACGCTGAAGGCAATTTACATTAACATTGCTGCTGAAGGAAAAAATATACAAAATTATCCACATGAACAAATTATGACATGTGAGGTTTTCAACACAAATGGATATTAAACAGCCAAACAGGTTTCAGGTTTCTGGCTTCAGTTATTCATCAAAAAAAAAAAAAATTTCAAACAAGCAGGTCAGTAAAATCACACAGTTTAAGCACACTTTTTTATCCAAATCCCAAATAAAATACATTCTTAAAACAAAGCACAGAACTAATCGAAACTGTAAATAGAATAATTTATTGCATGTTTTTAATCATTTTAAATACATAATGGGATTAAAAGCAGACATGCGTACAAACTGTTCGATTTCTGTTTACAATGTTTATATTACAGTGAAAATACTGCACATAATGTCATATTGCTTTAACGGCAGTTTCACAGATTAAGCCTCTGAACTTGACGCCGCTGCAGTAATGACCTGCCCTTTGATTTAATCCAAAGAAATAGGAAATAAATTAGTCACATCTTAAAAAATAAATCTAAATACTATTGCACAATCTAATTAAAACTTCACATCTGTTGATTTCAATGCCAGAGCAAGCAATCTCTACATTAGTGATATATATATATATATATATATATATATATATATATATATATATATATATATATATATATATATATATAAAGTCAAAACATTAAGAGTTTCTCAATGAATAATACAGATAAGTGATGTTTGTGGTAATGTTTTTCTTGGAAACTTGTGGGTAGGAGTCAATTGAAGGTTCCCACAGAAACACTTCATTATCATGAAAGCCTTCCCAGAAGAGTGTAAGCTTTCAGAGCTGAAGAGCAGGAGCAACATAGGATTAGATGCCATGAAAGCTTCTGTAGGTGATGTGTGAGTGACACTTTTGGTCATAAATTGCATAAATGTATCTGTTATAAAGACTACATTTTATTATGTAAAATGTGTGATACGAAGTAAAAAAGTGAACATGTTCGTTGTTAATTAATTCATTTCACACTGTAAAAAGGTATCTTAAATTCCTAAATTAGTCTAAATAAACAAAACTTAGAAGTAAAATACACACCTTCCGATCATAAACAGCATCATTTAATCATTTTTTCATTCCTGTTTCAATGATAGGAAGAAAATAATGCTGCTTAGTCTTTAACTGGGGTGTAAATTTCAGGTAACACACAAACCAGATTCACTTAACCTTTAATTAAAGAGTGCAGATAACTGTGGAATCCACAAAAATCTAGAAGTATTGATCTTAAACACAGAAGTTTTAGAAATGCCTTTTTATAGGTTTTTAAACTGTGATTATTATTATTAATTTATCAGTGTTTCAAAAAAAAAAAGGTTTTTAAAAGGCAATAAAATACAAATCTGTAATGTGCAGTTTATTTTAATGTTTTACTTACAAAATTAGAAAAGATTTCCAGTGTTTTTACAGACCAAGTTTTTGCACTTGGTTTTCAATTTTGTTTTTTATGTTGGTTATACAAATTAAAAAAAAAAAAGTGATGTGTTTGTTAGTTTACAGTAGAAGTGGAAATTTGAATGCTTTGTTTAAAACAAGACAATGTGCTTTAATCAAGCACATGCATGCTACTAACAAAAGTTTCTTTAAAAATCTCCATCATTGTCCATCTCATTGGTATACCTACACCCACGCAGGCGCACACCTTCCATGCTGTGGACATTGTTGCACACTTGTATGACAGATGTTGGTTTTTGCACTTTTTTACTGATAACAGTGTAAAGTTTTCCTTTTTGTTTGAAATACAGTGAAGTCAGCGTCTGTTTTTCCCGATAAAAGTTACAATGTTGACTTATCTTGACCACAGCACATGCTCACACTATTTTGTACTAAATATTGTAGTTATTATTGTAGTTTGTACTCAAAAAGCTGCATAAAATTAATGTTTGGTTGGTGAGGTAATTTTTTTTTTTGATGCAGCAGTGACGTGTTTTGGGCAACAGCTTTCCAAAGTGTCTGTGTGCACATGTTAACCATCAGGTAATGGCTCTGTGCTACACAGACTGGGATTTATACTCAATTCTTTTCACAATATTACATGTAATACAAAAACCTAAATTGTAAAAGACAAACTATTTGCAATCTTGCATTAAGATTTCCCTTTTTAACATTTCTTTCAGCAAGTCTGGCAAAAAGTACGGAGCAATAATCTTTGCTTACTGACAAAAGTCCGATACATGTTCCTTGCTTACGCAGTCACTATGCACTCATCTCAGCATACATAGTGTACAGCACACATGTTTTACCACATCCCACCTTTATTATGAGTGTGTTGCAGGTATATAAATATAGTTATATTCACAAATTCCACTTACACTGGTCAGCAAAAACTCTGAAAATCTTTACTTTTGTAGTTTTGAAAATTGAATAAAAATTAGTAACACATTACATCGTCTTGGGTTCATTGCATTTTACAAAACGTTCTTGTTTCCGTTTTGAAAAATAGGTAATTAAAATGTTAAAAGTAAATTTTTTTTTTTTATACATTTTTAAAATAATCAATCCAACGTGAAGGTGCTAATACTTCCAGAGTGAACCACATTTCAACTATTCATTAGATTGATTACACTATATGGACATAAGGACCACATAGGATAAACACACCCAAATCTTGCACCCAGGTGATCAGTGAAAATATGCGCAGACCTCGGAAGGTAATTAGTCATGCTGAAATTCTAAAGTTTGTAAGCTTTAGCATTAACACCACCCTTTAATAAACCTAACAATTTATCTTTTAATAACTAACAATCAAAAGAGGGAGTCCATATATTTTTGGTCATAGAATGAAGTAGCACTTTATAAACTATGATGAGTGGGTGTGTTTGGGTTTTCCACAGAGCATCAGTATGAACCTGAAGAAATGTCAAAAGTATTCTCTGCCGTCCTCTCACCCCCAGTCTGTTACGCAGGCTGAATTTTCGGCTAGAATTAGGAAATGACTAAACTGTGAGAAGTTTTCACTGCTAGGTAAGTGGGTGCATCAGGAAAGTGCTGCCACTCAGGTTAAGAGACAGAAAAAGCTAAAATCAGTGCCCAGATTTACCTCTGACAGGACCTGATTTTGCAACAACTGAAAAGGAACCCTGACAAAGGTAGGCAATTTTGGTGATTTAGCATTTAATGCTAGTATTACAGCAACAGGTGGGTGTGGCTACACACAAACCTACTATCTGAAACAAAGACATACAGGTTTAGTCATAGAAGAGAAAAGCTGAATGCTGGACCTTAACTTTCGGTACATTCCTCAGTGTTAAGACTAGTAAAAATGCAAGAGGGCAGTCACTCGCCCACACAAAGTCAATAATAAAAAAAACAAACCCACTCTCTACGACCTTGTTCACACACTCTGCACAAAGAAAACAACATTGTTAGAACAAACCTGTGCTTTGAGGGATGCATTCAACACCACGTTCTTCATGAAATGTTCTGCATTCCAAAATGTTCTTAAACTAACGGGCACTGTGCCAGCGCTGAGATGAACAAACACAGGGTTCTGCTTAGTCAATTTCTGTTTCCTGCTCCAGATCAGGGTTCTCTTCACAGTCTGGAACAGAAACTTGCCCCTGTGGTTCCACATCATCTGCATGGGTGATGCCTGTGTGCGCTGGTGCTGCATCATATTTAGACTTGTCATCCCCCATTATGGTAGTAATGGTCACCTGTTCAGTTTCACTCAGATCTCTATTCGCTTCATCTCGGGTAAGATGAAGTAGGGATGGGGGGTCTATGGGGGGCAGCAAGGTTAATGAATCCACACTGAGTGAGTCAGGGTTAGCATCTGATAGAAGTGAGATCGTGGGCTGGGCGGCAGGTGTCAGGCTGGGTGCCAGCGTGCCTGCTGGTGCTATAGGATGAAAAGCAGCATCATTAGAGTCATAATTATCGGGCTGTAAATGTTCAGGACACACTATATGATCAGAGAACAAACAGGAGGTTAAAAGTATGAAATAAAATTCCATAATCCATATAACAGCCTCATTAAACTGTTGAAAATGTTTTGCTACAGTGTAAAATTACAATGACTTTTAAAAAGAATAGCCGTACTATTTTAATGTCTCCATTTACTAAACAAACTTAACATAGTAATTTATTAAACACACAACTGAAGTACATTTAGTTGCGGAATGTTTGGTTGTAATCCAAAACACGGTTCCTGTGAAGCACAGCGGGGGAGAATGAACCTGGACCTTCATCTAAATGTCACCCTACTTTATTTCTGGCTAACTGTAAATCGAATAAAAAGAAAGATTACGGGGGACATAAATGTGAATTACTCAACCGCCCCCAGCTGCCTTTCAAAGCTGTATAAGACTTCACAGAAGCCACAGCACACTTCCTTATCACTTCAAAGTGATCCTTCTGGGGTTTTGTGGCGAGCTATAGTTTCAGACTTTTCCAAAACC
Organism: Corydoras maculifer; assembly: GCA_019802435.1. Taxonomy (NCBI): domain Eukaryota; kingdom Metazoa; phylum Chordata; class Actinopteri; order Siluriformes; family Callichthyidae; genus Corydoras; species Corydoras maculifer. The sequence goes on from JAFMOD010001555.1 coordinate 33,958, forward strand.
GCACACCTGGACCACTGAGTGGGCAGAGCCTGTCTGACAGAGTAGCATGATGCTGATTAATAGCACACTTTCAGAATCTGCTATACAACCCACAGACACTATACTTAAAAATAAATACTATGAAGACATGAGTATGTGGATATCAGTTTAAAAACTGAACAAAAACCAATGACTATGACGATCAATGCAAAGACTCAAGCACACTAGCATGTATTGATGCTTTGTGGCATCAATTTGGGTATGGATTGTTCTCCTTATGAAGCATATGTTTCTGTCCCCATAAATGCTCTAGGTGATTGGTAGAGTAAGTGGGGAATTTGAAAGAATAGTTCTTAAGTTAGATTTAATAAACCTAAAATTCTTTATAGTCCTTTAATTGGTTATCACTGGGGCAGCAGAGTGGCTTAGTGGTTAGTACATTCACCTGTCAACACTGTGGATCCAGGTGCGAATCCGAATCTAGGTAAAGTATACCATGTTTTCCCTGTGGGTTTCCTCCTGGTTCTATGGTTTCGGCCCACAGCCCGCCCAAAAACATAAAGTTAAATTAAATGCTCTAAATTGCCCCATATAGTGTGTTTGTGTGAGTAAGTGTCACAACTATTTTTGGTTGTAAGCATTGCAGTGACGAATAACATGTCAGTGCATCTTAAAACACATCTGAGTCCTGGAGCAAGGACCTTAACTCTCATTGCTGCATGAGATTCTGTATTGTGGCTGACCCTCCAGTCGGACACGAACTATCAAGTTGGGTTGCTCGTAAGCCACTTTAGATAAAGAGCATCTGCTAACCCAATGTAATGGGAACCTGCTAAACTAATGTAATGTAATGAGGAAGTGAATCATATACAGCAACGCTGCTGGAAATAATTGTCGTATTGCATATGTTCATATGTTCGTATTGCAAGTTGAGCCAGTAGAGGGTACATGTATGAGGTGACGTGTCTCCTGAGCCTTTTTTAGTCTGTGAGACAGATTAATGGCTTTGAACTCTAAAGGCAGATTTTATATCAAATTGTGTTGGGGTGTTTTTTTTCCAGAGTGAAAAACAACAGTTTGAACTCCCACACATCTGTGTACAGTAAACGCCATTGTTTGCCTTTTTTTCCATTTCTGATGTGATCAAGCTGAGCAGTTGTTTGCTGTTCTATAGAACAAAATGCACTCTATACATAAGGTTGTGGATCTGCCTCTACTGTAAATGTAGAGGCAGATCCACGTCCTTGTCATGAATGAGCTTTTCAGCAAGGCTAATCTGCGCAGAAAATTGGATTTGAACAATATGGTGTAGACAAATAGATTAGGTCTGATATGTTGTCCAGCAAACAAGGTTGATGAAAATTAATAAACGTTTTTAGTGAAGTATAAAGGTTTCCCCTGATGACCATACCTAAATTAACAACATTTTCTTTAAATGCATTATTCTTTGTGATGTGAAGTTTGTTAAAATCTGACAAAGATCAATCATATTCAGCTGCACTACAATTTATATCTTTCAAGGAATGGATTCCTCTTTAAATGATCTGAATGAAATTCTTTGTTCAAAACAAACTGTAAATCTTTAGACAATGCATTGTATTACTGTTGCCTAAGGGAATGTTTATAAGGTTCAGTGTTGCTAAATCAGTGAATAATTTAACTCTAAGAATTTGTATTTTTGGCAATTTCATGGTTAATGTGTCTTCCCGGCTGAATTGAAATTAAATCCATTGAAACTCTCTGGCTCTGTGTTCTGAGAAAGTAGGTAATTGGTATTACGTTGCAATAAAAGGCCTTTTGTGAAATTCTTGGAAAGAGTGTAGCACATTTGAAGAATGTTAAATACTGACTGAAGACAGGATTTCCTCGTAGAAAGAACATCTGTGAGTTTTTGATGTTTCTTTAGAACAAAGGGGAACATTTTACCAAATAACCAAATATCAGGTTTGACAACTAATTTTACAATGAAATGCAACATGTAAAATTAAAATCACAGTTACAACAGCTGTCAATTTCATTACTAAATATTTTTTTTTTAAAGAATCTACCCAAACTAACAACTAATATTATTATAAAATGATACATTTTTATTATAAACAAACAACTGGAGTACTGCTCTACAAAATTGCTATACACAACAACATACTGCACTCACTTGTCTGAACTATTTTTTCAATTGTGCCATCATGTCATAAGTGGTCATCGCATTGCGATGCTTGGCTGTACAAATAAGTCAGTTTTCTCCAGTGCCACCCATCTCATGTTAACCAAAGTTTAAGGACGAATAAATACAGGGGGAGGTGGAAAGGAGTTGGTGGTTAAATCAAGTAACCTCTATCCATCCATTATCTTCTGCTTCATCCTCTATTAGGGTCGTGGTGGGGTTTCCCATGCCCAACCAGGAGAGAACGTCTCGGGCGCTGGGCAGATACACCCAGGACAGGGCACCAATCTATCACTGGGACACACTCACTCACACACACACTATATGAACCAATTTGGAGAATTCAATTGCCCTTAATCCATGTTTTTGGACTGTGGGAGGAAACTGGCGAACCTGGAGAAATCCCACAAGGACACAGGGAGAACATGGAAACTCCACCCAGATGGGAAATTGAACCAGGAATCCCTAGCGCTGAGAGGCGAATGTGATAACCACTAAGCCACCATGCCGCCTAATAAAGTAACCTTTTAAATTTGGTTTTTCCTGGGGTAAGAATAATTTTTTTATATATATAAACCATGCACAAAACATGACACACATGTCAAAGCAAGTAAATACTATTAAAGCATTTGTGTATGCAGTACCTGATGAACTTTGTGCTGTCGAGCTGCTGGTGCTAATACAGTCACTTTGAGATGCACTGTTGGCAGAAGGACTACACTGCTGTGCTACTGCGAACCCTGCGGGCAAACATGATAAATGATTACTGGATGTATGCTGAATTAGCATCAACATGTGGCTTGTTAAAATGTCTGCATAAATATACATTAAAACAGACTTTTTTAACGTAGTCCTAAACGCACAAGGGAACAGATTCTACTATTTTTTTCTCATAATTTTCTTGAAAACAGTAATTCAATACAATATTACATTTTTTTCTTTTTAAACATGTTAGAACCATGTATCTGGTTATTCTTTTAAGCAACAGTAACTGCTACTAAATGTTTCTGGCCGTTTAAAAAACACACATTTCATAAGCATAAAATAAGTGTGAAACTAGTGGTAATATAACAGTCAGGGCCTGATTTATTATATCTGAATCAGTGCATATTGCTATTATGATGACAACATATTCTAAATACTGAAATAAAATAAAAAAACACCAAAAAGGTACAAAAAAAAAAAAAAAAAGCTGAAGAGATGGCAAAAAAAAGGCTCACTTAAAAAAAAGAAAAATATATATATATATATATATATATTATTCTCCACTAGGGTCACGGAGGGGGTTCCCCATGCCCATCCAGGGAAGAATGTTTCAGGCCCTGGGCAGATACACCCATGACAGGGTGCCAATATATCAATGGGCACACGCTCACTCAAACAGACACACACACACACACACAAACACATTCTATGTGAGGCAATTTAATTGAACTTCATGTTTTTGGACTGTGGGGGAAACCAGAGAACCCGGAGGACACCCATGTAGACATGGGGAGAACATATACAGTATATATATACACACACACATATATATGATTAATGCATGATTAATGCCTCAAAAATTATGACAAAGAATTTCATAACCATACCCCATCTGTGTATCATACTGGTGGTGGTATAACAGATTTTTTGTATAAGGTGACTGGTTAGAAAATTTGAAAATGTTTCCAAGATTAACTGTAGCCAAAAATTTCAAAAAAAAAAAAAAAAAAAAAAAAAAAACCCTTAAAACTTATTATGACATAAGATCAGGTCATTTTCATGGTAAACCTTTTCCCAAGAGAGCCAATTATTTTGACTGGCTACTGGTAATTTTACTGACGTGTTTTTAAGCTGTTACTTTTTGGTGGTGATCTGGTGTAGTGTGGTTATGAGTGTGACGCTGCTGCAGAGTAATCAGCCTGTTCTGTGTAAGTCTAAAAAAAAAACAAATCGAAGAGGTCAAATGAATCATCAACTTCCCTAAATATAAACCTTATGTCAGTAACGGACCAATAAATGCCATAAAGTACAAACAGAAAATCGTCCTGTCCATCAAAAATAAAGTAGTTTAAAAGCTTAAAAAAAATTATGTTTATGACTATATCGTGTACAGCAAAAATAACTTGCATTATTTTTAAATTTAATAAAGTGTCACTGTAACAGCCCTAAATCTCGTTATCACATACATTGCCAAAACTGAAAGCACACTTCAGAAAGAAGATCACAATCCATAAAAAATGTCAATGAGATATTAATCAGGGAAGAACGTCAGACAATTTATCACTTCCGAATACAAGGAAATAGGTGATAGGACAGGATGCAGTTACCCTTAATATTAAACTGAAACACATTTCCAAAAACTTCCCTCAGTAATGATCAGGAGCTGAATAAGTATTGAGGTTAGGATGAATATACAAAGAAATTCGTTAATGCCGCATCATGTCCCCTGTGAATACTTGAAGATATAAAGACAAGGGAACAGATAATATGGTAAAGGCTACGGGTTTCACACTATACAGTCAAAAGTATGTGGACACACCTCTTGTTTTTGTTGGTCAAAAACTTTATTTCAAGTAAAAAATGAAGAGCTATGATCACAACTTAATCATATCACCTACATACTCATATACATACTATATAGTTAAATTTTAGTATATATTTACTATCTATATATATATATATTTACTATCTATCTATATATATATATATATATATATATATATATATATATATATATATATATATATATATATATATATTTTTTTTTTTTTTTTTTTTTTTTTTTTTTTTTTTTTTTTTTTTTTTTTTTTTTTTTTTTTCTTTTACTTTAGAGTTTTTTCCCCATTTCTACAGAATACATGACTGGAATGAGTTTGCAACAGTATGTGATCACCATTGTCTGATTCTCCTCTATATAATGTCCCACACAAAAAACAAAACAAAACAAAACAAAAAATAAACCCACATCTGGAATGCAGAAAGGCCAGTGAGACGTATGCACACAGTCCAGAAATCCATGCTGATATAGCTGCTGTAGGATATAAACTAGATTTTTAAAACCAGATTAGATAGATGCAGAATTGTACAGCACCCCCCCCCCCCAACAGAAATCAAAACACGAATGCGTGAAAACACTATTAGTGGAAGCTTCTTGCTAGTGAAATTTCTGGATTAAACCAGAAGCTGATAATGTTTGTATACTGAAATATGTGTGCTTATGATGATATGATTTCACTCCAAGTTCAAATTAGATTATATACTTAAATGTGAGGGTGCGAAGTACAATGTAAACAAATGTAATGTTATAGTAGAGAAGTGGTGTGTTTCCTTATTAAGAATACTTGTGAACACAAACAAAACCACAAAATGTGACAGCAGTTTCTCAGAAGTTCAGCAGAAAAGGAAAATGGGATTTAAAACATTGTTTTTTTTGTAAAATAACCTATGTAATGACACTACCATTATTATTAATAATAAATGCCATCAATATTTAAAGAAGATGGTCTTACTAGTAATCATATTATTTTAAAGTAATATAAATAAACACAACCTTCAAAAAAAAAAAATAAGGAGGTTTTTCAATAAACCATTAAAAAAAAGAAAAGTATGTTATTCCTTATTATACAACACATGAATGCAGTAGGTGAAATTTGGTAGTGTTGACTGAATGTTGAAAAATTGTCAGGAGAAATTTTACACAGTACTATAAAACATATTTCCAACTGACTACAACCTGTAAACTATTTATTATCTGAAATAATTGTTATGCCAACAAGAGCATACATTAATAAACCTCAAAAGTTCTTGAAGTTTACAGATTCATAAGATATGCTTATTTACATAATGTATGTGCATTCATCCCACTACCTTTCCAAAATTCCCAAAAAATCTGGCTTTTCATTTAGGTTGTGGTAGCTCGGTGGTTAGAGTGTTGGGCTGTCAATCTAATGGTTAAGGTTTAAAAAAGATCTATTGATCTTACCAATGACCCTTATCCCTCATTGCTCTAGAGTGCTGTAACAAAATTGTGTCATGACCTTATATATTAAGTTGGGATATTTTGGATAAGCGTCTGCTAAATGATGTAATATAATTCATGTCACTGTCGACGAATGGTTAGCATCTTGTGATACAGATAGCGACATTAGATGTTGTTAAATTTTTCTTTGCAGTTTAGACCATCTTTGTCACCAGTTTATTCGTCTTTCCTGAGCCCACCAAATTATTGTTCACTACATTTAGTGGATGGTTGGATTAGAAATTAAAAATAATGGAAAGTTAAAGGTTTAACTTTGAGTCCTGACTTCGGAGACTTATAAAATACTTCGAAATAGACACTTCGCAAATAGACACAGGTCTTTTAAAAGTTTAGGATGCTGAATTATCATTAGATGCCATTAATTTGAAATAAATAAATAAATAAAAAAAAAGATTTCTTTTATTTACAGATTACTTTGCTCTGTATGCAGGTCTTGATTCCAGAAAAATACTCTGCAAGTGAAACTTCATTAACCTTTGCCACACTGATTTCAAATTAAAAAAGAAGGCAGAAAACAATGAACTATATATTATTCCCAAAATAATACAGGCTAGACAAACACATTCATGTACACAAAGTTACACCCACTTTTCATGGTTTCAAACTCACAGAGACCCACAGAGACAGAAAGGCCTTTGTACTTTTTAGCTGGGACCCAAATCCTGGAACTTTTCTTTACCTCCACTGTTATATATAATAGGTAAAATATCTAATCAGTAATCAGTTCCCTTAGGAGGAAAAAAAAATTTTTTTTTAAAGGTTTGAGGTACAACCAGCCACATTTATGGTCAAACCTCAGTAGTTGGTAGGACCAGCAGGGCACAAGTATAAATGTTAATTCAGATGTAAAGTCAATATTAACCTTATGTTCAGATTATATAGTTTTGAATTTGTGCACCATAATCATTTAAGGTAACTTAACATTAGGTGTGATAATCAACCATAAGTATCCCTTGTTGTAGTGGAATACCCTTTAAAAAATCATAAAAAAACTCTAAACATTGTAGCCTAAAAATGTGAGGCCATTAAATAGGCAAATCAAAGTTTTAGTTTTAATAATATAAATGGACAAAGACCAGTGTTTGAGTTATTGTTCCTCTAATAAATTAAATTAAATTAAAATTGCTGCTATACTTGGATGGAAGAAAAGATAAAGAATGGTCAAAAAAAAGTCAAAACACACCAATCTGTGAAGTACACAGGAAAAATGCCCCATGCTTCCTTCTGAGAAAGGACCTGGCGAACTTAGTACTTAATATATGGCATCATGAAGAGGATTATCTATATGTTTTTATTACTCATTCAGAAACGTATATAAAGGTATCAACCTGAAAGCAAATCCTGATGTTAAAAGTATTAAAGTCATCACAAAGTCCTGACCTCCATTCTATAATTTTTTTTTGTCTGAACTGGAAAAAATGTTTGAATGACAGACCCAAAGTTGCACTTTCACAGATTTAGGACAGGTTAACCAATATAATTCCATTGTAAGATATTTGTGTGGCTTTCTGAAGTGGAATAATTTCCAGTTCTGGCAAAAATATCAAAAGAAAAGTTTTTGTAAACTTTGTGGTGCATTGTTTTAAGGGGATCACCATCCTTAAGTTACGCAAACGCTTACCATCGCCTAGAGGCAAAGCAATATCCTGCACTTGCAAAAGTCAAGGATGGCAATAATAATTTTTTTTTCCTGAGGCATTTGGTGAGATAAAATGCTGTATAAACAATTACAGATAAAGAATATTTAGTACCAGTGAAGTTTAGACACACCTCTATTTTTCTTGTTAGTTTCCTGTTGGTCAGGATCATTGCAGAACACGTATAATTTGGGTGGTGTATTGTTCATTGTCAGATCTGCAGTGACACTGATGTGGTGAGGGGGGGGGGGGGTTAGTGCAGCAGTGCTGCTGTCGTATCATTTAAGCACCTCAGTGACACTGCTGGGATAGTAATAATGGACCAACCAAATAATACCTGTCCTGTGGTGCTACTTTTGGGGTTCTGACTATTAGAGAGCTGGATAAAGGGGACATACATTGTTTGTACTGTAGTCCACAAACAGATGGACAACAGTCTTCAATTGTAAAACTATAAAGTCCATCTTTACGGTAAGTGGAACTAAATAACATGGATATTAAGGAGGTGTGTCTTAACTTCTGACTGATACTGTAACTTTTAAAATGTAAGCATAATATTTGTAAACCTTATACTATAAATATACCATGATCATGTCAAGGGATCTTCAAGTTTAATATAGTAAATAATATCTTCACAGCAGTGCAGTTTAAATGTCCTTGTGTCAGAGATCTGATAATGAACTGCTTTATAAGCAATTCTCTTCTCTCATGAACTTACCTGGAACTTTGTCGACAGAGGCAAAAGCAGGGCCTCTACGTGCCTGATCATAGAAACGGAAGGGCAACTGAGACACAGAGAGCGAAGAAGAAGTTGAGGAGGACTGGCCAAAGCCTAGGACTTCTGATGAAGGACCTACTGGAAGGTCTAAAAGGGCTACATTGGAGAGGAATAAAGGTTACCTCATTATTAGATAACTTTATGGTTTAATACAGTTACCTAGATCGTCAGAGCTTGGTATTTGATCAAAGTTTTTTTATAAAAACGTTAAAAAAAAAAAAAAAAAAAAAAGTTATAACTAATTTTTGTTACCATCTCACACAGGCGACTGACCGTCACACAGCTTATATCTAATGTTTTGATCTCGATGTATAAGAGTGCATTTGCCCAATAACGGTGTATTTTTCATTTTAATTATATGTAAGATTTTGTGTGACTTACTGTTCTATTCTTCTTGTAAAGTCTCTTTTTACAGTGGGTTGCAAAAGTATTCATACCCCTTGAACTTTGCCATATATTTCACTGGAATTTAATGTGAAAGACCAACACAAAGTGGTATACAATTGTGAAGTGGAATGAAAGTTATACATGAATCAACAATTTTTTTACAAATAAAAAACTGAAAAGTGCGATGTGCAAAATTATTCAGCCCCCCTGAGTCAATACTTTGTGGAACCACCTTTTGCTGCAATTACAGCTGCAAGTCTTTTAGGGTATGTCTCCACCAGCTTTGCACATCTAGTGACTGAA
>JAFMOD010000156.1:0-12838 GCA_019802435.1 Corydoras maculifer
ATGAATGAGCCTCGACTGATCTCTGGCCAGAAAGTAAACTCACACTCCAGACTGTTGCACGTGAGTATTCGGTGTATTGTTTATGGACGTACACTGCAGACAACAGGTCACACGCTCGTAATACTCGGTCGCAACGCCTTCAGCTTTGATTGGTGCTTATTTGGCTGTTTATTGTACTGTGTGTCTGTATTTATTGTGGTCCTTGTGTTTGCACGCAATCTATGCACACTTTACGTTGGTTGTCCACTGGCTATTATGTGTAGCACATTATTCTTGGAGACTGACGTCTCGTTCCACAAATACTGTACAGTACTTTATATTGACAAATAGAAATGACAAATGACAAATAAAATACTTGAATACTTTGGGGTGTGCTGGAGAAGACTTTGAGATGATGTCACATCAAAGATTCTGGAGTTCAGGTCTGGACTGTGGCGAACGGTCCTTGTGTCTCATGCTGTCTGAATCACTCTGTCACCTGACATCATCATCATCATCATAATCATCATGGAATATGTCCATGTCATCAGGAGGGACAGACACTGATGAGATAACCGGGTGGTTCGGTATACTCAGTTCAGCTTACCTCATTCTGTAGGCGCCCTGTCCTGGGTGTATCTGCCCAGTGCCCTAAACCCCCACCTCACACCCCCCAAAAATATGGAGATACATAGCAATAATAAGACGGAATAAATGACGATTCATTCTTTCTCTCTCTCTCTCTCTCTTTCTCTCTCTCTCCATTTTAACGGAAGCTACAGGACTCAGCAGGTTTTACCTCTCAAGCACACTTAGTTCATTTTATGGTTCCGATGTAAAGACGTGTGAATTATAAAAATTGATCTACATAGTGCTTTTGCTCTGACTTTAGTGCTGAAACAGCTTTAATGGCCAGTTTGCTTCCAACCAACTAGTTTTGGGTTCAATTATCGGGCGCTCTTTTTAATATAGTACATCATCTTGAAGCAGCTTTACAGCGTTCTAAACACGAACCCACCAAAGAGCAAGCCGAAGCGACAGTGGCAGGGGAAAAAACTCCCTGCTAGGTTGCTTTTTAAGGAAAACATTTTGAAAGGGCTGAGGCTCAGTGGGGGGACTCCGGTACAGATGACCAGGTGTCCATTTCAAAAAACAAAAAAAACAACAGAGATCCAGGTTCTGTCAGTAATGTGAATATAGTCTGTATTTTATAAAGAGCATTTTATATAGAGCATTTATGACATCACAATCTCACATCATTTTGACATCATTAACAGCTTTCCACTCATTTTCAAGGTTTTGTGGTGTTTCTTTTGTTAAATCTAAGTTCTAGAGACAGTCAGCTACGGAGGGAATTCCAAGAATCCCAGAGTAACCTTCTCACCCAGTCTCCATCTGCAGCCGTATCAGGGGAAATTGGAGACAGCTGAGTCTGAGATATGCTTCTGGGTAATTGATGCATGTCAGTCCTGTATTGAGGGTTCATCTGGATTTTCTACATCCTACATTCCACATCCATTTCTACATGTGAGTGAGGTTGCTTCTGGTGCGACCTGCCTGCATTCTGAATCAGCTCGATGGACGGGCAGCAGTCCAGATGTTCGTACAGTTGTGTGTGATGTAAGATATTGGGAGATAACATTCGAGCATCTCTATGGAAGCTTTCTGGGATCCGATCCGTCTGTGGTTTCGAGCTGGATTACTTTGCACCCTGTTAAAAAGCAGGCGCATGTGCAAGTCCGGGTGAAACCCTGCAGAGCTTCCACCCCCGCAGTCGGTCCGTCTGCGAATATCGTTTCTTTTTTTCTTTTCATCCCGTATCTTCAAAAAAAAAAAAAAGAACGGCGAGACTTTGGGAAGCCTTTGTTCTCGGATCCAGAGCTCCCACTCTGGATGTGTTGGTAACACAAGCCCGCGCACTTCCTTTAAACGAATCTGACAGCAGGGCCATTCGGAGCAGGAGGGACAGAAAGGAAAAACAGATGACTCCTCTGATTCGTTCGCACTCGCTCCGTCCGTTCATTCCAGCCCTGGTTTTCCTGATGGGTTTCACATGTGCTGTGCATTTCACCGCACAAAAAGAGCCATTCATGACCCACGCCGGGTCCCCAGTGGGCCGGCACACGAGCATTTCACCGCTGCCTCCGTGATCAGTGCGTGACTCTCAGAAGAGAGAATCACTGATCTTATTAGCATAATGCAGATTACATCAATCAGGTTAAGTTGCTGAGAGGCTGCTGAGTAATTATCTTCTTGATTAAGTGCAAATGCTTTGCAGGGAAAAGTTTGATATCAGTACTGATGCTTCAACAAACTCACAAATATTTATTGGTTCGGATGGGGGGGGGGGTAAAGTTCAGGTGCTTTAGAACGTGATTGGTAGAGCAAGCTGAATTATTATTATTATTGTAATATATTATGTTACATTTTAGTTCTCAACAATGAGACTCGTTGAGCTGTAGGCGAGTGCTATTTTTGGAGGTGCTGATGGAAATCGGGCAGCTGGACAGGTTCTCCTTCAGTCAGGCTCGGAATTTAATAGCACACGAAACACGTGAAGGACTGTGCCACGTTCGGTGTAAACTAAAACACCGCCACGCTTCCTGGTGGGCTTTGCACACAGTTAAGGAGTTTCCCAAAATAAATGATGTCAAACCTCATGAGCGCCCCGCAGGGTCCCGCCGCCGCAGCGGCAGCATGGGCGGGTTGATTTCGTCTTCTCGTATCGATAGGTGATTGTGGCGTCTGACGGAGAGGCCGAGTTGGCGCTTACGTTCTGTATTCCAAGATCTTGGCAGCCCTGTGTCCTGGTGCAGCTGTTCCTGCTCATGAGCGCCACAAGAAAAAAGGAAGTACTAAATTTCGAGCTTCAAACGTGCCGACAACAAATGAAATTCGACAGTGCCTCTTTTGATTTGGTCGGGGAACTCATTGGGGCTGTGCTCTCGGTTTTCATCTTGTGTGGTGGGAAGGTGTTGGATGGATTTTTATTTTGCGTGTAAAGTAGAAAACCGATGACTTGTGGCTGAGTTTTTATTAACATTGGTGTTCAATAAAGCAACGAGGCACGAGAGGGCGCTTATTATTGGGAATAAATCACGGGAAAGATGTTCGCACGACGCAAAGCGGCATTTAAAATGAACATTGATTGTGAAGCAATGGGATACCGGTTTCTATGTTCTTCCCATATCCATGGAGGCTTCTGGGTGGAATAATTAATTATATAATTGTTAATAATATATATATAATTAAAGGGTGACTTAGTGTTTAGCATTTTCTCCTCTCAGCACTAGGGATTGCCGGTTTGACTCTCGATCTGGGTGGAGTTTCCAGCACCCGAAATGTTCTCCTATGTTTTAGGATTTAGGATGAAGCAAAAGCTAATGCATGTATATTTTCATTAATGTAAGTGTGCGTGTGCGTGTGCGTGTGCGTGTGCGTGTGCGTGTGCGTGTGTGTGTGTGTGTGCGTGTTATGGGTCATTTCTGCAGTTTATTTAATTCCGCAATTTATGTCAAAGGAGTGCATACCTCCTGCTCATAACTGTTCACTAAATAAAACTAGTTTTACTGTGTGTGTGTGTGTGTGTGTGTGTGTGTGTGTGTGTGTGTGTTGTGGGGAGTTATGGGTCGTTTCCACAGTTTATTTAATACCGCCGTAAATTTACATGCAGTGAAGCAAGAGCGCTAAACATTATTTATTATGTTTTATAATCGCTTCCATTTTCTGACACCCAAATATTAAATTTGCGTCTTCCGCGCGTCTATTTAAGGCCTTTGTTTGCATAGGTTTCTAACTCTCGCTCGCTCCGCACCGTGGGGGAGAGTGCAGCTTTAAGCTCCAGAGATATTCGTAACAATAACAGGGGATAACGGCGCTATAATTTCCAGCGATTTTCCTGGAAGACGGTCCATACACAGACACGAGGTCAGACACACAGGACTCCTCGCCGTCCCTCCCGTCCTCTCCTCCTCTTTCTGCATCAACGAGCCGATAGGAACGTTTTTAACGCTCTTGCCGGATTCGTCGGGATATTCACTGAGTTAATGTCCCATCCAGATCCGTTTTCGCAGGATGATGTTCTAAGCTGTCTGAGCTCAGAAAGTAAGAATGAACCCATAGTGTTCCTGCCCTGCAGGTGTGTTGGATAATATGGATGATCCTGAGCAGGTGGAACACACGCGATATTGTGCCTACAGCGTGCCTCACATGCGGCGCATTATTAATGAGGCCTTTCATAAACGTGAAAATGGATCCACCTCGAGGTTCATGCAGGCTGAGGAGAACCCCGAGTAACATCGAGAGAACCGGGCGAAAGTCAGCTGCGCACTGTGAATACAGATTATTTTGAAACTTGGACAAAATAAAACAACAGTGTGTCACTTTGCTGCTGTTTTATTTATAGTGCAAGTCAGATTTTTAAAGCTTTGTGTTGGTTCTGTGCCCGTGCTACGGGTTCTGTGTCTGCACTCGTTAACACACGCCTTGTGTGTGTGTATGTGTGTGTGTGTGTGTGTGTGTGTGTGTGTGTGTGTGTGTGTGTGTGTTGGCTGTGTTCGTGATGAGATAAATCGTACTGAGCGCTCAGACTGTGTGAGATGAGATGGGCCGGTCGCTGTTACGTCATACCGGTTTCAGACAGCTGTGCTTTCCAAGCAAAATGACTCCTGCCAGCTTTAGATGCTCAGGACCCAAATGCCCCTCTGAATCCTGGGTAAGAGAGGCAGTGTGTGTGTGTGTGTGTGTGTGTGTGTGTGTGTGTGTGTGTGTGTGTGTGTGTGTGTGTGTGTGTGTGTGTTCACGGTTCAGCTGGTGTGAAAAAGACCTGGGGAATGTGTGTGAGGAAATGTCTACACACTGGTGTTAAGTATCCAGCTCTTTCAGCCCATTACCTGCAGGGTGGAGATTTAATGCAGGATTACAGTAATCATTTTTGTATATTTTAGTAGGTCAGCTCATTAATAGCGCTGAGAACGCGGGGCTGCCTCTCAGGAAATTGGAGGATTGGGGTCGACTCTAGGCCCGCTTTTGTTTCATGACTTTTTATTTCTTTCCCGGCTCCGTTTGATCTCGTGACTGGATGACCACAGCCAAAACGAGGCCAAACTCCTGTTCCATGTGTGAAGGTTTATTTCCGTAGTTTGCAACAATGGCACGGATGTTAGCAGCCTGTTTTTAGCGAAACAAGTCCGCCGCAGCAAGAGGAGGAGCCTGGGCCCGTGCATAACACTACAGACGGATGAGAACGTGTAGAACTTCACGAGCCTCCAAAACAAGGCCGGAGATTTAATTACACATACCTGAAGAACTTAGAGCATGGAAAGTCCCCTCGTGCCCCTAGTACACCTCACCTCAAGGTCCAAATGCAGCTGTGCTGCTCCGATTCCAGACTTTAGGGAAAAAACAATAATAATACGGTTAGCCAGCCTCTTGGTTGCGTTAGCGTCGGTGTAGAGCGTGAAATCCGCTGCGCTCTACAAAAAGGCAGCGATTCATCGGTCATGGTGGATGATCCGGTGGCGCTGGGTGTTGGAGGAGGAACCCACACACGTACCCATTTCAGCTCGAGTTATTCCGGACGGGTGGTTGGGGTACAGCTGGCTTGGTGTTTTAGGCTGAATGCCATGATGTTTGACAGGGTGGTTTGGAACCGGAGCGGAACACTGGGGCGCTTTTTTTTCCCTCTCCATGAAGGCTGGCGCTTGGCCGGGGCCACCGCTGTAGGTACGTGGCCTCAGGCGGAGCTGAACTGGTAACCTGCTGCAGAGAGCCAGCGGAGAACGGCCGCCTGACCTCCAATTGGGCTGTTGGACGGAACGAGTTGGGTCCCGGGAGCACGGTGTGGGTCACCCGGCATGCCGACTTCTCCATAAAGCTCCCCTTTTAAAGCCTCTCTGTGCAAATAGAGCTGGACTGTTATGAACAGCGGCATGTGTGCGTTAGCCGGAATAACATTTTTCCGTCCAGCACGTGTTGCTTGCTCACTGACCGTCGGCGGTGGTGGAGGCCACCGGCGTGTACCGTGTCGTTCACGCTCTTCCTAATGGACCGGCGTTCTCTCAACCCGTCTTGAACCGTGGACAGGAAGACGGATGGTTTTAAAAGCCTCGTCGATGCGCTCACAAACTCTTGGAATGAAACCGGCGGGACAGCTGTCCTCCGCTGATAGCATCTTGGCACGGGGAGCCCGTCATGTGTTTTGTTTTAATCACTACGCCGTTAACCTTCGGCAATCTTGTAAATTGACATTCGACCCACGGGCTAATCAGTGAGGGATTTGCAGGAGTCTTTGAACCTCTGTCTTTGTGATGAGCAGCTTAAGCGCCTCACAGCGACTTTCTTAAAAGTAAAAAAGAAAGATAGATTGTCCTGACTTTCCCAAATCCCTTAAGTAGAGAATCTCCTTTCCCGGTTCCAACCAGTGCCGAAGCTACGCAGTCTTCCCCTCAAGACTCCACACACTGATTGAACCTTGTTTGCAAACATTTAGCTCGAGAGCTGCGGTATCTGGCCGGCAAATTCACTCCAGACACTGAACAATATATCATGGCCCTTAAATGAAAAATGGTCCGAGCAGCGAGCCTGGGGGAAAAACAAAGCAGCAGGGGCGAGGGCATTGGAAAATACAGGCGAGAGGCGGCGGCCCAAGGTGCCAGAGTGGCCATAAAGTCGAGTTTCTGTTTTCCTCCCGCGTATGTCTTAAATCTCACTTACATTACCAGTTTATATTCTCAGCACTGCTAATTAGGAGAGGAAAATAAAATAAAACCGGAATACGGGGCTTGAACTTCAGCTTGGGGTTGCAGACGTGCCTCACAAACTCATGTGCGTGGAGTGGATGGGATTTAGGAAGGTTTCTGCATCGTACAGCTTCATCAGTACGCGTCAAGAACCAAGCCTGGCTCCATCACAACAGACGTACGTTCTCACAAAGTTTTAAAAAACACATCATTAGGCCAAAAAATTAATAACGTGAATCTATTTATTTTTAAATTTGTAAGATAATAAGCATAATAAAATCGATTTGTTATGCTGTGCACCCACTGGGCAGAGCCCAGTCGGTTCTGTTTCTCTGGCCCTGAGGCCACATCCGGCCCTCCTGCATGCATAAGGCCAATGGGAAGTTATTTTAATAAAGCATACAAGAGGGCAGCATTATTCTGACTAAATCACTGGAAAGAGGTGTTATTAGGGCCCCATGTGACTCCCAGTACAGTTTCACCTCGGTCCCGTGATTTATTTGCAATAAAACACAACCTTGAGGATCTTATTATTTTTATAAAACTGTTACAAGCACACTTTAATAAAAAACAAGGTTTAATTCATGAATGCGTTTATTTCAAACAGAAACATTAATAATCTGGTCCTCCGCTACATAATCTAGTCTGGTTTTTAAGGTGAGCGTGGATTGCTGAGTAAGAGGATACCTGTTTCTCTAACAATCAAAAAATCTAGTTGCCAAATTACAGAACACGATTTATAAACAACAGCCGTGACAGGTTTCGACCTCATCGGGAATCGGGCTCTCTCTTTATTCTTTAAACCAGCCCCCCCACCCCCGCCCCTACCCCCAACATGGTCCAAGGATGAGGCACGTGTCAGCATGTCCCTGCCGCATCCAAATCCATAACACACTTCATCTCATCACCCGGTGACGGAGTTGTTTCCTGCAATAAGCCTGATGTTCTAAGGTTTTCACTCTTCACATCTGGATCTGACCTGGGATCAGGACTGGCTCTGTGCCAGGTATCCTGTTGTATAAGCCTTGTCACTGCTCCTCGTTACTGCTCCTTCAGACGAGAGATTTCAAAGTTATGTTTGTGGAAGGGTAATGCCTGAAGGGAACGTCCTCGGAGCACATCGAGGAACGAAGGCGTGAAGAGATCCTGAATGCTAAGAGAACAGAACGGCTGTGACGACTGACTTCGTCTCCCAAAAAGGAACGTCCAAACTGCCCAGCTACTGCCCGCACTCAGAAACGGGGTTCATCAAAGCAGACTCCGCTTAATCCAAATAAGCCTCCGTTCTGTAAATGCAACACCCCCCCCCCCCTCTAATTGGCCGGTGTTGATTTTGGGTTTGGGGCGCTTTTCTTGCCAGCCACCCAGTAGCCTGAACTCTCCTTCCATGACATCAGGGGTTTTGTGTTGATTAATTTCCCTGGAGTGTAAAGCCGGGAGGAAACGTTAGCCATGCGTAGAATGTGAGGTAGAGGAGGGGGACACGCCCACTGGCTGCCCCGTAAACACTGAGGCTCTGACTCCATCTATACCTCCATCAGATTTAAAGATATACAATCATCAGTCTCATTATTCAGAAACGTCACATGCCTTTTAAATGTTCGGTAATGTGACCTGGTGGATTTTGTCTTGCCTTATTGTTAAAAGGTCCTGGGAGCAATTAAATGTGAGAAGGTTCCCTGCTGTAAGTTTGCATGTTCTCTCCTGAACTGTCTGTATGTCCACTCCGTTCTGTTTGAAAGTATGCACTGAAATGATATATCACGAAATATAACCACATCAGGTTCTTTTGATGCTGGGATAGTCCTAAATTTTAGCATACGCACAATTTTTGCGTTAAGGTGGTAGCATTGCATACTACTCTACAGGTTCTGCTCGTTCCATCCCTGCTGTTTGTGCTTCCAGATTAGATGTCAGTCGGGTTTATGGCCGCTGGTTGTTGTTCTGTTTACACTCGGACCTCAGAACGCGGGATGAGGACACAGTGATGTTGTTCTCCGTTCCGCCCCTGCTTTCCTTCAGTTCGGGTGTGAAAGGGCTTGTTTGCCCGTCACTTAGCGCCGAGCGCGGGCCTCGCTCCTGCCGTTTGGCCCCTCGCTTCAAGGAGGATGAAGGTCTTTTAATTAGTGCTGCTGAACAGACTGTGACCTGGGACTCAACCCGGGGAGGGAGTCACGCTGCGCTAATTATTTTTGCACCCGCCTGCTGGGACGGCCCGTCCTGAAATTCCGCTGCACTCAGAAGTGTGTCTCGCCTCGAAGCCGAGGTCCTGCTACTGACGGGGAAGGAAGGACAGACCTTTAGGAGGACATTTTATAACCTCTTTTTTAAATCGCACCAGGTGGCCAGACACCACCGCTCAGACTCCCAGGGGTCTCTATTTTGGGTTCTCTGTCCCAACCGTGACCAAGTGTCCCTTTGTCCTTCTCTCTTGACGGATGCCATATGGCAAAAAAAAAATAACAAGCACGCAGGCAACTGTTACCGCTGACATGCTTTTAAATCTCTCTTTGATTTGTGTTAGAGTCAGTGAAACGGGTTCTAATGGCTGGTGCTGGTATTCAGGAGCAGTGTTTATTCGACGGCGTGGGCGGAGATCTGCTTTAACCTGCACAGACAATAAAAAGCACTTAGAAACCGACATGGAACTTTATATCAATGTTATTTTAATGCGGAAATGTTGGGGCCGCAGCGTAGGGTGAGGCAGGGTGACCTTAGCTTAACTGCAAGCATCATATAGCGCCCCCTATATGTGTCGGCCAACACTGTTTACCTGCTCTTCCAATCAGAAGGTGGGGTGGGTGTATTTAGTATTTAAGTGGTCCACCCTACCTGTTGCATACGGGAACTGTCACTCAGGTGGCAGCACAGACAGCGCCCCCTGGGTGTATCCATGTGTCACATATGGCAGATTCCTGTATCTCGCCTGTTCAGTGGGAGGTAGATGCGTCTGACTGCCGTGCTGTCTACACCCACGCAGGATCATGGGGCGCCGCATGCTCACCCAGTCCCTCTGTACGTGACACCCGGCAGGGTCGAATAACCGATGACACCTGTGTGGCTAGAGGTTAAAAAAAAGCCTCCATGTTGAAGATGTTTGTGCGTTCTAATGTTTTGGTGCAGCGTCTTTGTTTTAACTGCGCACGTTGACATCCTGCTGGTGGGTAGGTGGTATTGCAGGTGCCAGATCAGTTAGACTTGGCTGGTTGAGGTGGCTGCACTCAATAAGCTACCTTTCGATGTTTTCCTCATAAACACCATATGCGCCACCACTTAGTAAACCTCGTGACTCGGTTTACAAGAACAGAGTTCCACTGTCTCACTGTCTCACGGCCTCACGGCGCTGTGAGGTGCATCTCCCGGGCATTTTCCACCTTTGTTTTGCTCGCCACCGGGGGTTCGAAGGAGCATACGCGCCTCGGCGCTTACTAACCGTCAGCCGCGACACCTCCTCTTTTGTTAAATCCGCGGCTTGCTGAAAGTGTATGAATGAAGGGATTTACCTGTAATCCTCCCGGGAATTGACATGTCTGCCCGCTTGAGCCGCCGCCTTGCAGCTGTGACTCCCTGTCCAGAGAAACACACCTGAGACCAGAGTGCGCACAATGTGTGTTATGTCACTCTATGAAACAATTACATGGCGACTCCTCAGACAACATGTACCGCTAATCTCCGCCCGCGAGCCGAACGATATCGCGTTGTATGGACCGTTGACGGTGTTTGTTATAGCTGAACAAATACGGAACACTATACGTCATCCTTACAACTTCTGATAAGAATGGGATAAGTCTGAGTTACGTGAACTCCGCTGGCCTCGATGCGACCGAGGCAGCGTGCCCAGTCCCACTGTCGAGTGGTAACGCGAGCCCCCGAAAAGAGGCGCGTTTACGAGACGAGGCGTGCGTCCGCGCCGTCTGACGGGTGGGCGGCGGGACGAGGGCGAGCGTGAAGGCGAGAGAAAGAGCATACTGTGGGTGTTCATGGCTGCTGAGTGAATTATATACGCGCACTCACAGACAGGCTCTCTGTGGGAGCTCGCACCGTGTTCCAACTGTTCACACCCGCCCCATCGGTTCACAACCTGAGACGTCATTACATTCAGGCCTGTGTGCTGACAGACGGACGGAGCGCTACAAACAAGCGTGCAGTGTGTGGAGACGGGTCAGATGGTTCCGCTCGCCTGGGATAAGAACATACAACTATCAGCTACGCACAAAAAGTGTCGCATCAGCGCCTTTTACGTTATACATGGGTTTAATTATAGCTCTATGCTGAATATATAAGTCCATCAGCTGCTGGAGCAGTAAGGTAGACTTCTAAATGAGTGGAGGCTGATTAGACACAGTACTGATGGTTGGGTTTATGGTTAAGGTTTGTAACCATGTAAGTAAGTCTCAAACATAGATTTATGTAAATGTTTAAAAGTGTGTATGTGTGTATATATATATATATATATATATATATTCATACATTCATTATCTTCCACTTTATCCTCTATTAGGGTTGCGGTGGGGTTCCCCATGCCCATCCAGGGGAACGTTTCGGGCGCTGGGCAGATACACCCAGGACGGGGTGCCAAACTATCGCTGAGCACACACACTCACTCAAACAGATACGTGCACATACACACACTATATGGGGCAATTTGGAGAACTCAATTGACTTGATCCATGTTTTTGGACTGTGTTAGGAAACCCACACAGACACGGGGAGAACATGGAAACTCCCACTAAGTCACCGTGCCGCCCCATATATATATATATATATATATATATATGTGTGTGTGTATGTGTAGGTATGTGGGTGTGTGTGTTTATGTATGTGTATGTATGTATATGTATGTGTGTGTGTGTGTATTTATGTATTAGTCGGATTAGTCCGTTGTCAGAGTAGCGGTTGTGTTTGAAAGCATTGCCACTTCCGGATCCGGTGGTGTCCGCTTACTAACAGCGGCCGGTCACGCCCCCTTTGTGAAGCCGAACAGGGGAACAGGGTGCAGCCTTCACTCAGGTGGGCCGTCAAAAGAACGTTTCAACACTCTCCTCACTCCTTCCTTCAGGATCTTCAGGATCAGTCACCAGGCTTGCGGTTTGAGTTGTTTAGCCCCCCCTCCCCCCTTTTTAAGTTTCCACTGCGAGCGATGCCTGATAGCATTACATGATTAGTGAGGAGATGGGTTCAGTCGGGACCTCTGCTCACAGGAGCTCGCTGCCGTCATTCTAAGTGCATTAGTGTACAGAGGGCTAAGTGAGATGGAGATACAGCCTCTCACACCACGGTGGAGGCACTTCAGGGACACGCCGTTTAATAAGGTTCCCCTTTTATGCGAAAGGTATTGAAGCTGCTGCAGATGCAGATCTCAGAACAGCTGCGGATCGCTTCGCCATTCCGACACGCACAAAACTCACCACTACATACGCACGTCCGAGAATAGAACCACACGGAACCGGCAACTGCTGGTACAGCTCTGTGTGGTGCACGTACACGCCACAAACGAGCCTTATTTTTATTTGGGGGTGTATTTAATTTAACATAAAATTGATACAATTGCTTGGTTGCAATAATGCTTCATTTTTCTGTTTTTTTTTTTTTGGGGGGGGGGGGGGTGTCTTATAACAGTATGCACTGGACCCTTATTTTGTAATGGCTTCATTAGTGGGTCATCTGGAGAGTTTTTACCTTTTACTTCAAGCCCCCTGTGCATTCAGACATACGAGCCACTCTCAGCTTTATTCTACTGTGTACTGTGTAGTATGTGATTTCAGATGAAGATTAAGGTCTTTGATGGATGTTTCTTTTATACTCAGGCTTGATGATACTCAGGCTGTTTTGCGTCTTTCTCAACTTTTGTGTGATTTTTGTAGTTCAACTGCTTATGTAAAACTTACACACACGTCACTCACTACAGTTCAGTATGGAGAAACATCCAGGAGTAATAAATCTGAAAGTTGTGGGTTTAAATCTCATGTTCGTTGAAGTGGGTCCTTGAGACAAACCCTATACTCTTATCGCTCCAGGGGGCGCTGTATCAATCCTGTTCTGATCACAACCAAGGGAGTCTCTTTTGGATATATATATATATATATATATATATATATATATATATATATATATATATG
>JAFMOD010000156.1:18719-42814 GCA_019802435.1 Corydoras maculifer
TTTTTACTTCGTTCTTGGCGTCTCAGTCAGATGCACCTTTTTCCGGTTTGCTCGTTTTGCCGCCTTTTTGACCCGCCGCACTTGAAATTCTCTTACGCCTGAGTGCTATGGCTTCGAAGAGCATCGTACATCATCAGTTTCTCAGCTTTGCTTCTTCGCGTTGCCTCCTCACTTCTGCGTTCAAAGTTCCACCTGAATACCTTTGAGCTAATTGAGGCTGAGGGTGGCACTATGACACCCCAGTGCTAAGGATCCCACAGTGCAAAAACATGGAGTCAAGGTGATTTGGCTTCTCTAAATTGCCCCTATATTGTGTGTGTGTGCGTGTTCAGTGATGTCCTGGGGGTATCTGCCCATGGCGCAAAATGTTCTTCCCTGGATGGGGGTGGGGAACCCCCTCAAACTCTAATAGACGATTAAGCAGAAGATGATGGATGGACAGGTCGTTGCTGCTGACCCCTGCTGAGTGGTTTGGTCAATGCAACCAGCAGTTTATTTTTGATTAGATACCATTATATAATCCCCAAGTCCATCTGTAGTGGCGAGTATTGTCCCTTGAACCTTGAGGGTGGTGTTTCATCATTGACCCCTGTGCATTGACCCCAACCATAAATTTGGGATGCTTGTTTTAGTCATCCGTCTACAAAACGATCTCCTATAATGAAGGTGCTATATGGACTGAGATCTGTTGCGTACCTGTTTGTATTAGAACCTGATTCCTTACTGAAAGTAAAGACTGTGTGTATGTTTGAACGTCACATCGACACTGCTTCAGTGTTTTCAATAAAGCTGCATTTATTTCTCATAAACCCCAAATTCTGTCTGATTCCATACGCTGCGCAGCGCTAAACCGAACCATTTGCAAAGAGAAATTTCCCACAAGACCAAAATAAAAGGCTAAAATTACCGAACGTGTCGCTTTGACATCTGTAATCGGCTCCGTCCGTTTATTTTCACCCCTCTGCAATTCGATTAGACCAAAAATACCCATAATTTGAAGCAGCTGTGAGACGAAGCAGGCGAGTAATTAGCTTAAACTCCCACTTTAGAGGCTCTGTTCAGACCCTGAGTTAGGATGAGACCGGGATAAGACCTAACTGATCGATGTGCACATGTTTACACCTGACTGACCCCTTGTGTTCACATGTGCTCTAGTCTTTTAATATGTTAGAACCTGGTTTGGGAGAATTATATGCTAACAGTCCTGGGAAGTCTGTTTTTTGGTTCTGCATGTCTGCGCACAAAGCAAGGGTCTGCGCACAAAGCAAGGGTCTGCGCACAAAGCAAGGGTCTGCGCACAAAGCAAGGGTCTGCGCACAAAGCAAGGGTCATAACAATATAGCTGGATGGATTCATTGTAAAAGAACCTGACTAACACAGAACCTTTTTAATAAATATTTATAAATAAAAGAACGATGTTCTGAGTGTCGTCAGGACTCTGAGGCTTTATAAATCATAGAGTCTTAATCATCAACCAACGAGGTTTTATAGATCTATATGAATATAATCACACTGTACTGACTTAAAAATGATTTACTGACTTACTAAGTGCAATAGCAGAGAGGAAGCACTGTATCCATAGCAACAAGCCTTTATACATAGCAACAAAGTCTTTGACTGACCAATCAGAATCCTTCAACCCATAATGTTTTTATTGGTTATAGCATTGCATTGAACATTCAAGCATTAATACTCATATCATTGTTGGAGGGGGTCTTCATGATCATTCCTGTAGGAGGAAACCCACGTGGACACAATGGAAAATTAACCCAGATTAGGAGTGGAGGGCGGCACAGTGGCTCTCAGCATTAGGGATTCCCGGTTCGAAGCCCAATCTGGGTGGAGTTTTCTATGTTCTCCCCGTGTCCATGTGGGTTTCCTCTGGGTTCTCCGGTTTCCCCCCACAGTCTAAAAACATGGATCAAGGTCAGTTGAATTCTCCAAATTGCCCCATATCAAGTGTGTGTGAGTGAGTGTGTGCCCAGTGATAGATTATCGTCCTGTCCTGGGCGTATCTGCCCAGTGCCTGAAACGTTCTCCCCTGGACCTCTAAACACTATGTGTGCGATGAGCATGTTAAAGGTTGATTAAATTTTCCCATAAATGTTCTCTGAAGCCTCGTCCGCTCACACACATGCATTCCTGAGTTCCATCCATAACTCTCCAAACTCCACAACGATGCTCTTATCAGAAGAAGGAATTGTGTCTAAGTGAGTGTGAAGTCATTGCATCATCTCTTAAGGCCTGCCAAAGAACCAAGCCCCGCGATGCCGGTGGGGGAGCAGTATCAGATGTGCTGAGGGGCAGGAGCCGTGGAACGTTCTGCACCGCTGGCACGCGTTGGCGAGCGTTCGTGGGAGAGGAGCCCCGTGTGTTTAAAGATGGAGGATACGCCGTGTGTTTAAAAGATGGAGGATACGTTCAGAATGCACATCTGTCCTTTTAAGAGCAGCCAGCTCATTTAAAAGAGAACGGCTTATCTACACGCCTTCATTATCGCTGTGGACGGAAGATTCTCAGACGGGGAACATGGCCTCGCGATAAGGAAAAGGTCAAAAGACAGGTGTGTTCAGGGTGCATGGAGTCCCAAAGACTGCACAACATCCCTTCACTGCCGGCCAAGGAGCAACCACGGTGCGGCATCTACGGCCCTGACGGTAATTGTTTATGCCGTGATGTTTCTTCCGAGATGTTTGAACTGATTCGACGTTTTTTTAGATGAGAACGAGACCGTGGGTCCTACAGCAAAATTACAGCAAAGACGTGGTCTCATTGTGAAAGCCTTTAGGTGGAAACCATCCGTTTCACGGCTGCAGTTAACTCTGAGTACACTCTGGATCATTTGCATAACGTTAAATGTTCTTTAACTTCTCTTAATTGACAAGTTGGAGTGATTTTATCTGTTTTAGCTTGTTTCCTTCGAGCGCTCACCACAACGAAGAAGATCCATGTTTTCGGCTTTTATGCCCTTTTTAATTCAACCCAGCTGCCCTGATACTTACCCCTCTGATTGCAAGGATGATTTAATGTCTCTAATTTACCCATCAGCAGGAAGGGCGTCATGGTGGCGCAGTGGTTAGCACGTTCACCTCTCAGCCCTGGGCTTCCTCCAGGTTCTCCGGTTTCTCTCACAGTCCAAAAACATGAATGCCCAGTGATAGATTGGTGCCTTGTCCTGGGAGTATCTGCCCAGCTCCTGAGACGTTCTTCCCTGGATGGGCACGAGGAACCCCCAATGTGGAAGGAACCCGGAGACTCCATGCTGACACAGAAAAGACATGCAAACTCCACACAAATAGAACCCGTGTTTGCCCCACTGGGAATCAGATCTTGGACCTTCTTTTTTCGAGGTAGAAAAGAGGCGCCTGGAGCAGTTAGGGTTAGGTGCCTTGCTTAAGGGCACTTCAGCCATCGTACTTGGCGGGACTGGAAATCGGACCGGGGAACTTCAGGTCGCAAGACTTGTTCCTTAACCACAAACCTACAACTAATTAGACTGGCCTGGAAGAGGGTCACATGTCACATGAAAGGACTTTGACGAATTAGTGACAGATATGTCGTCTGAGAATCAATCCCGAATCTCTAACAGTCGCCTCATCATCGTTTTTTAAAGTCTCAATTTCTGCCCGTCCACACGAAAAAGCCAACTCGAGTTTCAGTCTAAATATAAAAACATTTTAATGAGGACGTGTGTGTGTGTGTGTGTGATGGCATCCTCTGACCTGCAGAATGCATAAGGGCCTCTTGTATATGTA
Source organism: Corydoras maculifer (assembly GCA_019802435.1). NCBI lineage: Eukaryota > Metazoa > Chordata > Actinopteri > Siluriformes > Callichthyidae > Corydoras > Corydoras maculifer. Next base: position 22,475 of record JAFMOD010000156.1, read on the forward strand.
AGAGGACCTCAGGGCCTCACATTCTTCCTTTCCTCAAAAACACATATTCAGTCTGGGATAAGGACGCAGCCTCCCGCGCTCATCCCTCTGGGTTCTGCAGGCACTCGGGTTATGCAGCAGACTGTCAGCCTGTCTTTTGCAAATGTGTCTCTCTGTTCCCCGCAAAGAGTAACTGAGTAACTGACCCTGATCTGAGCTTTCCACACACAACACGTCTGTAAAATAAAAGTATCAATCACAGACCCTAACTGAGGGCCTGGATGTTAAAATCTAATGTGTGTCAGCTGTTGCGCTGTGGAGATTGATGGCAGTGGGGACTGCGGGGTTACGGTACTGGGCTTTAGAACGGAGGGTTCCGGGTTTAATCCCCACTACGGTGGGGTTGCCACTTCTGAGCTGCTAAACAGACCCTTAAACCTGAGGAGCTTGAAAAGCTGTCTGTACACAGCCTTTACAATGGAAGCTGTTCAGGAACATATGAGAAGCATTGGCTTAGTGGTTGGTATGTTCTCCTCTCAGTGCTGGAGTTTTCATATTCGCTTTGTGACTGCATGGGTTCTCCCGTTTCTTCCCACGGGCCAAAAACATGGATTCAAGGTAAATTGGCTGCTCTAAATTGCCCCATATACACTGCGTTCCAAATTATTATGCAAATAATATTTTCGCAGATTTTCCAAAATTACCTATATGAATTGCAGTCATTGTAATTTTCCAGTCATCAGCTATCAGAGTACAATTGAAAGGTTTTTGAACAAACTGCCAATGTTAACAGTATATTAAAAAAATAAATAAAACACTCAAAATGCATCACACATCTCAATGGTTGATTATTTTGAATGGGAACGTCAGCGGTGTGAAGCAACTGAAAGCAAGATGGCGCCGCACTCCGGTTCAAAGACCTGCAGTGTGGACTTTTTGTGTACAAGCCGTGATGTCATCACGCTGATTTCGCCTCTCAGCCAATCAGATTGTGCGGTCGGCGCGAATTTGTATGAACAGAATTATTGCTCTGCGTCGTTTATACAGGACATAAATAAAAGGATTTGTGTTCCCACCGTTCTGTTTAAACGGCTGGCTTTTTTTTATCAACATAACAGTTCACAGAGCCCCTGTTAAGAGTGTGTGTGTGTGTGTGTGTGTGTGTACAGCATGAACAGGGACCTGACTATATTTGGGAGGCCAAGCATGGCTGATGATCCCTACACCTGCTGTGAGACTAGAATTGTGTTGTCTCTGTATGTTTGTGTGGCAACACACACACACACACACACACACACACACACACACGGACATGTCCGCACTCACACACGGAGTACAAAATTAATTAAAATTAGAATCAAAACCACTCAGGATCAGCTGGAAACATGCAGACAGGGCCGGTTCTGTTTAGTCTGCTCGCTGGACGTTTAGTCTTCAGGAGGAGGACGTCTATTAGCAGTTGTTAAAACAGCGGCGAGTCAACAAAAACAAACACGCCCTGCACCTTCTTGTTGTTCTTCCACGGCGTGGACGTTTAAGCCGGATTAAGTTTGTTTAAAAGTCCAGACAGCGGGCCCCGGAGAGAAAAGCCCGAGTCTTCGGCGCTCGCCGTCTTCCCGTCCTAATTTGACATGAAACATATTGTCGGTTGAATAAACTTTTGTGTAGCGTGAACTCTGCCTTCGCCTCCTGGCCATGTGCAGACATTCCTGCACGCGCGCCCTGCGTACACACAATTACGGCTTGTTAGAAAAAGTGTGATATTGTAAACACGGCGGACCCCCCAGTTTCTGTTCCTCTGGTAATTGCGGCGTCTCCGGACCCCGCCGGAGCCGCTCGCTCTGCACATGTCGTTATTCCTGCGAGGAGCCTCCGTCTAATCGCCGCGCTCTCCGTCCCCGGCGCCGCCTCTTTGTTTCCAGAACGTATTGTGGTCAGACCTTTGAGATCGTTAAGCTCGCCTCCCACCTCCGCTGCTTTCTTCTCCAAGTTTTTAAACGGTTCTCGTTCTTCACCCGTCCTCATCTCGTCTCACCGAGGCTCATTTGCACCCCAGGCTGCTTTGTCTGTGCCCTTCTAATTGGCGAGCAGAGACAGGTGGCGCCCCCAATTGTGCCGGGTCCTCGTTAGCGCAGCCTCCGTGTAATCTTTTTGTTTTTGCAGTGTGAAAATAGAGGCCAGGCCATGAACTTGTGACGCCAGGGCCTGCAGCGCAGCGCCACTCACCCGTGCTGATACCCCCCCCCCTCCCCTATGGGCCGGTTCAAGGGTTCGAGGCACAGTGAAGCTCTAAAGCCCAACATGGAGTTCATTTGGATGTCAGAAATCGTTTGAAGATAATGTCGTCATATAACATTTGGGTTTGAAATTACTTTATTTTTTATTATTATTGTTTTGTGCTTTTATATTTACAATAAAATTCAATTCATTAAGTAATTATTTCAGCCTTTTATGACAAAAGGTTGCCCCCGAGCTGCATCACAGCATGATTATGGTTTTCAAACACACATTGGAACTTGTGAATTTCCTGTTTGTGTGAGAGGAAACCATGGCAACCAGATGAAACCCCTAAAGATTGAGGAGTTGAACCTACAAACTTTTCACTGTAATCATTTGCTGCTTTCCTTCATACACCGTTAGCCCCTGTGACCATGTTCTAATAGTCAGGTGCATGGTCATCCTCACACTGCAGTGGCACTGACACGGTGGTGATGGTGTATTAAAATCTTCCCACCACCAGCAGCCTTTCAGTGCTGTGGATCCAGGTTCGAATCACGATCTCCCTGAGAAAAACATGGATCCGATGGTTGGGGGTGCCGGGTCAGCTGGTTCCAAACTGGGTTTTGGAGCCAGGTGTCGTACGCAGATGGACACATCCAGTCTAATGCCTTGCGGCAGGTGTGGGGGGTCAACAAGGGTTTGCAGGCCAGTGCAGTGACCCCTGCTGTCCAAGCCGCTTTGTTAGCGCGTCAAAGTCGCCTTTAATTAGGACTTTGAGCGGCTCTGTCCCTGTGATCGCAGTGCAGTCACTTTAAAAACACAAACCCAGTTCCTGTGAACTTCAGAACTTTGATTGCATTAATGATGTGTGAATTGAACGGCAGCTGCACAGAACTGTAAATATTCCACCATCTCAGAACAACTCTGTGGTTCATTAAACAGGATCACAAATTAGGCTTTCTGTAAAGTGGCAATGTTTTTCCAGCATCTCAATAAATTTATTTTAATATGTATTAATAGCCAAGCAGCAGCAGTGTGTGTGAGTGTGTGTGAGTGTGTGTGTGTGTGTTATTGTATACGAGGATGAATTTTGAAGGAGCATGCATTTTGCTCCTGATGTGTTTAATCTACTGGGTCTAATTAACAACCATAACAATTACCTCAGTCTGTGATTTACATTTGATTTTATTACATTCAGTCGTTTAGCAGATGCTTTTATCCAAAGCAACTTACAAATGAGAGAACAACACTAACAGTAGTTACACTGTAGTATAATCAAACCCAATTTGGCTTTTTTATTTTTATTTATAATGTGTTGGTAAGGGCGGCACGGTGGCTTAGTGGTTAGTATGTTCTCCTCTCAGCGCTAGGGATTCCCAGTTCGAATCCCCATTTGGGTGGAGTTTCCATGTTCTCCCCGTGTCCGCGTGGGTTTCCTCCGGGTTCTTCGGTTTCCTCCCTCAGTCCAAAAACATGGATCAAGTCAATTGAGTTCTCCAAATTGCCCCATATAGAGTGTGTATGTGTGCGTGTCTGTGTGAGTGAGTGTATGCCCAGCGATGGATTGGCGCCCTGGTCTGGGTGTACCTGCCCAGCACCCGAAACGTTCTCCCCTGGATGGGCATGGGAAACCCCCCGCGACCCTAATATAGGATAAAGCGGAAGATAATGAATGAATGAATGTGTTTGTGCTAGAGATGTTGTTCCTTGATGCTGAGTGACTCCTCGTGACAGAGTTGGGAAGGTGGTTCCACCGTTGTTCAGGTGAACAATATGGAGTGAGAATGAGCACCACGGTGATGTCGAATCACCACACGACATACATCACCAGAGCGACGGGGACGAGTCGGAGTGGATTTCAGAAATGTTCATTGAAGAGACGAGGGGTAAATTCAGAGATTGTCCTGTAGGCCAGAGTCAGTGGCATTTAAGGCAGCATGGTGGCATAGTGGTGATCATGGCCGCTGGGGTTCCAGGTTCGGATATCAGTCGGGGTGTTCTCATAGCTGGATCAGAGCTCATAAACCCAGCACTGCTAAGGGGATCTGACCTGCGATATTTAAAAACCCTGTGGCATTAAGACTAAAATCTGTCTAGTTGTGTGTTGAGGTTCAATACACGGCTCGGTGTGAATGAGGTGTGTTTACGGTGCACAGTGTTAAAGGGGATGTTTGATGAAAGCTTTCTCTAAAGTGTTTAATATGATGATGATGCAATTCTTCAACTTTATTGCTGTTTGTTTGCAGAAACCCTGAAACGTTAAAAACCATTATCACAAGTCTGTTTTTTTAAAGACTTAATTGGATTCTATCTTAGTAACATTCCTGAGACATGCACTAACTGAGCACTTACTCTGGAACATTATACCAAAACTGGGTGGATCCTTCTTTTGCTCTAAAACCAGCCTCAAGGGTTGAGATGTTGTGCATTCTGAGGTTCTTCTAACCGCGACTGTACCGACTGGTAAGCCGAGTTACTGTAGACTTTTCAACAGCTCCAACCAGTCGGGGCATTTCTGACTTTCGCTTTTTGTGCGTTTTGAGTTGTGTGTAAAAAAATCTCTGGATATTTATCCCTATTACCCATCTGGCACCAACAATCATGCCAAGTCCAAATCATTAAGCTCAGAATATTGGATTCCCCGTGTCCATCCACTTCAGGACAGACACACCTTATATAGGGGCAGCTTAAATATGGGGCAATTTAGAGCAGCAAATTTACCTTGAATCCATATTTTTGAACTGTGCGAGGAAACCAGAGAACCCAGAGGAAACCCATGCAGATACCAGGAGGGCCCAAGCCAGGACGTTACTACGGGTGGCTGCATCAGCAGTCTACTTCTTGTCTTCATCTTAAAATGTCAAACAGGTCCTAAAGCCTTCCATTTATAGGCTCAGACATGACGAGGTCGAGTGGACGCCAGCTGTAGACGAAGCCAAAGTACTGTGTTTTAAATAAAACTGTTTAAACGAGCACGCAGCCTCAAACCCGGACCGACGGGATCAACACAGGCCAGACTGTGTATCACCAGGTGGGGAAGAAGACCGTGGAATTTCAGCTGTTCCATTTCTCTGCTTGGGTTTTAGATAAGACCGATGAAAAGCCTTTCAGGACTGACACAGGTGCTCGAGTGAAGTGTTAACCCTCAGCTGCTCGACGCTTTGTTGGACTCCAAAACAAACAAATCTCTCACGACAACAGCTCATCGATGAATCAGCTTTCAAACTATTAAACCAGTCTCCATTTTGGTTATTAATTAGTTGGTTTCAGTCACCGAATTTTCAGAACGTCAGCTTCCTGGATTTCGTTGTGTAGTAAACCAAATATTTTGAGACAAGATCAAAACTTTAACTAGTTCCGCACCAAATATTGACATAACGGAGTCGACGGAATGACTCTGGACTCCAGTGCTGTATTATGAAATGCGTCGTGTCTCGACTTTAATACTGTCTTGTCCTGCAAGCTTGTTCTCAACCAGCGATGAAGACGTCAGCTTTGGGGTTCTCCCGTCACTTGGCATGTGCGGTATCATATTCAGTGCACTGACAGCCTGGAGTCTTGCCACAGGCAGTATGGTTTATGTGTGAAACAGATTCCTGGACGGTTCCACTGTGTGAGTCTGGACTTGGAATGATCTTGAAAAGTCTGACACCTTCAACAAAATGACGTCCCTTGTTTTTATCAGTCCGTTAACATCAGCATGTAGTTTCAGAGATAATGAAGCAGCAAACCAACAAACATGGAACTAAAGATCATATATGTATGGGTGTGTGTGTGTATATATATATATTTGGTGACCTCTACTTTGGCAATTGGACTAAATAAACCACCTGAATTCAGTAATTAAGAGGTTTGTCTGAATACTTTGGCCCATAATCGTGTAATAGTGGCACCGAACTCCTTGGAAGTATTTTTGATGAAGCTTTTAAAGTACATTTTTTTAGTCTTGAGCCATTCTTTAGTCAAACCTTCAATCAACTCTTCACTTTAGCTTTCGGAAGGCTCGGTTCTGGTCGGTGTTTGGTTTCAGTGCTGAGTTGAGTACTGACTGAATCCAGAAGTGAGTCTGCTTTAGGATTCATTAAAGTGTTTGATGAACTGTTTCAGTTTTCCCATCCACAACGTCTCAATCCAAAAAATCAACCCCCGACCCAAACCCACATCTGCTTTTCCCCTCCACACATCACATTACAGCCTCTTATCAGACATCAGGGACACTCATCATGCCTTTTCCCTCCAAAAACATGCGTTCTCTACATTTCAAACCGAAATATACGACGTCACATGTTTTAATTTTAACAGGAAGCCACTGTCAGTTTTGCGTGGCTCCGTCCAGTCAGCCGCCAGACAGAAGCGTATCCATATCCTCCTACCGCTCACATAAACCGTGGCCGTCGTGCCGGGAGACGCCGTCTCGCCCTGCGCCCCCGCTTACATGTAGAATTCTAAAAAGAGTTCAGGTTGTAAAAATGCCCACCACACAAGACAGCTCATAATTTTTTTCCTGACTCGGGTTCAGGGGCGATTTTCACCTTTTTACAGCCTCGGCCATCTCCCCATGACTTTCCGAGAGGGCCAGCGAGAGCATGATTGGCTCTGACAACGCCCGGATTCTCGGCTCGGCTCGCGTGCCTTCCGCAAAGTCTGTAATCCAGACGTGAACATGCTCCATGACTGACAGCTTGATGCCTTCTATTTTCACTAAGTGTATCCGTACGCCACTCAGGAGGTGCGCGCTGGAGCCGAAAGGCAGGCGAGTCCACTTAATCTGGCGCTGATCGGGGGCCCTGTTTGCGTTGGTAACGGCGGTGTTTACCGAGTGTGCGGGAACATGCTGATGGGCCGGGTACCCTGCGGGTAAGATGTTTACAGGCGTCCCAATCGCGATGGCATGTATGCCCCGCCGTCCTGGCAGAGGTGCGTGGAGGCTGTGTGGGCCTGGAGGTGCTCCTCACACGTATAATTATGAGCTGCGAATCTCAACTGAAAGACTCATAAAATATCAAGACATTTTGTGCTGCTGGCTCACGTTCAGGCCCCGTCATTCTGCCCCCGGCTCCGAATCGGATACAATTTGTTGGATAAGCGCTCAGCGCCTTGGGCTTCTGACAAGCGCACAATGTCATTTGCCAATTACTTCAACTACTCATTCATTGTTTCGGAACGAGATCAGTTAAGCAAATTATCTCTGCTGCAATTTAAATGCATGAGAACCTGCAAGACCGAGCGTGTTCAGAGCCGTACCCTGAATCCGAAATGCAGCGGTTCTGCCGTTTCGGTGTTGATGTTCCCTCCGTCCGACGTGATTCGACTGTGCGATTCCCTGGGCCAGGCCAGGCAAGCCAACGCTCTTCCCTCATTAAACAACTGTCAAGACAGCACTCCTTTATCCACTGAGCGAGAGACGAATGTCCCTCCGTTCACACCGATCCTCGCCGCCACGAGAACTCTTTTTCCCTCCGCTCACCATTCTTTATCCGTCTTCAAAGCCTGAAAGGCGTGCGGAATCCACCGCGGCTTCCCATTGTGCTGCCTTTGCATATTCATTAAGCCGCGTGTTCTCGATCTCACCGACAGTTGCTGAAAGCGGAAGAGTTAAGCTTAAGGTCTCAAAGGAACTGCAGAGTTCTGCTGCTGTGAGCTTGTAATGGGGGTGGTGTGGGGTGGGGGGTGGATAGGGTGGGAGGCACAAAGGAATCAAACAGCTGGGAAAAGTTTTAAAGAAGGCTTAACTTAAACATGTAGCTTTTGCATTTGTAGTACTGTAGTTCTAAACAGGTGTGATGGGGGGGGGGGGCTAATAAAGCAATTTATTTACAATAATACGCAACCTTCAGCCTCCAAACCTGCGTTATTGCTTTTAAAAAATGGTTACAAACACAAGGAACAACCTAGGTTTTACTCATAAATGCATTTATTATGAACAAAATGGATAATCTGGTCGGTCATGATGTGATCTAATCAGATTTTTAAAGTGCACGCTGATCGCTGAGTAACATGATTCCAGTTTCTCTAACAATCAAACACTGCCATCTAGTGGCCATATTCCAGAACACTGTTTATAAACAACTCTGTAACAGGTTAAGTGCTCATTGTGTATTGATTCGCTGTTTATTTTAATCTGTATTTTATGAATTAGGATTGTATATCGTGCATCGATGTGAATGCAGAGGTGTGCGTTATTGTCCATAAGGTCTCGGCTGGAGAAACGGCTCAGCCAATCAGATTTCTACCTGTTTTATTCATTCATTCATTATCTCCCGCTTATCCTCTATTAGGGTCGCGGTGGGGTTCCCCATGCCCATCCAGGGGAGAACGTCTCGGGCGCTGGGCAGATAGACCCAGGACAGGGCGCCAATCCATCGCTGGGCACACACTCACTCACACAGACACACTGTATAGGGGGCAATTTTTTTTGAGAATTCAATTAACTTGATCCATGTTTTTGGACTGTGGGAGGAAACCGGAGAACCCGGAGAAAACCCACGCAGACACGGGGTACCTGTTTTATAATAACAGTAATTTGATTTCTATAATTTTTGTATGCAAATGTCTTTGGACCCGAAATTTGAGGTTGTGTGGTTACTACACCCTTTGCTCAGTAGATCAAATCTAGTACCCACAGTTCAGTAGGCTACGCGGACCTTTAAGAACAGAAACTATAACTCTTCAGTGGATGAGTGATTACCTCACCACATTTATTACTTCAGCCTTTTTCAGGGGCTCCCTCTGTCCCCAGACTCACCTGATGGCGTTTTTCCTTCTCCCTAGCCACTTGGCTGACGACGTGATCATGAGTTGTTGTCTGGGGCCCTGCTGCTGCTGAGGGCAGGATGTGTGAGGGGTGGGTGGAGGGGCTTTCAGCAGAACCGGAGGTGATGAGTGCCGTGGAAACGGCCCGGGGAAAGTGGACGATGATCTCAGGGTTCTGGTTGGCGGGACCGTGATTGTGTTACCCACCTGCATGCAGCTGTTGGACTCTGGGATGTGAATGACACTCAAAACTCTGGGACCTTAAGCCCCACGTACTCCCTCCCTCTGCCTGGATCCCTCACTGAAGAGTTCCCAGTGCCGGGGGTCGGCTCTACCGTGAAGCAGAACATTGCTCGTGTCATGCATTCCATGGGCAGCCATTGTAACTTTAGAGTCTGTGCCTTCATGCCTGTTGCCGCTGCTCTTTGTTCCTCGATTCGGTTGGGAGCTTCGTCCCTGTGATGCTTTTCTCTCCTTGGAGTTTGGAACACAACCGACCCACACGTCCTGCCACCGGCGACAAAGTCCGTCCTTATTTATATCTCCGTATTTAATGAGGAGGCGTTATTAACAGCGTAGTCTAATAATATTCAAATAAAGCCTTTAGTTTTATTGATTCGTCAGTAAACAGATTTACAGCAACTCAGTTTATTAGCAAAATAAAAAAACAAGGTCTTAAATATACACAGATTCCAGATCCATGAGAGCACGGTGGCGTAGAGGTTAGAACGTTTACCTCTCAGACAGATTTGAAGCCTGATCCAGGTTCCCCGGTTTCTTCCCACAGTCCAAAAACGTGGATTCATGGTAAATTGGCTGCTCTAAATTGCCCCTTTATAGTGTGTGTGTATGTGCGAGAGTGTGTTCCCAGCAAAGAATATGAAAGACCCAAAATCTGAGGTTATGTGGTTACTACCTACCTACTACCGATTTCGGACGCAGCTGTGAAGCCACGAGGTTTTTAGAGCCGTTTGTTATTTGTAGTGAGGGAACGTGAGGACGTGTGAGCTGAGAGAAGGCAGTCAAGTAAAAACCCTCCTGAAAGTCTTCAGAGAGAGTGTGCGATGTGTGTAATGCAGGGTGTTCTCCATCTCGACCATGTAGGTGGTAGATCAAAGAGCTCAAGCAAAACTAGTGAATCTGCAGTGACGGCCTCTGTGATTTTCCTCTTTCCTGTCTGCTTTGGAGGTGCGACGGGGTCCCATGGCAGGAGAAAAGAGAGATGTTGGGTGGGGTGGGGTGGGGCGGGGGGGGGGCAGTCCGGAAAGCAGAAGAAAAGCCAAGCGATTCATCTCGGGATTCTTCGCTTTTCACTTGTTAGACATCAATGGGTCCCAAACCTCTGGAGAGGGAGACCGAAGGAGCTGATGCATCAGCTCTTATGGAGGGCGATCAGATTTCTGATCACATGTGATCCAGAGAGAAGATCAATGCTCTTTAGTCAGAGGTGTGTGTTGGGCATCCTGCAGAACCTCGGGGCGTCGTTCTGAACCTCGCAGAACAAACGTGCGGTGCGATGTTTTGCGAGCGGGTGTGTGTATACATTTTATAAGCTGTGACTAAAGGAAACAAGCATGTTTTAGGGTGTTCCCCCAGGGGCCATCCCTGCCCCGGTGCTCTCGCCTCACCCGCAGCAAACACTCGTGAGGCCTATCCCGTCCGATGCCATGAGCCACGCAGGCAAATGTGATGGACTCTCGGTAATAACGTACTTAATCGGCTTAAGTTGTTACTCATAGAAAAGGCTTTCAGCGTGGGATCCGGGGAGGGGGTGTGTGTGGGGGTGGGGGGTGGGGGGTTGGGGGGGTGAGTTAGGGGGAATTGTTTTTTTTAGAGCAGTGCCAGCGGGGGGGTGTGACACGGCCTGGAGGTGAGCCTTACAATCACCTGACGTGTGAATGCCTTTTGTTATGCGCCGTTTTAGCTGTTGTGTGTTTTCACTGGCTGCATTGTGCGTCTAACTGAGTCATAATGACGTGTCACTCACACGGCACGGTCCTGAATGGACCAGAAGGAAATACCTAACCGGACACGTTAAAAAAAGGATCGTCGGCTTCGACCTGTGTGCTGTTTTTTTTAAAAAAATTTTATTTTTACTTATTTTGGCATAATGGCCCCCAATACAGAGGGAAAGAGACGACAGAGGGTTCCCCCAAGCCCCCGATTAGTTCCAAAATTCTACCCCGTGCTCCCGCAACTTGCTGTAAACGGAACAGTCTCCGAGGTAATCGTCAGAATTCAGAAGCAGATGTCAGCGGGAGATGTATTCAGATGGATATGGAGGGTTGCGAAGGCCTGTGGAGAAGCTTAATGTGGATTCTCTCTCTCTCGCTCGCTCTGTCTTTAAGGGTCAGGATTTAGGCCTCTCACAGAGCCTGTGTAACCCCCCCAACCCCTTCTCCTCTTGCCCCTTTGGCCTCATTTTAGAGTATAGTCCTTCCTCTTTCTGTGTCGCCGTGATATCCCGCTCCTTTCATTGTCCCCCTCCTCGCCCGCGAGAGGTGTCCTGGTCGAGTGGGATGGGCCCGGACATACAGGGGGCCACACAGCCTGTGTCTGTGACGGTATGTTTGAATGAAAGAGCAAGAGAGAGAGAGAGAGAACTTAGTAACACCCTCTGTTCTCCTCCTCCTCTTTCTGTTTGGTTCCTCCTCAGCCGGGCTGTCAGTGTGGAGTAGCAGTGGAACCGCCGCAGCGGGTGAGTGTGCGGCAGGCAGAGTTACGGAGGCTGGCAGGAACTCACGCTCATGCCGCGGTCTGCACAGGTGCCCGAAGCCTCTTTAATGGCCCGCTGGACTCAGACGCTCATGCTGCTTCTGGGCTTCAGCTTCGTGACCTCCATCCACGGTGAGTTTCATCTTCAGTCTAATGTTTCATCAGACGAACCATGCCTCATACAGCGGTTAGTCTCACGGAAGAGTCATTTGCATTGGCCCAAAGAGTCATTTTCACAATTGATTCAGGTGGCAGCAAAGCCAAGTGCTTAATAGTCAGGAGACGTGCCATTTTGGGATTTTATTCACAATTTTTGGTTATTGTTGTTCAAAAGTTCAAGCGCTTTCTCACAAAGTTCCCACTGTTTCTGATTCTCACTTTACATGACATTTTCACAATTGGTCTAGTAATACAGTACTGACTAATCTATATGTTTCAACTCTTATCATCTTTAGAAGTGTAAATATTTTAAAGGTAAGATGTTAGTGAAGTGTGAAATATGGTTTGAATTACATTCCTGGCTTTGAAATTTATTTATCCTCCATTGACCTAGACTTAGATTAGACTTAATTAACCTTTATTGTCATTCATTATACACTTAGTGTATGCAGAACGAAATTTCGTTGCATTGGCTCGCGCGAAGTAAAAAAAAAAAAAGTAGAAGAAACATGGGTATAAAGTATACAGTATAGAAAATATAAATATATATTAATATAAATGAGAATGTGATTAGTGAAATAAGAATGTGATTAGTGAAATGAGAATGTGATTAGTGAAATGAGAATGTGATTAGTGAAATGAGAATGTGATTAGTGAAATGAGAATGTGATTTGCAACAGATTCGAGGTGTCAGTTTCAAATTTTTAGTCATTTTAAACCAAAAAATTGTTAATTTTGTGGTAAATTTAACGAATTACGACATGACGCACGCTAATTTTGACCAGCGATGTCCACGTGTTAAAAGCCGTACGTTGACGTTGACGTGCTTGCGATCAAAACTAAATGGACTCAGTGGGCAGATCGAACCTGATCTCCATGCTTGGTGTGAAAGGGTGCGAATGAAAAGAAAGTCGGTCGGCGCGAGTGGTCTGTGCGAAATGTGTTTGGCTTCGAGCTTTCCACTGGCTGGTGTGGCATTTGGCGAAGTCTTTGAAGAGCGCTTAAAACTGATCAGCTGGCACACACTTGTGAAGCGCACAGTTGGGCGTGAAGCTATAAAAGCGGCCCCCGCGCACACAGACGAGGTCGAAGGCACCCCAACACATGCACTCCCTCCACACCTCAAATAATTGGGGCTCTGTTAGTCTTGGAGAGCATCAGAAATATCCCACAGCTGGCCGAGTTTTCACGCAGGCTTTAGCTTTTCAGCTGCTCTGGCCATTGATCTAATAGCAGACGGTTCTGGGATAAACACAGCACTCAGGGATTATTAAATTGTACTTGTTTGTCTGGACCGGCTGTAACGTAACCTGACTTCTGTGTGCTGTTCACGAGGTTTATTTAATCAGGCGATCGTGTAAAACATTGCTCCAAATCGCCATGCTGGACATTTCACAACACAATCGGAGGAATTCCGATTATTCATGAGCAGATTAATCAAGGGATCTCATTGGTCAGGACCCTAATAGAGTTACCTGAGTATCCCGTCTAATGGACGGCGTATTCTTCTGGCCTTTTTGTGTCCGTCGCGACCCTCGCCGTCTGCCGTGCAGACAGTAATCGCGTGCTTGAGTCTTTCAAGGCCTGGCAGCTTCCCCTCTGTACGGTTTTACCAAACACCCAAAATAAATGGCTGCAAACAGCCAACATGTGTGCAGTACAACCATCAGCTGATGACTTTCCCACCCCAACGGCCTCGATTTCGGCCTCCGAGTCGCCGCCAACCGCATTCACAATGTTTGTGATGGAGTAGAACGCACGCGCGTTTCAAAGCCCTGTACCTTACCCTCACGCGTTCTTCATTCTCACCCACACACGTCCACCCGCAGCACCCACGCATTCGCCGGCCGTGACGGCTCGCTTCGGGAACAGTCATCTGTTTTCCTAATTTAGGACCGTCCTCTTACGAGTCCACTTTCCATGAAGGAAAACTTTGCCACATGCTGAAAAGTCCTTATAATTCTATTGAGCACTTCTAACAATACCCTGACCTATTCTGGTCCAGCTCTCTGATTTCAGGATTAGAGGACTGAGGGGGGTGGGTAGTATGGGGGGGTGTCTATAGCATACGGAAATATCCACTGTATACAGCTGTAGAGATGAAGAACATGATAAAGTGTGTTTAGAGGGCATTTTTATGTCGTCTAAGAAAATCAGGTGGAAACCAAACGATAAGGAGTTCTTCATCCAGAACTTTGAACCCAGATCCCCAGAGTCAAGCGTGCTCAGCACTCTGCCACCGTGCCGCCCAGAATTCCCTATAATTAATGAAAGAGTCTAACCTTAAGAAATTCCCACGAACATGCTGCAAAATCTTGTGGAAAGCTCTTTCATTTGGTTATAAAAACAGACACCGACTTTATGGATTTTATGGATTTAGAATATGATGTCATGAATGGTATGACCCCAGTGTTTGACTTTGGCATGATTATTGTTACCAGACGATCAGCGTGGCACTGGGGTGCAGCCGTTAGTGCCTTAAGCTCACTGTTAAGAGGTCTCAGTGGGGCATATCGGTCCGTTCTATGTGAAGTCTGTGTGTCCTTCCTGTGCCTGTGGGGTTGTTCCTCTGGGTCTCTGATGTCCTCTTGGGTTTGGGATCTCCGCTGTGCCCCATCAGTATGTGTTTGGAATGCAGGAGGAAATCGGAGTACCTGAAGAAAACCAGGACCTTTTTTTCTGTGAGGTGGAAGAGTGCACCACTGGGCCGTACTCATCGACGCACTCATAAGGCAATTCTTTGCATGTAGGAGGGTTTTGGCCGGAAGGGGGACAATATCACCTGTTTAACTGTAAAGGTACTCAGAATGAAACTTTCAAACCTCGTGCATCGTCAGACTGAAGCGTCTGACTGCTGAGAAACATCAAGAAATAAACTTCAGATAGGACTTGAGTAACTCAGACTCCCCATTCTTCAAAGCTTCGAGCCGGGGAGGAACTACACCAGAGAGTTCGTAATGAAGAGCCTGGTGAAGGTCAACATTATTACACAAAGTTTAAAATAACTCTAACCTGCAAACACACTGAGCTCCGCTGACCCTCCTGTCTTTCCCCCGAGGATTAATAAAGTGTTCTGATTCTGATTCATTAAACACGGAACCGTGTCCTAGCTGAAGACACAGATGATGCCATGAGGGGGAGAGGAGCTCTCTCTTATCATGGCATAGACTCAGCACTGAAACCAAGGTCACTCCGGCCTTTATCTTCTTTCGTGTGGGAATTTGTATCCAACTCGCTTCTTTGACTTTAAGTATGAATGTGTGCGCTGATGATAAGAAGACAGATGGTTCAGAATACCAGGAATAATAATGAGAGTCTATTTCTGTAACGTCTTTCTCACAGTCAAGGTCCACGTTTGATATAATTATCATGTTCCAATAAGAGATAAAGTTATGATGAGAGAGAAAAACAAAAGGTCCGGGAATTTAAAAGAACCGACCTGATTTAATGCCAAACGAGAAGCCGTTAACATGGTGGTCCTGAGGTTCTCTTTATTTATTTATCTCTCTATAAACCTCATATCGAGCTTCACGTGATGACATCACAACACCTGCAGTATTACTAAGGATGGCTGAATGTGACCGTTTAATATCAGCAGATTTAATGTATATTATTATTCATTTATTATTTATATACATTTATATTTATAATTATGAAATGGCCAGTCACGGGCTTGTGGTTAAGGAACCAGCCTTGTGACCTGAAGGTCTCCAGTTCGATTCCCGGTCACAACGAGTACTCTAGCTGCAGTGCCCTTGGCCTCCGGTTTCCTCCCACAGTCCGAAAACATGGATCAAGTCAATTGAGTTCTCCAAATTGCCCCATATATAGAGTGTGTCTGTTTGAGTGAGTGTGCGCCCAGCGATAAATTGGTGCCCTGTCCTGGGTGTGTCTGCCCAGCGCCCGAGGCATTCTCCCCTGGATGGACATGGGGAACCCCCCCCCCCCGCGACCCTAATAAAGGATAAAGCGGAAGATAATAAATGAATGAATGAATGTAAATAGGTTCCTCAGTTTTCATCCATGATTGCTTACGGACTCGCAACGAAACAGAGGTTCCACTGAAGGGGTAAAGAACCTGCCTCATTATCAGACCTTGAAAAAGTTAAAGTGGAACCTTTAGCATCACACCACATTGCTTTGGGATATTGTGCGCAATGGGAATTCAAGTTGTTATAAGTATGTTGTATTAGGGTTGTACAGTGGGCAGCGTGAGCGCGTCTCTCTGTCACACTTCTTAAGGTTGCAGATGTTCTGAAGGCTGCAGCAGATCTGCTGGAGGAGCTCCGAGCCTCGTGTACAAGAATGCAAAGTGAAGTGTGGCGGGAGTGAAACTCGCTCGAGGCTATACATTCTGTACCGTTTAAAGCAACTGTGTAAATATTCGGTGCAGGGAAGGACAGGATTACAGATGGAGGAGGGAGTGTGGGGAGCGATAAAGAGAGCCAACAGAAGTAAAACAGCAGCCGTCGTCCGGCAATGCCGTACGACTTCCGGACAGGATGCGGATCGGGTTTCCTCCAGCCCGAACCCGATCCGCGCCGTTCAGACGTGCTTCTGCAGCGGTGGGTCCGGTGCACCTGTGCGTGGAGGAGAGCACGGCACGCCAAGGAGGCTCAAGAGGAAAGGGGGAGAACTCCTTCCTCCATCTGACACCTCCGACCATCGGGACAGCCTCGGGGTCCGGAGGGGCCGCAGGCTCTGTGTGAACGGAGCGCAACGTAGGTGGTCAGCAAACATTTGTTCAGTTGGAACTCTTTGAGAGGCTAAAAAGAAAAACACCGAACTGCCATATGTGGACAAATGGCAAAAGCCAAAAGTCCTCCGCCATCTGTGCAGGGACATGTGCGAGCGTGACGGCTTCCTAGCGTAAACGAAAAACCAGGAAACGACGTGCAAAGTTCCCAGAACCCTCACTCTCACCGTTTCAGAGTCAAGAGACTGGAAGCCTGACGGGCCGCCCAGTACGATAAGCACGCACACATGGACAACATGACGGACGAGCAACAGGTGGACGGCGACGCCGGCGCTTTATGAAACGAGAGGCTTTATCTGGGATCCCTCGGGTGCTGTGTGCCTGAGCGTGAGAGACGAGGATCGATGGAAAGCGAGGAAAACGGCGGGTTGTGGATGGAAGTGGACGGTCTACCGCGGGTCCCCTGCCTAAACATGGTGTGGAAGACAAGGCGAGGACAGGGAGGAGTCACCGATCACTCACCGTCACAAGCCTCATCACATGCCCCCCCGTGCTCTGTCCCGCGCCACCGTAATGGGACGGCAATTATTTTTATTGTCGGGCTCCAGATATAGATTTTTTCCCCGTATCGAGTATCAGTGCGCATACTCACAGCCTGAGATTAAAAGACTTTGTTGTCAGAGTAACACTAACAAGGAAACAACATCATCATTTTTCACCATGAGGACCCCTCCGCGCTCGGCCGCCCTATCTCACATTTTGTGCATTTATTTTTGCATTAAGTGCCCAAATAAAGACCAGGAAACGATCCAGCACCGGGCTTAAGCCACGGACCAGGAGTTATCGGTCCACATCGGCCAAAACCACCTGCTCCCTCTGTGACCTTTAAAGATGGAACATCCGGCTGCGCTCGGAATCGTTATCAGACCCACGCCTTTGAAGTGCAATCTGACGGCGCGAGTGTCTCTCAGGTAAATGAATCGCTGCCCATCAGCCCACGGTGACCCTCTCATCTCTTGACTCGCTCATTTGTTTTTAGTGGGAAAACGTTCTGCAGATCATTTTACTAAGATGCAAAGCAGAATGCCGGGAAGGCTCACCTGATTTTTAATTAAAAAAATTTTTTTAACCGTCTCCACATTAAGGACGGGTCTTAACAGGTCGAGGTAACCGTGAGGAATCAGCCAGCTGCTCCCAATAGCGGGTGATTTATGTTTGCACGGCCAGAAATAAACAGATTCCACGAGGTAGATGTTTCAATTGCCGAGGCCGTATTTAAGTCATTGATACGAGGAAACGGTCGACAGCATGGGATCCTAAAGGTCACAAGCCTTTAAAACAGGAAACGCTGGAGTTTGTATTCAGTTGGTTGGACATGATTGGACACCGATAGTAGGAGCTGTGCAGTTTTGAAGTCCAGACCTCGACCACATGAAGCACTTTGGAATGAATTGGAATGGAGATTGACTTCTGGATAAAAAGCCGGTTTTCACAGACACGCCAAAATGTTGTAGAAAGACTTTCCAGAAGTGCAAACTGTACAGCTGCATAAAGACGACCAGCTTTTTATTAATGCGTATAGACGTAGAACGGCATGTCGTAGACTGAATATACAAATTCAGATTATATATTCATTCATTCATTCATTATCTTCCACTTTATCCTCTATTAGGGTCGCGGGGGGGTTCCCCATGCCCATCCAGGGGAAAACGTTTCGGGCGCTGGGCAGATACACCCAGGACAGGGCGCTAATCCATCGCTGGGCACACACTCACTCACACAGACATGCACACATACACTATATGGGGCAATTTGGAGAACTCAATTGACTTGATCCATGTTTTTGGACTGTGGGAGGAAACCGGAGAACCCGGAGGAAACCCACGCAGACACGGGGAGAACATGGAAACTCCACCCAGATGGGGATTCGAACTGGGAATCCCTAGTGCTGAGAGGAGAACATGCTAAACCACTAAGCCACCGTGCCACCCCAGATTATACATATAATATTTATTTGTTATGCAATGATGTCTGGTGTGAAGACCAAAGAAAAGGTGTATAGCGTTTTAACAATATGGAGCCCCCTAATGGACACATTTATTATTTATTATGAAGTCGACTTCTATTTTATTTCTATACAGATCAAACACTAAGACTGATTTTCCATTGGCCTGTGGATCAGAGAGAGAGGTCTTATGTGGCCCCGGGGCCATCAAACATCACGTCTGCATCCTCGGCATCCCTCTGCCGATTTAAACCTCATCCCTGCTCTGCACATGTCCAAACCACCTCATCCTCACCCCCCACCTCCGTCTTCAAAATGACGTGTCATCATTCCTAATGAGAATCTGATTACCTTTATTCTCCATGACTCCAGGAGGCACCGTCTGTAATCTGTACAACATCACAGTCCTCATTACTGTCCTGTAAACCTTTCCTTTGTGGCGTTGCTTAACCCCACCACAGTCCTAGCTTCATATGAACCCCTTGAGAAACCTAATGGCCCTGCCCAGTTATAAAAAAGGCTTACCATGGTTTAAACATTAGGATGTTTTTTGATGAGCACTTTGATGACCCCTGTACCTCACAGCTCCTCGTCGTCTCCGCTGAATCTGAATAAGATGTGCTTCAGTGAGGAATCTTCTCAACCGTCGATTCTCGGGCTCCCCTCAGAAACATTAGACTAGAACAACCGAAAAGATTGATGGAGGCCAGCATGGCTGACTTTGCACGGCTCTGAGCAGCCCCCTTGATGTGAGCCCCTGAAATCCCGCAGCCATTGGTCACGGGTGCCACGGGATCCGGCAAGACATTCTGGTCGGATAAATGCAAGCGAGTGCGGAACCGATCGATGGCACGCTTCGTCCGCCCAGATGCCCACAACTGTGCAGGCTCGCATGTAGATGTCAGCTGCAGGAGGCGTGGAGCGCCGTCCGGTTGGAGATCAGTGGAGTAGACAAGCAGAAGACGGATGGGAGCTCTCCGCTTCGTCACACCGTCTCAAGCCTCGGCCCCCGTTTGTCGGCGGGGTGGCGACGGCTTTGAAGTGAATAGGGGTTGAAGGAGGCGAGGGGGAGGGGGGGTCCGGGACGGCGGCCGGGTGATGGATCGATTCATGTCCATCGCAAGGTGGAGGCGCTCGGGTCAGGACTCATCTAACAAAACCACTTAGTGCACACGGCGAGATTTATGCTCGGCACCTGGGACGCCGCCACGGTATAAAACAAGCTCCGCCTTCTGTGGAGATCTGCTCACTTTTCCAGATGCTGTAATTAATACTCCATCCTCCGTTTGACTCGAAGGTTTACGTAATCGACTGATGTGCGAGTGCAGCACTCGCTGCGCGACAGCTGTGATGGTGGCGTAGAACGTGCGTACGGTTCGAAAACCTAAAGAACAAAGTACTCTCACTTTATAATGTACAGCAGAACGTTCGGGTCCATACGAGTGTGAAAGCTCAGAAGAATGTTCTTTAAACGACATCCCATGTAATACATTTATATTGTATGCATCATCTTGATTCCTATGTTAATCTTTATTGTGGCTTAGTGGTTGGCATGTTATCCTCAGCGCCGGGGATCCAGGTTTGAATCCCGATCTGGGTGGAGTTTCCATGTTCTCCACGTGCCCATGTGGGCTTTATCCACGTTCTTGGGTTTCGGGTTCACTTTGAACATACAAACTCCACTTAGAAAACACCTTCATTCTTCATTCACCCCGATCTGGATTCAAACCAAGAACCTCATACCTATAAGAACCTCATACCTGTAAGAACCTCATACCTATAAGAACCTCATACCTGTAAGAACCTCATACCT
>JAFMOD010000156.1:57423-137649 GCA_019802435.1 Corydoras maculifer
GTAAGACGTCATTTTTGATGAAAAACGTAAGGCTATAGTAAGACGTCATTTTTGATAAAAAACGTAAGGCTATAGTAAGACGTCATTTTTGAGAAAAAACGTAAGGCTATAGTAAGACGTCATTTATGATGAAAAACGTAAAGCTATAGTAAGACGTCATTTATGATAAAAAACGTAAAGCTATAGTAAGACGTCATTTTGGGGTAAAAAACGTAAGGCTATAGTAAGACGTCATTTATGATAAAAAACGTAAGGCTATAGTAAGACGTCATTTCGGGGTAAAACACGTAAAGCTATAGTAAGACGTGATTTTGGGGTAAAACACGTAAGGCTATAGTAAGACGTCATTTTGGGGTAAAAAACATAAAGCTATAGTAAGACGTCATTTTTGATAAAAAACGTAAGGCTATAGTAAGACGTCATTTTGGGGTAAAAAATGTAAAGCTATAGTAAGACGTCATTTTGGGGTAAAAAACATAAAGCTATAGAACGACGTAATTTTTGATGAAAAACGCAAGGCTATAGTAAGACGTCATTTTGGGGTAAAACACGTAAAGCTATAGTAAGACGTCATTTTGGGGGAAAAACGTAAAGCTATAGTAAGACGTCATTTCGGGGTAAAAAATGTAAAGCTATAGTAAGACGTCATTTTTGATAAACAACGTAAGACTATAGTAAGACGTCATTTTGGGGTAAAAAACGTAAGGCTACGTCATTTATGATAAAAAAACGTAAGGCTATAGTAAGACGTAATTTTTGATGAAAAACGTAAAGCTATAGTAAGACGTCATTTTGGGGTAAAACACGTAAAGCTATAGTAAGACGTCATTTTTGATAAAAAACGTAAGGCTATAGTAAGACGTCATTTTGGGGTAAAAAACGTAAGACATAAATATATTTCTTTTTTATTAATTAATTTTTTTGGTATGTCTGTGTATTACTAAACACACACACCACACACATATATATATATATATATATATATATATATATATATATATATATATATATATATATATATATATATATACTGTATATATATATATATATATGTGTGTGTGTGTGTGTTTGTGCATGTTAAGTATATTTGCCGTTGCTCCTGCTGTGATGTTGTGATTATTAAATATAAAGGTGTTTGTGATGATGCTGCATTGAGCCGTTGTGCAGGACTGACACAGACAAAGTGGAAGAGACACATATTCTCTCGGTGTGTTCTGAACATCATCATAAAGAGGAAACACAGTCTGACTTCACATGTTAAATATAGTAGATGAAAGATCCCAGATAAGGACGCATCAGGATGCAGAAGCGTGTCATTATTCCAGCTGTATGAAACCCGATGTGACAATCTGTGAGACAGAAACATCACGACGGCGTTCAGAAAGCAGCAATCAATCCCACTGTGTTCATGACTTTGATCTGAATGTCATTCTGCATGATAATGTTGAACAACAGTGTTGTCTGTGCACGGATATACCCCCCCTCCCCTCTCCCATCAGCCGGTTTCCAAGGAAATCCGAATCCCACATTGGGCTGCAGGCTCATGAGGTTTACGCTGACCGCTCCTGACACATCTGAAGCCTCAGGGTTTAAGTCTTGCTGTAAAAGTCTTCTTTCTGGTTTTACAGTGACACAAACGAGGTGGACATCCCACCAAACACACGAGTGGGCACCAAGCGCTACATGCCGCCCGAGGTTCTGGACGAGACCCTGAACCGCAATCACTTCCACTCTTACATCATGGCTGACATGTACAGCTTCGGCCTGATCCTGTGGGAAATCGCCCGGAGATGTGTGTCAGGAGGTAAGAGCCGACCGGACTCCCTGAGCTTCTGCTTTAACTGTTAAAAGGAAATGTAGCTTATATGATCTGTTTTCACTTTTAAACACAGTTCCAGAATAAAGTTTAGACACGTCCTTTTTCTGCACCACTCCAGGTTGTCCACCACTCATTGTCCAGGTTCTCAGATCCACTTCCTGTAAAGATGGACTTTGTAGTTCTACAATTCCACTCTGTAGTCCATCTGTTTGTGTTCTACAGTACATACTGTGTACTCTGTTCTCTAATGGTCAGAACCCCAATAGTAGCACCACAGAGCAGGGATTATTGGGTGGGTGCATTATTCCTATCCCAGCAGTGTCACTGAGGTGTTTAAATAAAACTACAGCAGCACTGCTGCACTAAACCCCCCTCACCACATCAGTGTCACTACAATCCACCACCCAAATGATACATGATGCTCCTGATCAATAGAGAACAGAGAACCAACAGGGGACTAACAACAAAGATGATTTGGGTTTGACTGCAATAGAGTTTAACTTTAGCTTTATGTTACATTAATGTGTGTGTGTGTGTGTGTGTGTGTGTGTGTGTTTGCTCTAGGTATCGTGGAGGAATATCAGTTGCCTTATTACGACCTGGTGCCCTCCGATCCGTCCTATGAAGATATGAGGGAGGTCGTCTGCGTAAAGAGAAAAAGACCCTCGTTTGCAAATCGCTGGTCCAGTGATGAGGTAATCTATACAGACAACCTAATTAAAACCTTTATTAGATATATAATATATGCAAAGAACTAGAGAGAAGCATCAGAGGTTCAGAGGGACGTCAGGGTTCTGTGTGTGTGCATGTTCTCCTATAACAACAGAAGGAAAATAAAAACCATAGAATAGCTTGTAAACCTGCTGATACTATATGGGCAAAAGTATTAGGACACGTCACCAAATTATTGAAGCCATTTGTTTCTTTTAGTTTTATTGTCGCTGGTGTATAAACTCAGACCCCTGGTCATTCATTAAAAAATCATTTCCTTTTATTGGGGGCATTTTCAGGAACTATGGACGGAGACTGTAAGTCAGACTTTCTCCTCCAACGTCAGTGTCTGACCCAACAAATGCTTTTTGGAATAAATGTGTAAGATTTTCACAGACACGCCCCAAAATTACACACAAACCTGTTTTGGATAGAAGAAGCTGGTAACGGTGGGGCAAATTAAATTTGGGATGTTAAAAAGGTCTGCACTGTAGATGTCTTCATACGTTTGTCCATATAGTGTAGTCCATCTTGTTCGAGTGTGTCAGAGAGTCAGTGTTTAAATGCTTAAAAACATAAATATCAAAGATCTGATACAAGCTCTTCCAGTCTGAACATCCTCCAGATGTTCGTCACTTTGGGTTCTATATGAGTTTCCTTCCTCTGCAGCTCTGTGTTCGGCTGCTCTTCACTTCACAGGTGTAAACGTGTCCTGCAATAGACAGGAGAAATGTCTCCGCCTTCCTATTTCAACCTTCAAGCAGACATTAACACATCATTAAAGCATTGACCAGCACCCCCTAGTGGATATAAGTATTTTTTACACTTATAGTAGCAGTCAAACGTTTGGACCCAATCCTTTTTTTGCTCCACTTATTGTCCATGTTGTCATTTCCACTTCCTGTAAAGATGGACTTTGTAGTTCTATAATTCCACTCTGTAGTCCATCTGTTCTACAGTACATACTGTGTTCTCTGTTCTCTAATGGTTAGAACCACCACAGAGGAGGGTCATTATACATAACAAAGATGGACAACAGTCTGTAATTGTCAAACTACAAAGTTCATCTATGTGGTAAATGGACAATGGAGCAAGAAGGGGGCGTGTCCAAACTTTAGACTGAATGTTATTTTGGGATGGACATATTTAAGGCTGTAGTTCAAACCCATTTTGAAGCATCATAGTGATGGATGACTTGTCATTACTGACGACTGGGCAATGCTTATATGTGCAGTGTCTGAGGCAGATGCACAAGCTGATGAGCGAATGCTGGGCGCACAACCCAGGCTCCCGCCTCACCGCTCTCAGGGTGAAGAAGACTCTGGCCAAGATGCCCGAGTCTCAGGACATTAAACTGTGAAGGAGGCTCCCGCAGCTTCGACCGACTCAGACACAACTCCAGCCTCCGGACAGAGGAGAAGGAGGCGCGAGGTCCTCCCCTCGACCCCCTTTTTTTTGCTTTCTGTGAAAGCTCCCAGCCAGCTAAAGAGCAAAGAAGACACTGCGCCCCCTGCTGGTCTGCACAGAGACATGGACATCACTACACCTTCCTGTTCCCACTGGCTTTTATTAAACTCTCCCACAGAGGTGAAGTGAACGGTACACGGTGAAAAAAAGATGAACTTCTCTCTTCACTTCTCTCTTCTCTGCACTGCGACAGTCCAGCAGGTCGAACCCGCACGCGCACCCGCACCATTGCCTCGCGTGCGGCCCCCGCCGTTTCACTGTGTGAGGCTTGCACGTGGATGGATGGTGGAAGGAGGCGGAGTCCAGCTGTAGCCGATGTGTTACTGAAGGGGGACTGGACCGAACCCTGAATGTACATAAAGATATTGAAATTTATTAATTATGGATTGAATTGAACTAAACTGTTAAATATTAGTTTCTGCGAGTGCGTATGCTTTGGCTTGTGCCTTATTTAAAGTATAAATTTATTATGTGAAGTTACAACCGTGTCCTGATGGCTTGCTGAAACACAGCGCTTTGTGAGCGGGTGGAGGCCAGTCCGGGGCTCTCGTATCGCAACATCGACCTCTGCTGGCTGCTCAGGGGATGCCATGCAGCCAGAAATCGTTCACTTGTGATGTCAGCTGCCGGTTTCCAGCCGCGGTGCCCACGTCGGTGACATCAGCAGAGTTGACTGTTAACTTACAGTTAACTTGATGCAAATAATGAGTCGGTTACTGATGGCAATCACGTTCAGAGGGAAGTTGGATTTGTTTAATGCACCCATGGCGCCACCTTCAGGCTAACACACTTCAGAGTTCGGTTTTCTGGTCATTTGATTTATAGAGGATCATATGGAAGACGTGTGATTGGTGGTAAGATCAAACGTGAAGCTCCTGGCCGGGATGGTGTTCTGTTCTACCTTGGTATTTGGTGGGGTTTAGTGAAACCATGGCAACCAAAATGTCAGCTGTAGTTGCTAATATCTCAGCCAGCTAAATAAAATCCACTGTGATCAGCAGTCATGATCTCTCAGGAAAACGTTCCAATAACCCTGTTAAACCTGCTGTTTATATGTTCAACAAAGAACTTGCACTATAAGAACAAAAGTATTGGGACACCTCTGAATCCTTTTCTCATTTTGCAACGTTGATAAGCATCCCGTCTGAATAGGGTTTTAAATCCGAGCACAGCGTCAGCCGTGATGCAGCCCCGCTGGATCAATGAGGGTTAAGGGTGAGGGCCAACATCAACCTTCAACCCGACGCACTGACCGCTGAGCTACTACCACATCCCATAATCATAGAATTCAAGTCCCATTATCGTGTATAACAACCTTGTCATGCAGTTTGGAGAATGCTATGCTTTCAATTTCGTGTAAACAGTTTGGGGAAGGTCCCCCGGTTTGTGGCTCGGTGCACACAGCACAGCACAGCTGTGCACCTAAACGCATGGCTGGGTGAACTAGAATGGACTTTGTGAGAAAGGGCCTATTATCCAGCATCAGAGTCTGATGATCTTTTGGATGAAAGTCCCCAATTCACACTCCAAAATCTTGTGGAAAGCCCTCCCAGAAAAGATGAAGCTGTTATACTGTTATATATAAATGTTTTTTAGGCCTTATGTATGTGTGTCCAAATACTTTTGCCCATAAAGATAATGATGCTGAGTTGAGATCAAAAATATACTGCAACTCCATCCTCACTAGTGGCATTAATCTGAGTGGCCTTGCAGCCCTGCTACAGCGTGAAGGTGACCTCGTGCTCCATGAGGCCCTCTACAGGTGAACGTGCCCGTTGCTGGTTGAGATCCCTGAATTGGATGCAGAGCTACATGATGTGTTTCTGCTCCTCCATCAGTCGACATGTAAATGGAGTGAGACTGAACAACTGAAGATGTATGTTAACATTCCCCCCTAATAAAAGACTGCGAGTCCTACTGGCTGTGTCCTTGCTTGCAACTTCAAAGACGACGCTCACTTCCAGATCAAAGTAGTACAAGTCCTGATGATCAAAACGACTGTGGTATTGCTTAAGGGGGAAAAAAAAAAAACAAGGCAAACCTACAGTCGGCTGCTTATTTTCCCTCAGTAATGCACCTAATTATAATACCAGAGTAAATAATCGGAGCCTCCACTTGTGCAAGATGCCGGAGAAATGCGAAATAACAAGCCAGATTTAAAAGCAACGTACGGAGCCAGCAGACGAGACCAACGTCGTCCAGAAATGTCAGAAATGAAAAGATCAGCCTCGGCAGCTTCGTCGTGTTGGTTTGAGCGCAGACGGTTTTTTTCGGCGCAAACAGATCTGTGTTTTAATACAGATTTTAAAAGCAACAGCACTTTCTCAAATCCTGATATACACAGGATGATGCAGTGTGAGAGAGAGACACCATGTCCCCTGCAGTACTGACTGTCAGACGGTTCACTTGTGCCAAATCAAATCAACTGGAGGAGACATTTTCTCTTGATCAGGAGCATCCATCACAGCAACACGCAAAGAAAATATTTACTTTCTTCCTCCCTGCATCTTTTTACTCTGCGCTATTTGGTAAAAGGGTTAAATCTGAATGTTATGTTGATCTTGGGTGTGGTGGCTCAGTGGTTGGACTAATGGGTTAACAGAATGTTGAGGGTTCAATCCACAGGTCCAGGAGCGCTGTGTCATGGCTGACCTTTAGCGTCTGCATAATGTCATTTCATTGACTTCTGAGTGTCTGCTGCTCCTCCATTGAGTTTCTAAAGCTGATGCAGAACTCCGTAGGTCCACCATTAAGGTAAAGTATAATATGATCTACGTGGAGTTTCCATGTTCTCCCCGTGTCCGTGTGGGTTTCCTCCGGGTTCTCCGCTTTCCTCCCACAGTCCAAAAACATGGATCAAGTCAATTGAGTTCTCCAAATTGCCCCATATAGAGTGTGTCTGTGTGAGTGAGTGTGTGTCCAGTGATAGATTGGCGTCCTGTCCTGGGTGTATCTGCCCAGCGCCCGAAATGTTCTCCCCTGAATGGGCATGGGGAACCTCCCCCCGCGACCCTAATAGAGGATAAAGCGGAAGATAGGGAATGAATATGATCTACTTTCTAGAAAACTGTCTTCCACCTTGTCCTCCACACTGAGTGAAGTGTACACTTGTGTAGCGATTGGCCGAGGTCATTTTAGCTGTAGTTACTCAACCCCAAGCCTTCGATTGCCCCACCACCCATTGTTCTCCACTACTCATTTCACTTCATCGTCTTTCTGTAACGAACATTCAATACAAAGCCCCGAATCGGTGTCCCAAGTACACACCTGGTTGTTCACGATGCTTTAGTGATGACGGCCACCTGCTGATTCACCCTGTAAACGGCAGGACAATCTTCCTAACGTTGTCTGAGACGTTCGTCCACATCCCCGTGTTCTGACTCACGTTCTCGCACTTGAGTCGCTTTGAATAAAAGGACATGACGAAATGTTAATGAACGTAAATGCGCACACGTCTGCCGACCGGACGATTGCCGTTTACGTGTGTGTGTGTGTGTGTGTATTTACTGCAGACACAGCTGTTTTGCATGATGGTGCACATGCACATGATGATCTTTCACAGATTGATTTACCCAAAACGACAAGTATCATCGAAGGGTTGGCGTCAGATCACATGATACAGACATCCTGAAACAATGAGCGTACTCGTGGCTGTTACCCATAAACACCCACTGACAACATTATTAAACATGTTTTACCTTCATTATCTGTGTTATCAGTTTAACTTACCTTATAGATGAACTTCTGTAGTTGTTCAATTACAGACTGTAGTTTTTGCGCATTTCATTCGTTGCAGTGCAGGTCATATTTAGGTGGTGGATGATTCTCAGCAGGCGGCACGGTGGCACGTTCGCCTCTTAGCGCTAGAGATTCCCGGTTCGAATCCACATCTGGGTGGAGTTTCCATGTCGGCCCCGTGTCTGCGTGGGTTTCCTCCGGGTTCTCCGGTTTCCTCCCACAGTCCAAAAACATGGATCAAGTCAATTGAGTTCTCCAAATTTCCCCATGTAGAGTGTGTTTGTGTGAGTAAGTGTGTGCCCAGCGATAGATTGGTGTCCTGTCCTGGGTGTGTCTGCCCGGTGCCCGAGACGTTCTCCCCTGGATGGGCATGGGGAACCCCCCCCCCGCGACCCTAATATAGGATAAAGCAGAAGATAATGAATGAATGAATGATTCTCAGCACTACACTGATGTGATACAGTGTGAAGTGCTATTAAAACTAAATCAGACACAGCAGTGCGGTCCATAGATTTAACTTCAGAGACAGAAGCTAGTCCTCTTTTTAACCTTCATCAGTGTTAGTTCAATGGATCAGTCTTCATCCCTGCTGCATCAGATCCAGTCCTACCAGCTGACATCACACAGTCTCAGCCCATCAGATCAGAGCTGAGAACCATCCATCACCCAAATGACACCTGCTCTGTGGGGGGTCCTAAGGAGACATTAAAGCGTGAGGCAGAGAAACAGACGGATTACAGACAGTAAGTTCATCTGTACGGTGAGTGGAACCAGTAAACTACACAACGAGTCTAGAACTAAAAAGGTGAACCCAAGTTTACAGCAGCAAACATAAGAGACGGAGGCGCTGAGACGCGAGTTCAGTGTTGCATATAAATATAATTTATTACCTGTTTAAAAATTCTTTCTTACATTTTGTACAGAAGTTTCACGGAGGAGATGCAAGCTTTCGGAAATTACATCATGAACGTGCCATAAAAGAATAAGTAACATCCTCACTATAAATATAAGATCCAAAGCCGTGGAGCCGTGGAGTTCAGCTGCTTTTTTTTTTTCCTCTTTCTTTTAATGCATGTAGAGTTAGTTTAGAAAAAAAAAAAAAGAATGCAGGAGTTGCATAGACAGCTTTCCAAATCTGGACATCTTGTACAAGAGTCAAAGAAAAGAGAAATGAAACTCACGGCAGGCAAGACGCCGAGATGGAGAACTGATCTGCAGGAGCAACATGCAGCCGTCCGCCCGCCCGCCTGCTCTCTCACCAAACCCAGCTCTATTATACAGGCCACACGAGACCATCTGTAAATCACAAGAACCCGGTTCCACCCGGGCTCCGGCCCTGTTGGGCTGTGTCTCCAATCACCTGACCCTATGTTTGAGATACATCAAAATGATATGCCACCTCAGCGCGTCGCTGTGCAGTCAGCCTGCATCACTGCGGCCTGCGCGGGTTCATCTGAAATGCATTTATATAACGGACAGAGCGGAGACTGAGAAACGTGTGATCAACAGAAACATGACGGGTTAAAGCTTGTGGGGTCCATTACATACAGCGAGGGGCCAAACGTCTGAAGGACCAATGGCAACGCTTCCACTTGAACGAAATGTCAACATGTATTTGTATTATACGATGCGATATGGACACAGTGAATTTAATTTTAAAGACCTCGCCGTGCACTTTAAACAACGGTATGCTTTCCACCCCATGGGAACAATTTGGGGAAGTCCCTGTCCTGTTTTAACATGACTGCCTGTTCCCAGTGGCGTTGGAGAACTTCACAGAGTCCTGACCTTAACCTCAAAAAGCACCTTTGGGATGAATTAGAGTGGAGAATTAGAATGTCTGACCTCATTACCGATCTTCTGAAAGAATTGGCGCAAGTTCTGACAGACACACTCCAACCTTGTGGAAAGACAGCCACGGATTGGTCCTCCCGTCACCCCCCGTGATCCTAATAGAGGATTAAGCAGAAGATAATGAGCTGAGAGCGATATATAGTGCTGTTTACTACACGTCCTGACCTCATAGGACATTTGAAGAAAATGACGTAGCAGAACGTCCAAGCTTCAAGCTCACATGACCTTTCATTGAACATCCTTTGTGTGAGATGAAGCTGAAATCTACCATCCCCACCCCCCCATGGGATCAGATCATCTGTGTAAATGTGTTTTAGATTTTTCTTACGCCGTACTTAATTGATTTTCTAAAGTCTCCTCTCAACAATAACTCGAACCCGAACGCTCAGGACAGACGGTTAAATTTATCCCCGGTTGCCATGGTTACCGCAGGCGGCATAATCGCTTTGATGTACTGTTTAGTGTGATATTATTCTACACCTCATGAAGGTGTTCTGCTTCTGCCCTTTAACTCAGCAGAGGGTGGATTTGGAGAACCCTCGCGGGTGAACACGCCGTGAATCTGTAGGGAGCTTGCCGGGGTTTTTTTTTTTTTCCCCTCTCTCCCTAAATTCCAGCATGAAGGTCAGATTTCTCCCAGCAGAGTAAACCACAGGTCCAATAACAGAAGAAATGCTCCTGTAGCCCTCCCCACCCTCCACCCGCCATCCCCCCAGAACGACCTTGTTCAAAATGATCTCTCGTCATCCTTTCAAGTGTTGGATTTGCGCTTAAATATGGAGCACAATGCAAACAAAAGCATAAAAACATAAGAAAAACAGCCGAACAATAACACCGTCAAGCTTTACACGTACAATGGCCTTATTTACACGCTGCATAATTTTGGAGGAAATCAAAATAAGGATTGCAGTTACTAGAAATGTCCACTGGGTGGCACTGTAAAAGAATAAAACGACAGACAATACAGGAGCGACTGCTTTTTTTTTTTTTTTTTTTTTTTTTTCCTTTTTCAAAGGAAGATGGGAGGAGGTGGAGAAGGCGTAATGGGAGGCTGGCTGGGGGGGAAATTAGAGTATAAATGAGTATAAATTTTAAATATATCGTCACAAAGGGGCATTTGATTAACATTAGGTTTGTTTGAGTGGGAAAGCGAAAGGACTGACACGGGTCAATGGCACTCGAGGGGTTTTAATGCAAGGGGGGCTTTTGATTTCTCTTATCTTGGGCTTTGACTCGCCACACACACACTCTCTCTCTCGCTCACACACACACACACACACGTATATACACCCCTCATGCCCATCACTGATTATCTTAGACGTCAGATAAAAAGTGGACGAGGTCCAATATCTGGACAGCAGAAGTCACGCGTTTCCTAAGAAACTGATTTGACAAATAGTAAAAAAACGAACTCTTACAGGGACCAGAGAAAGAAAGACTGTACCGGGACGTGTACAGTGTGCAGACGGGGGTTAAAGTACAACAGCTCCTGAATTGGCTTTGTTTCTCCCTCGGCTCGACCGCGCTGCCCCCCGCATGGCGAAAAGATCCGGCCCGGCCACCGTGCCACGCTTGCAGTGTTCCATACCCAACATCCCTCACACCCTCATTTCGGTCATCTGTCGCTCCTTCCTCACGCCCCACGGGGCATCAGTGCTCGGTCGCCATGGGTACAATGTTCTCATGGCGACCCATCTCCTCCAGGACGGCGGCCAGTCGGTTCAGGTTTCCGTCGGGAAAGTGCTGCGCCTCCCACAGATCCAAAATCACGCCGGTCGGACTCGACTTGGTGGCGAAGTAGTTCAGGTACCTGTAAGAAAGGAGGTAAAGAATCCTCAATTAATCATTTATGAACTGCCAAGTACCGTTATGGAAAATTTGGATGTGTGATGTGGGACCAAAATCTACAGGTTTCCCTTACAAACATGAGCGGGATAGGCTTTAAACAGTGAATTATTGACTTTATTTGTAACTGTTTCACTTAAATACCCTCTGTATTTATAGTTAAGAGATATATAAATACATCCCACCCATAAAACCTTCAGAGAGTAGTAGGTTCTACCATAATTGGTGCCATTTTAAATAGATACAAGTTATATATATATATATATATATATATATATATATATATATATATATATATATATATATATATATATATATATATATAACACAACTGTGCAAAACAACCTACCACGAACCAAATGGCTAATGATTGACATCTCATATAACCAAACTGTCAGTGACGATCCACTGACTTTAATCGCCTGCAATGTCTCTTTTCTACCAGAGAGGACGCCAGATCTGACAATTTCCAAAGTTACATACTGCAGCTTTAATAGCCGGAGTACCTCACAGCTGAGAGGTTAAAGTAGAGCTGTTCAGCAGGGTTGATACCCGAACCCTTAAACATTCTGCTGAATGTTAAAGAAACCAAAGAGTCACAATTGTTCTAAAGACTCCGTTCGCTCGCTTCAGTCCAGCGATGTCATTCTCATTCCCTCCCTTCCGACAGCGGCACGCTTCCCGCCATTAATAGAGACGGAAGAGCGAAAAGCAGGAGGTTAAAGAAGGGTAGATCAACAGGGGAGGAGAGAGGGAGGGCATTCACACCTTCCAGACACGCACACTCGCTCAGGCACACTCTCACACACACACACACACACACACACACACACGCCGCTGGCCTGGGCTCCTGCTGCTGCCGCAGATAAGGCGTCTCCCGCTGAGATGTGAACTCAATAACTGAAAACACAGTTTGCACTCCTCACAGGAGCTGTCAACCGGGAGCAGAGAGAGAGAGAGAGAGAGAGAGAGAGAGAGAGAGAGAGAGCGAGAGAGCAAGAGAGAGAGCGAGAGAGAGACTTCCTCGCTTTAATGTTATCTCATACTCTCTCATCCACTCTTCATCCAGCCAGTGGCTACGTTCGGAGTTCCATCTCATGTCCAAAGAGCGAAATGTGCTTCCTTTTAAAAGTCTTTACATTTTGGGGTCCTCAGAGGTTGAGAGAGTAAAAGCCTGTCTCTCTCTCTCTTTCTCTCTCTGACTTTAATGTCTTGCAGCCTACCTGTCCAGGTTGAGTTTGTGGGCCAGCATCCTCCAGTCGTTGCCGCGCGTCTGAGGGGCGTCCAGGCTGCTGCACAGCTTCTGCCGGATAGACGGCGGGATGCGAAAGGCGTTGGGTCCCACCAGCGCGGTGATGTTGCTCGCTGGGTCCAGCAAAGACGTGTCGATGCACTGAGAATCCTGCACGAATCAGAGGGGGGGGGTTGAAAGCCTGACTTCCAGGGAACAGACGCAGAACAGTTCTCCCTTCATTACTCCATCACCCCGTGGCAGAGCAGCGAGGAGTCTGCAGGTTTGCACCTCATTATCAACGTCTAAACCCTGTTATTTAACGCCGGCGTGCTCAGAGACGTCATGCAGGAGCCCTAAAAATAATTCCGCAAACTGTTTTTCAGGGTCATTTCAGTTTATTTACCTTCAAACGGAAGTCAGTTCTCATATATATTTATCCCAGCACTGAATACAGGATTCTGATTCCATCAATTACATCGTTTTCAAATCAATTCAATCATTTTGAGATCAATATTTCATGCCATATTACAGATTTCTTTTATGAGCACATGAGCAATAAGCAACAGAGCAATCAAATTATGACATCATAATCCTCTACCAGATTAACGGCCCCGCCCCTCTGTGTCCTTGTATCATCATATCTCATCTCATTATTTTCTGCTTAATCCACACAGCAGGTGTTATTTGGGTGGCGGATGGTTCTCGGGGGCAGTGACACTTACATTGAGGTGGTGCACTAATATGAGCACTGACGAAGTAAGCACTAATGAAGGATTAGGGGATGACTAGCAGCAACAGATAAACTACTGTCTCTGATGTTACTGTAATCTATAAGGTGGAGCAGTGAGGTGGATGTGTCTGATAGTCATGGTCTAAAGTCCAGCAGTGTCTGATCCACTCAGTCTGATGCACTCCAATGTGAAGCATGGCGTCTCGTTGGTGTCACATTGCTGTGGGGGGGGGGTTTACTAACTGAACGTTCTTCTCCTTGGCTCTTTGATAAAGGTGGTTAGATGTTTTTCAGGCGTCTGCAGCCATAACACATTTGTTTTGGTATCTTCTGAAGGACAGGGCACCTCTACACCCCTCACCTTCACAAAAGCAGTTACGTGTTCACGTTGATTAATTCATTCCATATTTTGGTTAAAAGCTTCCACATGGTTCTTTAACCTGCGTGCGTAACGCCGTGATCGAGCTGATTGTGTATACGTGCCGCAGTAATCTTCAAAGTCCTGATTATACCCTAAAGGGATGTCATCTTGACAGAAATATTTAATAAGAAGTGCGTGAAAAAACAAAAAGGCCGAACCGGAATCTTTTGTAATTTGCATAACTCATCCGCGGACAAGATTACGTTATGAATTAATCATTAATCCCCAAAGACTCCTGTTTGTCGAATCTTTGTTGTGAATATTTAAGAGCAGAACAGGGTTTTTTCTACAGCAGGTTGGTTGGCTTTTAAAAAAGAAAAAAAAAAAGAAAAACAACCCTTGAGCAGACAGTAGAATGCCCCATGGAGTTGACACTACTCCAAAATCTAAAATCTCCAGCTCCCGGGGCTTAATGACAATTAACGGAGCTCCCAGCCGCTCACTTCACTTCCTCACGGGAGCAAACAGGACTGACTGAGTGAGTGAGTGAGGGAGTGAGAGAGAGAGAGAGACACACACAGTGTAATTGGATGGTCTGCCATCATGGGCGGTTGGCAGAGGAAGTGATGGCGAGGAACCATCAAAAAAGTGTGTAATTCGCTTCGTAGCGAAGTCCAGGTAGTCCAGGTAGCCTAGTCATTCCGTCATACGGGTGGACGAGCTCCCCTTCGGCGGACGTCGGCAGAAGGGTCAGCAGATGATTAACCTTCGTCTGATTTCCAGTTCTGGGAAAAGGTGGCTCGGTAATCAGGTTAACTGCAAGAGCAGGCTGTGAGAAAGCCATGCGAAACATCCAATAGATGAAATCATAAGAGGAAGAGAAGTTCCACCGAAATCCACTGATGTGTTGAGTACAGGGATTTGCAGCATGGCACAAAGTCATTACACCAGTGGCGGTTGAGTGGTGGTCCAGTGGCAGTTGAGTAGCGGTCCAGTGGTAGTTGAATGGTCATCCAGTGGCGGTTGAGCGGAGGTCCAGTGGCAGTTGAGTGGTGGTCCTATGGTGATTTAGTAGTGGTTCAGTGGCGGTTAAGTAGAGGTTCAGTGGCAGTTGAGTGGCGGTCCAGAGCTGGTTGAGTGGCGGTCCAGTGGCAGTTAAGTGGTGATCCTATGGTGATTTAGTGGTGGTTCAGTGGCGGTTAAGTAGAGGTCCAGTGGCAGTTGAGTGGCGGTCCAAAGATGGTTGAGTGGTGGTCCAGTGGAAGTTGAGTGGAAGTCCAATGGTGGTCTCTTTTTGACTGAGCACGAGGATGACGTCTGACAACTAATGACTTATTATTAACGTTATGTAAATGATAGGAGGCGGAGTTCAAAGGGAGCTAACAGGCTCCCCTACTGCATTCACACTGTGACACATCATCACCCGCCAGCATCAACATAACCCTGAGAACACATATCACCTGCTCTGTGGAGGGTGTTGTGGGTGTGTGAGTGAGGGTGTGTGTGTGAGAGAGTGTGTGAGTGTGTTCACCTCAGACAGGGTGGTATTCAGTTGAAAGATCTGACCCTCTCCCTCCACCTGGCGCACACACAGCTTACAGTTTAACTCCATGGTAACGATGTTGAAACGCTCCAGTGTGAAGGTGCAGTGCAGGTTCCTATGAGATCCGCTCCACACCTGCTGAAACGCCAGCTCCTGCGTGCGCACACAGACACACACACACACACACACAGACACACACACACACAGACACAGACACAGACACACACACAGACACACACAAAGACACACACACAGACACACACAGTTTATGATTCAGACATGAACGCGTATCCCGTGAGACGGCAGGATGATCGTAGAGTCTGTTCTAAGATCTCCGTTCTGTTTCCATTTGCATTCAGTCAGTTTGCAGAAGCTTTTAAACACAAAGCGACTCTCGTGTGAAAAAACAACTGTAAATTAGGGAGGAACATGCTGATGTGCGGTGTGCGTGTGCACGCATGAGAGTGTGTTGCAGTTATATATAAAACTGTTTATACACTCACACCGTCTGGCCCCCTGTAGTGGTGGGGACTGTCAGCTGGTCCACAGAATGGAACTCGTTCAGATGTGAAGTGACATCATGTTTGGTTATAGTTATGGTTAGTTTATGTTATTAGGTTAGTGGTGTTTTGCACTAGAATATTAAGATTTGGGTCGTTTGGACATGTTCTCCTTCGAATCCCGATCTGGGTGGAGTTCCCATGTTTTTTTGTTCTCCATGTCCATTTGGGTTTCCACCGGGTTCTCCAGTTTCCTCCCCACAGTCCAAAAACATGGATTCAAGATGAATTGGCTGCTCTAAATTGCCCCTTTATAGTGTGTCTAAGTGAGTGTGTGCCCAATGATGGATTGACACCCTGATAAAATCAGTAATGACATCAACATGCTGATGTCATGATAGGACGATATATATGGGAGTCAGACTTCAGAAGAATAAACTGGTACCTGATACTTAGCCAGCAGTTTGCTCTTCCACTGTGTGTGGGGGACGTCATGCAGGGATAGGCGTAGGTTGTGGGTGCTGTCCTTAAAGTTCAGGGTCTTTGGTTCATCCAGGAGTTTGCCACCCATCTGCTTCTCCATCTGGAGAACTTCCTACAGGAGACAAATCCACACAGACCTCAGTATCTCCACGAGCTTTAATTAATGTTTGCTTAACGTTTCATGCTTATTGTTCGAGACTCGTCCGTTTATTATATTTGTATGTTGATCCTGAAGCGATTTATGATCCATCATTATCTGCCACTTAATCCTATATTAGGGTCACAGCAGTGTTTCCCCATGCCCATCCAGGGGAGAACATTTTGGGCACTGGGCAGATACACCCAGGGCGTCGATTTATTGCTGGGCGCACGTTTAGCATGTGCTTCCGCTCGCAACTCGCGACTACAATGCAGAATGCCGGACATCAAAGGGGATGTGGATGATTAACTCATGAGCCGACGTTCTCATGGTGATATCGTAGCGCTACGATTGTCTGGCTACATTCCACGCTTTTATCTGAGATTCAGTGGAGATGAGGGAGCGGAGCGAGAATGAGAAAGCTGTGAATGAAATGAAGGTTTTCTGAGAGAGAGAGAGAGAGAGAGAGAGAAAGAGAGAGAAAGAGAGAGAGAGAGAGAGCACCATTGGCTGATGGACGTTCTATTCAAATAAACGTGTCTCTCTCTTTCTGCAGCATGGACATGAGCCTGCTGCCTCCTACCACTCAGCTGCTCTCACCCACGCAGTGCCACCACACACACACACACACACACACACACACACACACACACACACCACAAATTGGTGTCAAGTGCACACGTGTACACCTGAATATTTACACATGTCTAAAAACAACTGAGCTAACGGTTTTGCAGTGTTATGTGACTGTGCACACCCCCACACTTGCCCTCTGCACCCACACACGGGCAAATCCACCACCACGGTGCAGATCAGACTCAAACTAAA
Organism: Corydoras maculifer; assembly: GCA_019802435.1. Taxonomy (NCBI): domain Eukaryota; kingdom Metazoa; phylum Chordata; class Actinopteri; order Siluriformes; family Callichthyidae; genus Corydoras; species Corydoras maculifer. The sequence continues at coordinate 74,676 of JAFMOD010000156.1, forward strand.
TACATCTTTTCGAAATGAAGACTTATTTAGCTGTTATTAATTTTACTTTGGTAGTCCCCTTGTGGTCCTCATTATAATAGCTGCTACTATTCAGGTGGTGGTTACTCTCAGCGCTGCATTGGTACTGACGTGGTGGTGGCTGGTCCTCAGCGGTCGGGACTCACCTTTAGGGCATCCTGCGTGTCATCCAGGCAATAGACACGGATGTTGTACTCGAGGGCGGTGCAGGTGACCGGGCCAAAGACGGCCAGCTTGAGTCTTTTGGTGGTGGCGGCACTAACCGACTGGCCCACTAAACAGTAGGTGCCCAGAGTCTCGGTCAGGATGTGACAGGCCTCCTCGTCCATCTGAATGTAGCACGGAGTGGTGAAGTTCTCCTCGCCGACCACGACGACATCCTGAAAACACACACACACACGGTGCAACAGGTTAGGATGTACATGTTGTTATCTTTGGCTGGTTTTTTACGTTCATCCAGGTCTGGAGCTCAAAGCGGCAGCACCGTGCAGACCCACTACGACGCGACATCATCAGCTCCGTGGAGCTCCGGTGGCGCCTCGTCTCTGTCTATTAGTTATAATCCCAGAGCTCAGGCGAGGCTTCGCGCTGTCATTAATTTTATCCCATTATGAGAGGGAGTGAGAAAAGGAATTAAAATACTTTATTGTCAGCTTGGCCATTAAACAGCAGCATTATGACTGGTCGTTAGCCTCTGTAACGGGTCCTGAGGGAGTGCCGGATTGAAGAGTGTTAGTGAGATAATGAGGAAACAGCGCGGGGAAACTGGGCTAACTCCGTGCAGAACTGATTTATTTACCCAAACCCTGAGTCAATCCATCATGTGATCAGGACTCTTTTACCAAAAAAGAACTCAACAGCAGCTTGACGTGTTACTGCCATTGTTCCAGAGGGAGAAAGGAAACGTTCCAGCAAAGCTATAATGATGCTGGCTTAAAGCATCATGGAAGAGGATCACGTTAACATGCATCAGCCCCGGAGCTGCAACCCATAAACATCCCTCTATGTATATAATCATCCAAATCAAGCCGTGCACACTGGTTAACTCTGTACCTCCAACTGCATGTGTCCAACATTGTGTCCAAAACCTTTTCTGTTTTCATTATGGACAAACTGTATGCTTTCATCTTTATGAAAACACTACATAAAAGGCCCGTGGTTGAATGTGAAAGAACATAACCGAGCCAACATACAGACCCTGACCTCAACCCCTTCAAACACATTCAGGACAAACTAAAATGGAAATCTGAGTCAGGTCCTCTCACCCAACATCAGTGTCAACTTCCTGTCCTTTCCACAACGTCCTGCAGAACCCAGACGCTGACTTTGTAAAAACGAGTGGTTCAGCATAACAAGTGTGAAGGGAAAAAAACATTAATACTATTTATAAAAAGAATTTTACTTATATATGAAACATTAAGTTTTATATTTTTATTTTTGCCTACAACAGAATGGTGTGTGTTTTCTCTTTTGCAGTTTTCGTCTCGCAGCAGTGAGCAGTGATCTCAGAAGTCCATTCTCAAACCCACAGTTTGTAAGGGACTGCACCCCACTTATTGTAAGTAAAGGATTTTTTCCAATTTAAATAATTGAGAGCCATTTAATTTTAGTGAACTTTGGAGAAATGTGCTTTAAAATAAGCATCCAAAGCAACTACGTTTATTTTGAAACATCAGTTTTGACGCGTTTCTCCTTCCTGTCGCATGGCCAAGACTCGCTTTAAATTAAGTGGCTCTTTTTACCCCGAAGAAATTTCCAGACCATTACTGCACACTAAAAACTCCTCTATTCATTCGACCTGACAATTTAGAGCCGTCGCTCAAGCATGTTTTTGAGTTGTGAGAAAAAAATGCAGATCAAGCCAACATACTGCACTGATCCCTGAACAGCGACCGCGCCGCCACCATAGCAGCTAAATCGATCCTATTCAGATGGTCGTCATGAATTTCACTGAACTTTCCTCACCACACAAACCTTATTGAATTAAAAGCTAAATATTGGTTGATGATACGTCGTTTTCTATCGATTCAGACACATTAAATCCCAACATGTCTATTAACGTGGCTGCTGTAATGTGGAGACGTATATTGATTTTACTGTGTGCATGAGTTTTTTATCTAACCATTTAATACATACAGTATAAACCACTGAGCTGCAGGATTCCAAATCATACATCTACAGATATATCATTATTAATGTGGACAACAATTTTCATGACGAGATGAGCTGTATTCTAATTAACGCATTACATTTCTACCTTCCTCTGTACTGGTTTTGATGGAGTAGTTTAGGTTTAGCGGGTAAAGGGTTATTGTTGTAATCCCACAATGGCAGGCAGCAAGAGGCAGGTAAGGGAGCTGGGTAGGAGCGAGATGAGAATCCTGCTATTTTCAGTGGGAGTAATGAGGATGGACAAGATTAGGAATGAGTTCATTAGATGGACAAAGTTAGAAAGCTAAGATTGAGGTGGTTTGGACTTGTGCAGAGGAATGAGGTTTGCGTTGGCAGGTTCGTGTTGCAGAGGATGGAGTCGCCCAGCAGGAGGAGGAGGTGAAGGTCAAAGTGGAGGTTAATGAATGTGGTGAGGGAGGACATGCAGGTGATTGGGGTGATGCAATCGGTATCTTCAATTGATCCAACAGCATGTTCTCAGAAAAAAAAAAACAGGAGTACCCAGAGTAAACCCAATCAAGCACAGGGAGGACATGCAGACTCCACACAAAACAACCTTTGCTTTCATTAACCGGGAAGCGAACCTGAGACCTAACCACTCCACATCTTTAAACATTTAAAATCATCTTAAAATTAATTTAGTGTTCCATCCTTTAACTTCTGCTTAATCCTCTACTAGTATCGCAGGTGGTTACCCATGCCCAACCAGGGGAGAGTGTTTTGGGCGCTGGGCACCAATCCATCACTGTGCACTCACTCACTTACAGACACACTATATAGGGGTAATTTCGAGCTGCCAATTTTCCTTTAATCCATGTCTTTGGACTGTGGGAGGAAACCGGAGAACCCAGAGGCAACCTACGCTGACAAAGGGAGAACACGGAAACCATGACCACCAAGACCAACCTCCACCATGACCAGGACTCAAATCTGGATTCCCAGCACTGAGAGGAGAACATGCTAACCACTAAGCCACCATACCACCTAGCTTCATTATTATTGTTATTGATATTACTATTACTGTAACCCCTCTGCGAGGGCGTCTCAGTGTCACCGATTATTACTGCACAAAAAAAAAATCAACAGCAGTGAAAATTTTAAACCACAAAACCACAATAACACAAACAACCTTGATTGGGGTCTAATTAGAATTATAATAGCTACCATGTTTTAAAAGCAGGCGTTACGTGTGACTACTGACTGTAGCAGCCAATTAACACTGAAATCTTTTTTTAGCAGATCTGAGAAGACCACGTAATGTGTCATCCAGCACAGAGCATACATCCAATTAGTGCCTTCTTAAATCTTTATTAACTCACTTTAAAAAAAAAAAAAAACTAGTGGGACTAAAGTCACAAGTCAAGACTGTAATTTAAATTTTCCTTAAACACGCTTTTGAAAGATAAGTAACATTAAGACCCAAAACACAACCAGCGCCATGAACCAAACTCCCACCCCCCCTTTTTCCAGTAAGAAAAAGTCTGACATCAGCCGGTTTTGGAATCTAGGTCTGTTTTATCGGAACACATGCAGGGTGGTGCTGTGAGAGAATGACGACTTTGCAAAATAAATAATCTGCTGCTTGGCGAAGCGACTAGTTGTGCAGTCCCCACAGAGCGATCGCCCAACTCGCTCACTTCATCAGACTGCTCACAGCAACGCCAAGGTTCCAGTCATCTAAAGCACCATCTTTCTAACATCACCCTGCTTTTCATTCCCAGGCAGTTTTCCCACCACGTTCGTAAATAAATTCGAAATGGAAATTGAAATAACACCGGAGACGAGAAGAGAAATGTCTCATGTCTCGGATTTGCATCCTGGAATCGTTCCCTCATTGTGTTCTTGTAAAAAAAAAAAAAAAAAAACGAAACAGAAATGTAGTGTGTAATAACTTGTTTGTTTTCCGTCAGCGTTCAAAGACGCCTGGTCAGGAAACCAGCTCCAAAGCTTTGTGGTCACCATGGCCAGTTTCCTGGTTGTATCCAACACACACACACACAAACACACAACACCCCCCCACAATGGGCAGCCAAGAGTGTTTTATGTTTGATAAGATGCGACAAGGTCACACACTGCTGCTAAGCAGCTCAAAAACAATGAAGGTCTTCGGGAAAACGAATGCTAGTGCACATCAATGACAGCCGCTCGGAGCAATCTGAAAGGATGCCGATGATTCATGCCGACGTTCCCCTCTGTCGCCATTCACCGGAACAAGAAAGGTTCCCAGTCTGTGTTAATTCAGGCCAGTGTTTACTCTATAACGATCATTTGGCATTTACGCAGTGTGAGGATTCAGCAAGTGTACCAGCCGCTATAATGAGAAAGAGATGAGTGTTCTGAAGGAAGTGCAAGAGTGTCGGCGCTTTGCGTAGGCCGCCGTTTCCTCATATGCATGGCTAATTAGTGACTCTGTGCTGTGTTCAAGCGCGATAACAATAAAGGGCAGTAACTGGATGCACGGGGCTTTGTTCCCAGCTCCACCCGCAGTCCCGTGCTCAGATAACATGAGATAACTTTTCTCATTTTAATGACAGGCCTGGCGGGTGGCTCGTGCTATCAGAGGCTAATGCATGCTCAGCTTCCATGAAAAAAAAAAAAAAAAAAGCCCCACCAAACCCCATCTCTTTCCTCTCTGAAGCCTGGAGAGTAAAGCGCATGGAAGCATGGGCACAGATAACAGACCATTCTCCGTCGCCATCTAATTAACTGGCTCCTGTTTATCGAGCCTCTCCCAGCATGGTGCGTACAGGCTTCAGTTCCCGTCTCTGATTCTTCAGCCACAGATCTCTTGCCGGCCGCTTTGCAATGCAGTAGAGTTTAAAGGGACTCCGCAATCTGCCAGCACCATGATCTAAACTAGAGGGTGGTCTCGCACCTGAAGGAAATCCAAATGGTAGCCACTACGTGCTCAGGGGTCCAGTTAATCTGGAACTGAGCAAAAATGTCCAGAATTTGTTTTCATGCTGCAGCCTTCAATAAAGTCTGTTAGTGCTCAATGAATACAAATAAATATATGTTGCCAAAATGGAACAGAAATTCCAAAATGGAACAGCAGCGTCTAATTCATTCATTCATTATCTTCCACTTTATCCTCTATTAGGGTCGTAGGGGGGAGAACATTTCGGGCGCTGGGCATATACACCCAGTACAGGGCGCCAATCCATCGCTGGGCACACACTCACTCACACAGACACACTCTATATGGGGCAATTTGGAGAACTCAATTGACTTGATCCATGTTTTTAGACTGTGGGAGGAAACCGGAGAACCCGGAGGAAACCCACACGGACACGGGGAGAACATGGAAACTCCACCCAGATGGGGATTCGAACCAGGAATCCCTTGTGCTGAGAGGAGAACATGCTGACCACTAAGCCACCGTGCCGCCAGCGTCTAATTGGTTAATGTTAATTTAAATTCTGCATTCCAACCTGTCAAAATAGGGTTGTTTCTATGCTCTACCATAAAGATGGACTTTGTAGTTCTACAATTCCACTCTGTAGTCCATCTGTTTGTGTTCTACAGTACATACTGTGTACTCTGTTCTAATGCTCAGAACCCCAATAGTAGCACCACAGAGCAGGGGTTATTTGGTGGGTGCATTAGTTCTATTCCAGCAGTGTCACTGAGGTGTTTAAATGAAACTACATCAGCACTGCTGCACAAAAGCCCCCTCACCACATCAGTGTCACTGCAGAACTGACAATACACAATCCACCACCCAAATGATACCTGTTCTGTGATGCTCCTGACCAACAGAGAACAGAGAACCAACAAGGGACCAACAATAACAAAGAACACAGATGGACTACAGTCTGTAATTATAAAACTACAAAGTCCATCTGTATGGTAAGTGGAGGAGAAACATGGTGGAGTAAGAAGGGGGCGTGGCCAAACTTTTGATAGTACTGGTTGTAATAAACGCAGGCCACGCCCACTTGGTGCAACCGCCATTGCTCGTATGTTCTCTTAAGCTGGTAAGATAACCCACTCATTATCGGTTTAAACAGCCTCAAAACAATTTAGGTAAAGAAAACTACATTTATTGTGAAAACTACAAACTGTGACGTCTTTGTAAATGTCTGTGACCGTTAGCGGCTTTGAGAGAAACTTAACGACAAAATCAATTTCAAACGACGGTGACGTCATTTCCGATTCGACACCAGCCCGCGTGAGATAAACGGAGAGAATAACTCCGGTTCGTTTAATCTGTTTTATATATTAATCTTTACGCCTTACATTTGCTCGATAGTTTTATTTCGTCACAATATTGCCGTCGCGTCATAATATTTGACCGAATGTTCACTTCTTTGCCTTTTTATCGCGAACACACGGCGCGGTGTGGCGTTAGCTGCTAATGTTTTTAGCATCGCGCGAAAATTCACTTCACTAAAAGTTTTCTCGTCTTTTATATTTTTTGATTTAATTTACCTTTACGTGACGTATTCGGAAATCGGTCATTAAAGCAACCTCGGTTTGCGGCGTTTATTTGTTATTTGTTTGCGTGTCGTGTTTGGCCAGAGCTACTGTACTTTATACTGTCTTTATATTCTACAACACTCGCGTTGTTTAATTAGTGAATTAGGTTTCACATGTACATTTAAATATCTAATATCTAAATGAATATAATACCGTGTTCTGTTTTAACAGGATTACACGTTCATCTCTGCCGACTGCAACGCGGACCAGGCCTCAGCTCTCATCCGAAGGCAAGTGGAGCTTCATCTCAGCTCATTATCTTCCACCTAATCCTATACAGGGAGTAAGGTGGTGATGGTGGTGCTTCCATCCAGGGGAGAGCTATAGATCCACGTCAGGGCACCAATCCATCTTCGCACACACTCAGCCACAACTGAGGGGCAAATCGGTGCAGCCACTGTACCTTGAATCCATGTTTTCAGACAGTGGGAGGAAACCCAGGGAGAGGCCATTGAAACTCCACCCACACCGGGATTCGAACCTGGATCCCCAGCGCTAAGAGGCAGCTGTGGTGACCACTAAGCCACCATGCCGCCTTAATTCATCCATTATCTTCCGCTTTATCCTCTTCTAGAGTCGCAGGGGCACCGAGGACAGGGCGCTAATTTATCATTGGGCACATATGCACACTCTATATGGGGCAATTTGGAGAAATAAATTAACCTTGATCCATGTTTTTGGACTGTGGGAGGAAACCCACCCAGATTGGGATTCGAACCAGGAATCCCAACGTATGAGTTCATTAATTAAACTGGTAATTCAGTTATATTTAGTAGTTATTTGTATTCTGGTTTGTTCTCCAGGCTCACACACTGGATCCCCTACAGGTGCATCATCCGCACAGCAACACCCTGCCCTGGAATCGCCAGCAATAACGGGAGGAAACCAGCTTACAGTCTCCTCCAAAGCTAAGTTTATTTCTTTATTTATACATCACCTATAAGCAGGGTGTCAAACTCAAATGTACAGGGGCCAAGATATGCTGGATATCAGGGTTAAGCTTAAAGTACCGTCTTATTATAATGGTAAATTTTCTAGAACAGTTATCTACATCTGCATTAATGATGTTTGCCTTAAGCAGTCAGAGATTGTTAAGGCTTATGTTAAAGAGGTGCCATCGCCGGGGTGATGTCTGATGCAGTAGTTTGCTCTGGTGCCCTACCAATTAGTCATGGCGGTGAAACCAACAGCAGGTTACAGTCGCTTCACTGCTGGGTGTCTAAGTGGTGCTCAGAAAACAACATTGCCTTTATTAATAATTGGTTTACTTTTGAGGGACAGTCTGAATTTTTGAAATAGGACAGCATCCACCCTTCATGGGAGAGTGCTGCGCTTATGTCACAATGTAGCTGACTACTCAAAGCTAAGACCAGGCAGCAGACAGAAAGGCCTAACCAACTGTCTGTGAACTGCCAGGAGACATCAGCCATAATAACGGGGTCCTGTTCCATTAAGACAGTGACTTTAAATATTACTCTTATACAGAGTTTTGGTGAATTTCTTTTTAAATATAATGTTTCCTCAGACAAAGCATTAATACTTTATGAACTTTAATGTTCATCACCAAAACCCTAAAGCTCCATTTAAATGACCCCTTAACTCCATCCTCAATTCCATAGTTGTGAATTAAACCTAGATTAGATTTAATTTTGGTATATTGTGTAAACACTGGTAGCTCAACTATTGTTGCTCATTATGCAACATATGGTTTAGAAATTTTTGATAATCTGCTGTGTGCTCTTTTTAGCACTGAGCTCTCCTCCATCAGGTTAAGGACTGAACTACACCTATCAAAGGTTTAATTAAAATGATCGGTAATGACAGCAGAAAGTGTACCTATACACTATGTGGTTATTCACACACTAAATTAAATAGTAAACCAGCATAAGAACATTTATTTATTATTTATAATTTTTTATTATTTAATTTTTTAACAAGTTTTTATTTAGCCTCAGACCACTTTAAAGATGGCAGATGTTGTTCTGCAGTATGAACGGAGTTTACAGACAGTAGTTTCTGTTACTGAGTCCATGCCTTTATTTTCAGCAGAGAATCATCTCTGTTTTTAATGCAGCGCCGCCTGAGGGCCTGAAGATCACAAGCGCCCTGTTTTGACCTTGGGCTCGGTCCCTTGTGGTCAGAGAGTTCTCCAGATTCTCTGAATCTTTTGATGGTTTAGTCTGTAGATGGTGGGATTGTCAAAGTGTTTACAATTTTATCTTGAACATTTAGCTAAAACTAAAGTAAATTAGATTTATTTTAAAATGCGTGTACGGACAGCGTGTGAACATGTTCTTACTGCTGACAGGGTTGAATATTCAGATTCTTTTGAATCAGTTACATGTTGACTCAGTTTAATGGCGGTGTTTCATTTCTATCTTTAATAATATTGTTTTATTAATTTTGTCTAAAGTATTTAAATACTTTAAATAGACTAAATGTTTTTTTTTATTAGTTTATGAAGTGAAACGTTTTTAAACACAATTTAAATATATTTATTTATTGAACACAATCCAACAAATCACAGTATAACTTTAATACATTTGTAATGACTCACTCGCACCGAAATGGACATTAGAACCAGATTAAATAAGAAATCAGTAAAAAAGATGTCATTTATTTATCTGTAATCTTAATAAATCCACAAAGCAGACATGTTTGCGTTGTTTCTACGTTCTGCACTTTAACAGATTGTACTCTCTGCTACTCAGTTACAGTGTCTTAAACTCGCAACCTGCTTTTCTTTTAAGGTGTCACAAGCTCGTCCTCCCCAACACCGGCAGAAATCTACAGCCAGGACCTGAAGGACTCATCTGTTCTGAGGGTCAACGTGACGTCGATGATTGATCTTATTCTACACACTCCTTACACACATCAATGACTGATCTGAATTATTTATTTGTTAACAGCCTTGTTTCTTTTCTTTCTCTCTTGTTCAGTACCAGTCAAAAGTTGGACATGTCCCCTTCTTTCCTCCCCTTACCATATAGATGGACTTTGTAGTTTTACAATTACAGACGGTAAGTCCATCTTTGTTCTTTTTACTATTGGGTTCTGACCTTTAGAACAGAGTAAAGGGGAAGTACACAGTATGTACTGTAGAACACACAGATGGACTGCAGTCTGGAAGTGTAGAACTACAAAGTCCATCTTTACATGAAGTAGAAATAAAAACATGGACAATATTTGGAGCAAAAAAGAGTTGTGTCCAAACTTGTGACTGGTGCTGTACCTTTGTGTTTTTCCATTTGTCAATTATCTTAGTTTTGTTAGTCTTTTTACTCCTGTAATATTTCTCTATTTTGCTCTGCTACTATTTACAGTGCAGTACGTATGATGGTGGGATTATTAATCTAATCTAATCTGTTTTCCTCACCCGGTCCTCTCACTGAACCACAGTCCTTACCAAACAAAGTGTTTCCTTTCCACTGTGGCTTTGTTCTGTTGAAGTTCAGACTTGGAACACTGTAAAGCTGCTTTGAGACGATGTTCGATTGTAAAAAGTTCTGTATAAATAAATCAACTTGAACTTGGCTTTAGTTCTTGCTGGTTCTGTTCCTGAATTGTAAACTCGTTACATCAATTAAAATCAGGACAGTGCTGTTTAAGCAGCTGTACAAGCTTGAGCTCCGCATATTATATGAGCTAATATAAAATAATACGGGCGTCGTAATGAAGACGGGCTCCATGCTGTGCAGATTTACCTCTGAAAGATGTACACATGGGGGCTTTACACTCCTGTGCTCCTCCTATACTACTGGCTGTTAAAAGTCTGGACTCACCTCCCAATGGCCCTGCTGTGATTGGCTCTTAAGCTGAATGAGCCAGTCCTCGGTGTCCGCCTCGGCACAGTGGTGCATGGTGATGATGACCGGCCGAGTGAGCAGCGCTCCTGCAGGACCACAGCTTACCACCGGACTCAGAACCGTCTGGGTATCGTCTACCGCAGGCCTGACACGTACACACAGACAGGAATAAAAAAACAATACAGGATTATACAGAGTCATTGTGTTCTGAAGCTAATAATATAATTAATAATGAATACCAGATGAAATAATCTAACACTATTTTTAGAATTTACTAACCTTTCAAAACTAAGGCAAATAATCTACATACCACAATGTGCACTGTTCCTAATTCTACTTATAGGGTTGAGCTACAGCAATCATGTTAACTTAATCTACATTAATCACCTTCTAATGGCTTCTAATGTATGTTTATGTCTTTACAGAATGGCCAAAAATAACCAGATGTAATCTATGACATCATAATAAATCCTTGCACTGCCTCTACTGTCCATATGCAGAATTGCACCTTGTGCACAAATTATGTAAATTCCTAAGGACCTACACGATCAACGCAACAAACCGAAGCAGGATGCATAACGCGGCCGTCGTGTGCAGATTGAAGACGTTAAATACTCGGGAGTGCATGTGTGATGTACAAGAAGTTCACGTTGCCTGGAAAATTATAAGAACACAAACTAAAATTGCCCATAAATTCTCCAATATCCTTCATTAAGCTGTTTTTAAAGGGTCTCTATGGGTCTGTATTACTCTGTAACAGTACAGTGCTGCCGGAGAGCCATGTTTCTGTTTGGTTGGATGCTCCTGTCTAAATGATGGGAAGCAAGATTAAGGATTTTGTCATAATTCCACCCCGTGTGCATTCCGCAGCTTTTCCGGGCCCCTATCTGTGAGCTTCTGAAGATAATTGGATACAACTAATAGGTGACTATTAGGGTGAAAAATGGCGGCTGTTCCGGAAAGCAGGAGCGAATTTCTCAAAAAGACAAGCCTTCTGTGTGAAATTTAAACAGTCAGTCCATAATATCACCTCATTTGTTTGTTTTCCAATCATATCTGATTACACAGATGACACGGAGGTCGTTCTAAGGTCACGGCGAGGCGCCCTGGCGCTGTGAGCGACCGAGAGCTGGATGTTACTGTACGGCGGCGGCTGCTGGAAGTGGTTACTTGGACTCCAGCTCTCATTATGTTGTTTGTCAGGGCCAAGCTGGAGGTGGTATTGGGAGCTGTGTAAGGCATGGCGGGAGGTGGTGGTGGGGGGGGTGGGGACAGCCGCTTTCCCACAATCCCGCCTGGCCGCACTGATGAATGTCAGAGTCGGCGGGGGAGTATAGCATGGTGTATGATTGGAGGTGGACGCTACCTCATTGACTCCTTCCTGTGCACCGTCACGTACATCTCATACACCCGTCCCTGAGGAACAGCTCCCGCTGGCACCAACAAACTCACGCCTGTGGGAAGACACACACACACACACACACACACACACAGAGAGAGAGAACAACTGTCATTCAGCTGTGACCCCTGCCACAATTTGCCCTCTGCCAGGCCCAGTGTCTGCCAGTGCTCACCACGGCGCCAGGCAGAGTGCAAAGAGCAAAGCTGTGTCAATGTCACTCACACATCGCAGAGCCAACCCCACATGCAAACTCCCTGCCCCGGCCTGGAGGAGACCGTGCTGCATGGGCAGCGCCTCCATTTGTTTATGCCCTCCTCCTGAACCCTGGCCGTACTAGCGGAGCCCCTGCGTTTCACCCGGAACGAGACCTACCATCAATTCCAGAACGGTCCGCGATGCGAAGATGATGCTTGCGACGGAATCGGAACCCGAAGCGAACCCGTCGCTCGTTCCCTCGGATTCGGCGTCTCGGCCGGCGTGGCACGCACAAACCCAAACCCCCCCCCCCCCCCCCGCCCGCCCGCCCGCCGCCTCGTATTATTTATTAGCCGAGCCGAAACTGTGGGAAACGTCACGACGTGTTCTGGTTTCACTCCGGGCGAATGCAAGTACTGAAATATTCATCTGCTGAAATGAACAAGGATGCTTTGTGTAAATGAATGCCAGGCCTTGGGGATAATCCGGATGTTGCGCCTCGCATCCTTATGGCTTTCCAAACTGCACACGGCCCAACTCTGAAAGAGATGCTCCTTCTTCTTCTTTCTTTCTTTTCTTCCCTACAGCTCACCCCTCTCACTGTTCGACCCTCTAGGGTTCAGCTGGCAAGTGTTGGTTTTAGTTGCATTACACCCTTCAAACAGCCGCTGCGAGCGGTTCGCCAATCCTGTTTCATAATGAATTAACGGGTAATAGTGCTGTGGGTAGCAGAGGGACGGCTGACTGACGCGAGAATGATTATCCCCTTCACACTCCAGACTATGGACTGTCCTAATCCCTTTATACCGCATATGCTGCCTCAAGTCACTGAACGCCGTTCCCGTTTGATTTACGGCCGGGTCGCGGCGCTCAGGCTCTCGAGAGGGCTGGAAAATCAATGTGTCTATAAAAGAGAGGATTCAGTGAGTCGTTCAAATGAAAGGTCCAGGTGCAGCCTGAAGACTCCTCGCTCCACACCTCTTGTTAAATCCCTACATTACACCGCCATCAGCTTCTTCCGAGCTGCATCATTCCATTACCTCCACCCCTCTTCCACCTGATTCCTCGTCCCCCTTTTTTCTTCCACCACCATATTCCATCTCCTGCACTCCTCCCCCGGATTTACACTTTTATTGCCCCATTTCACCAATACGTCATTCCACTCTCATCTTATTCCATGGTACGTCATTCCACACCCGTCCACCTTCCAAACCCGGCGTCGTATAAATTCTGTCTCGCTGCCGAACGTTTCCTGCTGGCCTCATTTCATGCACTTCAGATTCCACACCAGTTTTACTCGTTTCCTTCGGTTCTCCACCCGGCCCGCCCTATATCCACCTACTGCACGGTGCTCTAGTTGAATTAGAACGTGCAGGTTCCACACAGAACACCCACAAAGTGGTACGATCCTGTCAGAGACGCACCAACCGTTAAAGTGTGTGCATCAGCAGAAGTCAAGGATCCTCTAATATATAATTCATTACCACTTTAATATTAAGGATTTCATTTAATAGGGGACATTCCAGGACAGGGTGCCAGTCCATCGCTCACACTCTCAGACAGACACACACTACATGAGGTAATTAGGAGCCAATTCATCTTGAATCCATGTTTTTGGACCGTGGGAGGAAAGCGGAGAGTCCGGAGGGAACCCACGCGGACCACGGGGAGAACATGAAACTCCACCCACATGGTTTGGGTGCACATCATGCATCACATCACATAACTGCAACACAACTCGGTACTGCTCAGCCTAAATTTAAAATCAATTTTACATGGGTGCACGCTTCGCAAAGTAAATGTAAATAAGAGTACTCATGATACTTATCCACATTCGCATCTAACATCCATCATACTCAACAACCACCTTCCATGACTACCCCACCTACGACATGTCCCATAACGCTTAATGATCCCTTTAATTATACTAATCAAATTAATTACACTGCTACATAATTTCTACAACATTACACTCCATTCCGGACCTGTTCATTCCGTTCCGTAACATGCTGATGTCACTAAAACGTGTTGCTAAAATGAGGGCACTAAAATTGTAGGTGGGCGGTAGGTGGCGGTTTAGTGGTTAGCATGTTCTCCTCTCAGCTCTAGGGATTCCCGGTTCGAATCCCCATCTGGGTGGAGTTTCCATGTTCTCCCTGTGTCCGCGTGGGTTTCCTCCGGGTTCTCCAGTTTTTTCCCACAGTCCAAAAACATGGATTAAGTCAATTGAATTCTCCAAATTGCCCCATATAGAGTGTGATTGTGTGAGTGAGTGTGTGTGTGCCCACCGATAGGTTGGCGCCCTGTCCTGGGTGTGTCTGTCCAGCGCCCGAAACGTTCTCCCCTGGATGGGCATGGGGAACCCCCCCGCAACCCTAATAGAGGATAAAGCGGAAGATAATGAATGAATGAATAAAATTCATTCAAAAAAATCTCCACTAGGAGGCAGAACTATCGTGTGTTGTCAGATGAACGGCAAGTTAATATACAGCACAGTTTAGTTAAGAAATGATACAACTTACATCCAAATAAAAAAAAAGGGATCATTTTTATCTACTGTACTTAACACACAAAGAAGTGTGTCCAACACATTTAACCCATCCGTGCAGAACACACACACACACACACACACTGACCAAAGTAGTCCAATTGTTAAATATAGGTCAACTGATCATCCCACAATCTGTAAATTAGTGTCCTATACTGTTGATGCCCCCCCCCCCCTCAAGGAGGATGAGTTCCCAACTGAGCCTCGGTCCTCCCAAGGTTTCTTCCTTAAAATGACCAACACGACAGGGAGTCTTTTCTTGCCGCTGTTGCTTCGGGTTGCTGTTTGGGGGTTCAAAGTCCTATAAAACTGTAAAGCTGCTTTGGGACAATGTGCTATTGTAAAAAGCGCTCTATAAATAAATAATTTAAACTTGATTAGACGTGTCCGGAGCGGTGTGCAGCCCTGTACACAGCGCCCAGGGGGCAATAGGGGTTAAGTGCCTCGCCCAAGGGCCCTTCAGCCATAACACTTGGTGGGACCATCAGGTCATCAGGCTGGTTCGTTAACCACAAGCCTACAACTTGCCCCAAAAAATATATATTATTTTTCATTATGCCGTTTGAAGGACAGTGTGGGATTATCGTCGTCTCGTTTCAAAACTGATGTGAGGTGATGATGTCACACATGGCTCCGAGTGCTCTGAGGCAGCCTTCCACTTGTCTTTCCCTGCCGTCTGACATGTAAGTCATGAGAAATGGCACCCAAGCAACTCCTTTCCCTTTCCATGCGCCGGTACGAGCGTCGAGACATAAATCGATCGGGTGTCTACAAAACCCAGGCGTACGGAGACGTGTCTCGTGCTTGATGCGCGTCACGGCGGCAGCGTAATTCAGCACTCCGTGTTTTCCTGACACACCGAGGACGCTTTGCAGAAACTCCCGGCGTTTCATTAAACCGCTGGAAGCAACCTGTAATCTGTGTTTATAGTCCTGGCTGTAACTCTAACAACCCGTCTCCCCGAGCAGCACCCGCCGCGGCCTGCTCTTCATTAAGCCATTTAGCTTCAATCAGTGGCTGGCAGCCGCCGTCTGCTACCTTCCAAACGCCTCGTTCTGACACCTGAATACACACCATATGACCGTGGATCACTTCAAGATGTTTCCCCAGAAGCACATTTTGCCCTCGTAACCACCCAGAACTCACACGTTCACCCGAGGGGTGGAACCGAGTAATAGAACAATCGGAACAATCAACATCCTGCCGTAACATTTTAAAGTTATTAGCGGTTGCCGAAGTGCCGTGATTGATACCATACCCACATCTGGTGTGCCCACTGTAAACCTCATGACGTCGCGTACCTGAGTTTGGAACGATCAGATGCCCTCCCAGAGAATTGAAGGAGCCGAAGGCAGTGCAGGACGGGTCACGGGTGCGCACCAGGCTCTGCGTGCGGCGTCCCATGGTTTCGCTGTCGATGATGGAGTGAGCCAGTTTGGGCGACAGCTTGGAGGAGAAGTCCGACAGCTCGTCCTGAGGCGTCACCGTGCCGGAGGAGTTGTACACCTTTATCTTCAGGTTGGGCAAAGGGTCGAGCAGGGGTGAGTTGGTCATCGGGATTTTGTCTGCCACGTCGTGGAGGGCGTACACCGGTCCTCGGTACATGGCTGCTGCCGAGGTCAGATCGGGGGGTGCGGTCAGAAGATCGGCTGTATGGACAATAACGAGAGTGAGACGAGAGTGGGTCTTACAATGCAAGAAATATAACAATGTTTTTACAAACAGCGTTCAAACTTTATGACTGTTTACTGATACGTCTACAGTATTGATAACACTGGACCTTCTCATCATATATATATATATATATATATATATATATATATATATATATATATATATATCCCCATGCCCATCTAGGGGAGAACATCTCGGGCGCTGGGCAAATACTCCCAGGACAGGGCGCCAATCCATCGCTGGGCACACACTCACTCACACAAACACACTCTGTAGGGGGCAGTTTGGAGAACTCAATTGACTTGATCCATATTTTGAACTGTGGGAGGAAACCGGTGGAAACCCACGTGGGTTTCCTCCGGGTTCTCTGGTTTCCTCCCACAGTTAACAAACATAGATCAAGGTCATTGAATCCTCTGAATTGCCCCATATAGAATGTGTCTGTCTGTGTGAGTGAGTGTGTACGCCCAGTGATAGATTGGTGCCCTGTCCTGGGAGTATCTGCCCGAAACGTTCTCCTCTGGATGGACATGGGGAACCCGCCCACGACCCTAATAGAGGATAAAGCGAAAGATGATGGATGGATAACATATATATATATATATTTTTTTCCCCTCTAGTCATTTACAGTGATTAATTATAGTTTATAGTGCAGTGATTTAAATACTGTAGCTATACATATATTTTACACTATTATTTATTATCTTATAACTTCTTATTGTTTATGTTTACTGTATTTCTATTGGCTGCCGCAGTATGCAAATTTCCCTCAGGCATTAATAAAGTCATTGATCACTTAAAATAACGCCAGAGAGAAACTTGTGATCCATCGATCCGTCTGTCTGTCCGTCTCTGTCTGCGAGGTTCACCACTTGCCTAAAACTGATTCGGTTACTATGGCAGCGTGAGGTCTGCTGTGAAGGAATCGATGAATGTTCCCCGGGTCGGTCGCTCATTCACGGCTTCTTCAATGCTCCCTGCATATTCAGACATTCAGCACGTGCCATTCTCTCTTAGTCCCACTGCCCACTGTGTAGCAGACAGTGTGTGATTTCGGACACAGCCCCACAGCCCCACAGCCCTAGTCTTAATTCCTTTTCGTTTTTTATTCCTTTCCCCTCTGGACCCGTTTAAAGGTTGGCCGCTCGGCTGCTCAGCTTCAGGCAGCAGATGGCGTTCTTATTAACGAGTTAATCCCTGTTCAGGTACACAGATGAATATGCATGACCACGCTGAGTGGGAGTGGCCTCCCTGCTGAGCGCTCTTCCTCCTCTTGTTTTACTTTCTCATCTACTGAGAGCACTCGCGCGTGCTTCATCCCGCCACAAATCCCCACAGCGCAGGTAGAGTTACAACTAGGGCACCCCGGTGAGCACTGAGTGTTTAATCTCATGATTGCATTCATCTGACGTGTTTTTCAAGTAAACTAAGTTCGAGCGCCTCAGAATGAGACGTCACCCAACCGAGATCATCACCACAGGGCAAAAGAATGTTTCATTGAAATGAATATTAAAGGTAAAGGGGCGGCACGGTGGCTTAGTGGTTAGCATGTTCTCCTCTCAGCACTAGGGATTCCCGGTTTCCATGTTCTCTCTGTGTCCGCGTGGGTTTCCTCCAGGTTCTCCGGTTTCCTCCCACAGTCCAAAAACATGGATCAAGTCAATTGAGATCTCTAAATTGCCCCATATAGAGTGTGTCTGTGTGAGTGAGTGTGAGCAGAGTGATAGATTGGCGTCCTGTCCTGGGTGTATCTGCCCAGCGCCTGAAACATTCTCCCCTGGATGGGCATGGGGAACCCCCCCCCCAGGACCCTAATATAGGATAAAGCGGAAGATAATAAATGAATGAAAAGGATTAAAGGTAAAGACATAATCTAATCCCAGACATGATCTAATCCGGTTTATACACACACTGTGTGACTTGAGCAAATATTCCTGGAGTGGTGGGCAGCCCTGTATACGGAACCCAGGGGGCAATTGTGGCTGGGTGTCTTGCCCAAGGGCACTTCAGCCATGTTACTTGGTGGGACTGGGAATTGATCCGAGGCCCTTCATCTCACGAGGCTGGTTCCAACGATTGGAGCATCTGCTAAATGTTGAGAATGAAACTTTTCCTAACTATTAAACTAAAAAAGGTTTTAATAAGTTTTAATAAGTGGTGACTCAGGTCTGGGTTCGATGCGGATGCTGACGCGGATGCTGATGCTGACGCGGATGCTGATGCTGAGTAGGGCAACATTTCGGCCTGCGTCCTTGAAAAGTACCTCTAACCGATTCCCAGCCCCTGATTGTCTGGTTACGCATTGAGCCAGGTGAAGAAGCCCTCTGTATGATTTCTTTGTTGCTTGAAAAAAAAAAATTACAGGAATAAAACCCAGCCACGAAACAAAGGCTGAAATACTGTTTGAGAGCGAAATCGATTATTTGTCAGAAAAAAAAACCTGTTGATGGTGAAGTCTACAGAGTAACATGCTTTTTGCGAATCTAATGAATGGACCCTGACGTTTAGGGCCGGCGTAGAACACTGCCTCTGCTGCTCATTGTATTAATGAGCACGTCCTGCCTCCTGCCTCTGACCTCTTCTCTTCAGCCTCCTCGCACGTCCAAGGTTAGAATAACTGAAGGTCAAAGTGGACGGAGATAAAGAAACTGCTGCTGAATGTACAATCTTTGTTCTCCTTTCCATACGAGGCTGGGTTTGTTCTAATCCGGCCAGAGAACCGATCCTGAGGGATGAGGGTCAGCCGAGGCTTATAGAAAGGAAAGCATGTTCTGTATGTTTAAAACCTGACTTGAAAGGGCATTTGCTTCCAGAGCTCCCAAACCCGACCCTTCCCCATCCTTTCTCTCCTGCCTGGTAAGTCCGCCTGTTGATGATGTTGCCATGTATTGATTTTACACACTGATGTGGGCAGGAGGCATGTCGGGAGAATGAAGGGCGCTCCGTCGTTAGCTCGGTCTGCCCACATTCCTCTGTGTTTACCTCGACACCTTTCAGTCAGCCCAGCATGCATGATATCTAATTATCGTTGAATAGGAGACGCAAGCCGAGCTAATTATGGCTTCATGATAACTTGCAGATTGCCTCGGCTTCAAAATGACAAGCATTCTAATGGCGTCGCGGCAGAGACGTCACCGCGTGGCGCTCACCCTCCCTCCGCTTTGCATTCATTCCTTTGTGCCGTCCTGTCAGCGCGCCTCACGGATGTCCCTGACACACATCAATTCACAGACTGTCAGCGTCCCCTTCATCACACATTCAGAGCTGATCGGCTGCACAAATGACCAAAGTTTCTCATTTCACTATGGTGACCAAATGTGTCAGACTCGTCCTCTGCTTGGCCCTGAGTGCGTTTTGGAGCCAGTTATTTTCACCGTGGGTGGCCGAACGTTCCCCGGGATTTTATAATGCACGACCAACAGCTCATTTAAATTCAACTTGGACACGAGCCTCGTCTGTATCTCCAAACTGCGGCCCCGATCTTCACAGACCAGATGCATGCTGGGTCCTTGATTCTGTGACCAGAAGAAGTGTTTTTAAATTCACTCCGCAGCCCGACCGTGACCCCGCTCTCAAACGAAACGTATAACAGGTCGTCCTGCAACACTGTAATCCCAGCATCATCATGATGGAGGGGTCAGCATCCTGAGTTTGGATATTGATGGATATATAGAGAAGTAGCTCAGATTATATGATGTAAGGACTTTGGAAAGGCATTACATCACATCCAAGGTTGCATGGTTGCTTCATACTGACGTTAGAAAAACCCTACAGTCGTTCTGCTTAAACAGTATTTTCTGGATCTAAACCATTTCAAGTTCAGCCTTCAAAGACATGAATTAGCAGTGGAAAGAATAACAAGCGGTCCCGCAACCAGTTCTAATCCCAGCATCATGGCGTGTCTGGGATTTAATAGGAGCGTGTAGAGGAGTGAGGTCTGGGACACCTGGACTATACAAAAGTTTTGGGACACTCTTAATCACTGAATTTAGGTATTGAACATGTGTTCTAATCCCAACATCACGAGAGCTGTCTGCGATTTCATTAAAAGATCAACGTAATAAATACGGTAAGCGTTTACAGACATGAGATCTTAGACAATACAGGCAAAAGTATTAGGACACATCTCTCAGACATTATATTCAGGCGTTTTATTCGTCTCATTGTCACAGAGAGAGTGAATAAAGCATCTAGTGATGCATTTTGCACAAATGTACGCTTATAATTCTGTAAAAACAAATTAGCCGTAGTGCACAGCGGATAAGCAGTAGTGCACAAAGCAAGATTTATAAACATATGGTTGGGTCAGACTGGTGTGGAAGAACCTGCCCCACACAGAGCCACATAGGGCCACATAGAGCCACATAGAGCCTGTGTGCACTATGATACAAAAAAGCAGTGGTGTCTTTATTTAATGCTCTAAAAAATAATTGATAGTAAAAGCGCACACAAAACCAACACTGACATCATTATTAATGACATCATTAATAGCAACATCATCTCCACAGGTCGGAATCTTCAGAGATCCCAGTTTAATAGATAATCATTAAGTCCAGTTTGTGTTTGTGCAGTTACAAACCCTCGCCAATTATTTTCTACTCTAATCTATTTAATTGTCAGTTTTTGACCTTAAAATGTTTTCCGTTTAAGATTGTTTTGATAATTACACTGTAATTATGGAAATATAAGAGGTAATTACAAGTCCAATTAGTTTCCTTTTGTGAGAAAAAAAAAATTATTAACTGATTAAACTGGTTAGCAGTATGGGTGCAGTGTCTGCCTCATGGATTGGATGCCGGGACGGGCAAAGAAGGTCCTTCTTGTGTGGCATTTGCATGTTCTCCTTGCGTCTGTGAGCACCAGAGTCACTGGAGTTAGTTTATTGCTAATAATTCACAGTTAAGACTGAATTTGACTGAATAAGATTGAAAACATGTTAACTCCACACAAAAAGGACCCTCGTGGTTCTTGGTGTAGGGCAGGAATTTTAACCACTTGCACCAATGTTTCTTTCCTCAAACTTACTTTACAAACAGTCCAATCAGAGGGGCAATTAGTGTCTCAAACATACAATGTATCAGCATGTCTTTGGACTATGGGAGGAATCCTGAAGAAGGACCTTTAATTTGCCCCAATTAGGAATCAAACCCTGGGCATTTTTGACCTAAGTTGGGAGCACTAACTTGCACCACCATGCCACTCTCTCTCCATGCAAAGGATTGGGTACCACCATCACACTGTACAGTTCATGAAGATAAAGGCATTATTGTTATGATATTTTGTTCCAGGTTCTCTTTTGTCATCGTGACCCGATAATTCCGAGCAGAAGCAGAAAACTGATGCCCTCATATCCCTCTGTAATTGGACGACGTTTTAGGAACAGCATGTTCTCACCTGTGCGCGCCGTCTTGATGCTGACCGGCTGAAAGCCGCCGTTGAGCGCGGACGAGTCGATGATGTCCGAGTCGAAGTCGCGGTGGTTTTTCCGGTAAACAAACAGGGCGACGATGACCGAAATGACCAGGCACATGATCACGGCGATCACTATGCCCACGTAGAGCGCCACGTCGTCCGTGCTGGGGGCAGCTGAGGGCGAGAACAAGGGAGAGGACGAATCAGTCTCACGGGATTAGAACTGAAAAGCTGTGGAGACGGGACATGAATCACGGCTGATTGATAGCACTTTCATTAAAGCTGTGTCAAATTAGGAAGGAGATGCGATCTGGGTGCCAATATCCTGTTCACAGTTAGCTGACTTTATTAATAACTGTAGGACTTCATTACCTTCCACTGAGGGAGTCGGGCTTCCTGACCAGCATGCAGACCAACTCATTTAAGAGCAGGGAATTTATGGGAGGCTATAACTTATATATATAAAAAAAAAGGTTGTACAATTTAAAGATGCAGATAGAATGTGTGTGTGTGTGTGTGTGTGTGTGTGTGTGGTGGGGGTACATACTGCATGCTGTGTCTGTGTTATCAATATACACTGATGAAGTCCCACCTCTTAAACATCACCGTTCCATCAAATCCAGCACCTACTGATGCATTGTGGACAATTCTGTATGATTCTGTAATGTTCTTTAAGAGAACAGTTTGGGGAAGGCCTTTTTCCCTTATTCTTATTCACCATCACATTAAATTATTTTATCCAAAGACACAAACGAATATCTCAACATGATGGTTGGGGTCAGAGTACAGGGTCAGCCATGACACATCACCCCCTCTGGAGTAGTAATGAGGGTTAAAGGCCCTTGCTGAAGGGGCCCACGCTGGCAAATTTGAAGGAGTTGAGGTTTGAACTCCGGACCTTTGGATTAAAAACCTAACATTTTAAACACTGAGCTACAACACCCCATAATTACAGAGTTCCTGTGTCTCATTCAGTCCCTGTGGTTATTAATCATTAGTATAAAACGGGTATTTTCAGCCCTTAAATCTGATTGGCTGAGAGGTTTGTGCAGCTGTGACAATAACACAACTCCATAAATCCATAAATCATGTATCATAAATAGAAATACAGATTAATTTAAACGGCGAGCCGATTCCAAATGCGCGCTAAAGCTGCTGCGGCAGTTTATTTTTTAATATAAATTGTGTTCTATAATTTTAGCCACTAGATGGCATGCTTTGATTGTTAGAGAAACCTGGAATCCTGTTACTCTGCGATCAGCATTCATGTCAAAAAACGGACTAACGTACATTGCGGACTATTAACGATTTTGTTTCAATAAACACATTTTAGAGCAAACCTTGTTTTTTTATTATAGTGTATTGTGTGAGTGTTTATTAAAGCAATACGCCTCTCGAGGTTGTGTATTATTGTGAATAAATCCTCTGAAAGAGGTGTAATTGTACTCCGATTCACGCCTGTCTTAAAAACACCTCTCACCCGTGATTTATTCCCAATAATGCCACGCCCTCTCGAACCTTGTTGCCTTATGAACTTACAAAACCCTTTGGTTAAAAAGGTAAATATGTTCACAGACGCACCTCAAAACCTTGTAGCAATCTTATCCAGAAGAGTGGAACGTGTTCTAGCTGCACTATTTTACGACTGTATAAAGTTATAAAGGGATGTCATTAGAGCTCGTAGGTGCCGTGTGCAGAACCCTCTGTTCACTTTCATTTGTCATGTATTTTTAAATCCCTCCCACTACAATTTTAAGTGTTTCATTTGAGGCAATTAAAATCTTATGAATAACGTACACCAGGTCATTTTACAGACGCTTTAAATTCAAAGTGACTTATAAGCATTCCAACTTAATTGTGAGGATCGGAGCAGAGTGTCAGCCGTGATGCAGCACGCACTGAGCGACGAGGGTTAAGGGCCACCAACGGCAACATCTGAAAAGCCGTCCTGATCCACACCGAGCCCTGATCTAAACTCCACCAGAATCTGAATTGAGAGCCAGGTTCTGTCATCCAACATCGGTGCCTGACCTCACGGGTGCTCCTCTGAATGCATGAGCAAAAAATCCACTGACACAGAATTTTAAAGAAAGCCCTGCGGAAGTGAGACCGCCGAGGAACCAACGGAGATCGGACGGAGATGTCATTACAGCTGGAGATGTGATGTGTGACGCGCCGATTGGTTCATTTATAAAACACATGAATCACGTCGTCATGACAGCAAAGACACACTGACACACCCTAAATCAAGCTGCGGAGTGTGCGGTTGAGGACTCCCTAAAGATCGCTAAATTAAAGCCCCTTCGGTCGCTTTTTGGTGATTTATAAAAAAATATGGATGTGAAACACACACACTTTTACCCAAATCTATGACATTTTTACACTCACACTAAATTGCCTTTATTTTAAATGTGACGTTTGATTTCTGATTCTCCATGCAGACCAGAGAGACACATCCAAAGGGCCAGATGTGGCCCCAGGGCCGTAAGACACCCAGACCTGATTGAGATACGCAGATGAACTTATCAAATTCATCCCATATCTTCCTCTTTATCCTCTATTAGGGTCGTGGGGAGGTTCCCCATGCCCATCCAGGGGAGAACGTTTCAGGCAAAAACACCAAGGACAGGACGCCAGTCTATCACTGGGCTCACACTCACTCAGACAGACACACTCTATATGGGGCAATTTGGAGAATTCAATTGACCTTGAGCCATGTTTTTGGACTATGGGAGGAAACCAGAGAACCTGGAGGAAATCCTTGCAGACACGGGGAGGACATGGAAACTCCACCCAGATTGGGATTTGAATCGGAAATCCCTAATGCTTAGAGACAAACGTGCTGACCACTAAGCCACCGTGCCGCCCTTTAATTTAAAATAAGCCTTTAAAAAAAAAGCTGGTCAGTTTAATTTGAATGCAACACGTCAGGGTTGGAGATTCTGGCTTCTACATTGATCCGACTTCAATCATTTTTTTAACGGTATATTGGGACAAGAGGACTAATAAAGTTCAATTTATAAGAAAACGGTAAAACTAAAGAGCGGCCCGCTGGTCAGCGAGCTCAGGAGGACATCTATTTATTAATATGACTGCACCATCGAGCGGATGAAACTTCTCTTAATAAGAAGAATGAATTGCCTTATGGCTCGTCTTATGAAGTTATTATAAATCCTTTGCCTCGCTACTTTCAAACTACTCGACTTTACAGCTGAGTCATAAAACCAGCTTTTACATTCATATTCCATTCCTTTTTCTGCAGGTTTTTATAAAAAAAGAAAAGAAAAACATTCCCCGTCTGATTATACGGGATGCCAGGCCGACGTGACGCCTGACAGGCCGTCATTAGGAGCCACGTCAGTCGCTCGTCTGCATGAGAAGCCACTTTTTGTCCCGATAATTGTAACAAATGTGATTCGCCGTCAACGCCGAACTGACGAGCCCGAGAAATGACTCTATTTTAAAGGTGTTAAAATGCCACGGGGTGACAGGAACAACTCGCCCCCTCCTCCCCCACCAAAAAAAACACTCCCCAAAGTGGCAGCGACGCAGACTTAAAAAAGAAAACCAGGTAAAGACCATCGATTCCATCAACCCGGAATACAACATAATCAACCCTTGTCTGGAGAGCTAAACGCTCTCGCATGCTCCATTCTCTCATTCGCAGCCGCTGTGTACATTCTTATAAATTAGTGGCAAAGAGGGGCAATTCAACCACTGGGTTCTGCTGCATGAGCTTCCATGGGGTGACATAATAACTGACATAATAAAGAGAGGTTTTAATGTTTGGATGGGGTGGGGATGGGGGGGGGGGGCGGTACGGGGCAACCAATGCTTTGCTACCTAACGGCTCTCCCTGCCTTTTCGTTCCTGGTATTTAATATCTGTTTACAGTAATTAAGTGTTGGAATTATTTCTTAATTGGGTATTGATTGGTTTATTTTGGCCTCCACTTGAGCTCTGTAATGATGTGCTGAGAATGATGACGGTTCTCAGGTTCTAAGATAAAGGTAAAAATAAGATGGTCTGATGAGAGATGGTTCCAGACTGAGCAAAAAAACATTGGGTCCCGAGAGCCTGTAGTTCCCTGGACGGCCATGGGGTGGCGGTAACAGCCACAAGTCCATGGTTAGAGCATCTCTCATATCTTCATGATGGGCGAGCTACTTTAAAAACGCTGATTGTCCTTCAAAGCGTGCTTCCTGCTCCGGCTTAATGGCGTGTGACGAGGCCGGCTTTCTTTAATGGAAAACCTGGAGCATGGAGTGAAGAATAATGCTCTGGATAACTTCTCAGTTGAATGACAAGTGCTCTCTATTAGGGGCCTTGTTATTTCTCTCGAAGCTGCCCGCATTCTCTTTTAATTACGGCCGCGTGCCTCATCGTCCATCTTCCGGCGAAAGCAGGGGCGCATTTAATAGAAGGTTTCTTAGGTGACGCGCAGTAACATCACCTACGTACAAAAAATAAAATAAAATTCAAACGTGGCCCCGATCGATGGCGAGATTCGAGTCACGCTGGGGCTCATCACCTTTAATCGCCGTGATGTTTCATATTAATCTCTCTAATAGGTCCCTTGCCCTCCAAACCTGGCCGTTCTGACCTCTGGGCCGCGCTGGCGAGCGCTCCCACGCTGGCCTTTACACGGTCACGGTCCAATTGATTACGGATACGATTACGAACGCCGACCTCGAGGTAACCAACCTGATGGCGCTTTTATTATCGAGCCCTTCTGCTGGGAAACCTGTCTTGCATATCAGGCTGGGGGAGTTGCACGGCACACCCTCACTCGGGGTTCGGATTTGGTCACGGGGCAGCAGGAACTGATCCCATCGATCGGCCTGTGATCTCGGTAAGCCGGCCGGGGAGACGGCGGGGCTTGATTATCTGAAAGATTTCTAAGCCCCGAGCAGCCTGGCACTTTCGACACAGAGGCTGGTCTGACGCGGGCAGGGCGACGTGCAGCGGGTCACGTCCCACTTTTGGAATTAATTCCTAATCTAAAATGAGGAAGAGTGTCTGATGGAGTGGCAACGCATGTCACACATTCATATATTAAGGAAACAGCCTTGCGACCTGAAAGTCCCTGGTTCAATTCCCGGTCCCACCAAGTACACTGGATGAACTGCCCTTGGGCATGGCACCTAACCCCAATTGCTCCCCGGGCGTCGTGTACCACAACTCCCTGCCCACCACTCTGGGCACATATGCTCACCTCACTCAGTGTGTGTGTGTGTGTGTGTGTGTGTGTGTGTGTGTGTGTGTGTGTGTGTGTGTGTGTGTGGAGGACCGATTCCTCCGTGTGTAAGTACTGTAAACAAAATAAAACACTTTATACCTTAATAAAGAGTTATAACATGATTATTACATGCATTCAGTGCACACACACAGCTGGTCCTCTCTTTGTTAAGCTGCAACTGCACATTTCAGACGGAGGGGAAAATAGCTGTTAGTGTCCTTGAGTTAGAAGACACAGCTGGAACGTCTTATGTGTAGTTTTAAACCACATAAAATAAACATTTAGCAGTTAAAAGACTCTAAAGGGTTCATTAGGACCAACCAGCAAGAAAAGTGCATCCTTAAAGGCACTCACGAGTGGCACAGCACAACAGCATCGCCTCTCAGCCCCTCACTGCCTCGGCCTCCATGACCACGAGTCCCAGTGAGCGCCAAGGGTTTGGGGGGTTTGGAATTTCTCGTTTTATTTGAACAGACCTCATTGTGGGGGGTTTGAAGGCAGCAGCTAAGCTGAACTTAACTTAAAGTGCATAACAAGAGAATGATAGCTGGACACATGTGAGTCTCAGGTTGGTTGATGCCAAGAACTTACATTTTTATTTTAAGGGGAGAAGAAAAATATTTAGAAACGTACAATTACATACAATACAATAAATTTTTTTGGTAGTGTGTCAGAACAGTGGACCTCTAACACACACACACACACACACACACACTCACCCAGGGCCAATTTGGAGCGGGCAATTTACCCACTGGCATAGGGAGGTAAGATGAGGGGGGAGTATAGGGCATGTTCACGTGAACACCGGATTAAACTCAGGTCCCTGAAGCTAAACAGTTCAATCAAAGGTTCTAACAACTAACTTAATCCACACACACACACACACACTCACACATATATATATATATATATAGTTGTTGGGGCAACTGGTGTTAAAAAAGAACCACGGTGGTTGTGGTACCAGCTGTGCCAGCTGTATGAAAATCACACTGGATTATAGTAGTTGTGGCAACCGCTGTGAAAGAAATTATAATGATTGTGGCGACTGATTATAGTGTTGTGGAAATTGTTTAACGGATTACAGTAGTTGTGGCAACTGCTGAGAAAGAATTGATGGTGATTGTTTATGTATATATAGTTTCTTCAATATGTCTGCCACACTGTACATACTAACATCTTCCCACTATTTTATTTTGAAATGACTTTTATACAGAACTTTGACGGACTTATAATAATAAGTAATAAAATGCCCTAGTACTAAACTACTTTAGAATTTATTGACGGGGTCGTAACCGAACTCATGATCAGTACGAGGTGAACCGGCGGTGAACCGGCGAGGTGAACCTCCTCCTCCGGGAGCCCAGTTTACCGGTGCACCCCAGCATCGCTGGGTAAAGTGAACGGGGTTGGAAGTATGCAGGCACTGTTCAAATAAATCAGGGATGTTGCTGGCGGCACATTGCACACGATTATCCGTTTGAGACGGCATCACCCACGTGAGGAACAACCGAATGAAAAGAAAACAGCAGCCGAATGCAAACACGCCTCCCCTTTGCCATTTCCACAGCCTCTCCCGGTTAATTCAGACAGAGCAAATGCAATAACAAATGCCTCTGATGGTTTTATTGCATCAGATGTGCAATTCCTCTGCAGATGATACAGCTTTTCAGCAGATGTTAAAGAAAAAGCGTCTTAAATAAACAAATAACGATGAAAAAAAAACCCTGATTAAATCGTCATATAACATGTGGACTCTTAACAGTTGAATAATGGCGACTTTAAGGGATTTGGAGCGTCTCCGAAATACATGTTTGGTCGGACGCCACATCAGCACGCATCTCCACGCTGCCCCTAGTGGCCAAGGAGGCGAAAGCGGCACTGGTAACGAATGTGCAAACTTGTTTGAACTGCTGAAATCTTGATTTCTGGCAGATTATTTTGTACTTCTGAACCCACACAGTGCGCTCGGTTCAGCTCTCGAGGGTACGAAAACCTCCTCTAATGAAAGCGGCGAGGAGCGAGTGGGCATGATGAAAGCAGAGATACAGTACGACCAGAATTTGTCTTTGCTTTTGAAGCCCCGTGTAGCGATTTAATGTATGTTCAGGTATAACGGCTGTAATCTCTCATGCACGCGTCTGATGATGAAGGAGGCGAAGCTGCCGGGAGAAGGAGGCGGCCCTAAATGTATCAGTTAGATTAATACATTTCTTTGAACATGACTGATCACATGTAGAAGCAGAAAGAGAAATAATAGAGTCTCGAAATGAACAAAATATAGGGTTATCGAGCGTTTGTGTGATTGTGTATTTGTGTGTGTGTGTGTGTGTGAGTGTGTGCGCTCATGCACTCTTCTTCCTCAGCCAGTGATCACAGCAGCCGAGTGTGAAAGAGGCACGCAGTGCAGCAAAAGGCGCCCGGGGCTCAGCAGTGAGACCGGCCGGCCGGCTTTATCACTTTATCAGCTACAAACAGCAAGACAAGGGAATTGAAACATATGCAAAAGTAAAGAGGAGATGAAGGCCAGAGTGAAACAGAGACATCATCGGACCTGTCATGATCAGAACACGTGTTCTACAAACCAATCACACAGATCGAATCCAACCAGCATCGTTTTCCAAGATTATTTTAATGTAGACGTCCATGTCATCCATGTAGTACGGTAAAGATGGACGTTGTAGTTCTACAATTAAAGCCTGTAGTCCATAAATTCATTCATTCAACGTAAGTGTGACATTTAATCCTCATGACGACATTCATAAGTATAATAGGTTTAGACCAAGCGGCTCAATTCACACCGAATAAAAATACTAAATGCAGGTTACGCCTGCAGCTGGCAGCACACTCGTCTGTTTGCTTCGTCCGTACAGAAAAAAAAATGTGTTCACAGATTTAAACTCAAGACCGAGATCATTTTCCATTGATCTATTAATTTAATTAATTAATTGTTGGGCGGCACGTGGCTTAGTGGTTTAGCATGTTCTCCTCTCAGCGCTAGGGATTCCCGGTTCGAATCCCCATCTGGGTGGAGTTTCCATGTTCTCCCCGTGTCCACGTGGGTTTCCTCCGGGTTCTCCGGTTTCCTCCCACAGTCCAAAAACATGGATCAAGTCAATTGAATTCTCCAAATTGCCCCATATAGTGTGTCTGTGTGAGTGAGTGTGTGCCCAGCGATGGATTGGCGCCCTGTCCTGGGTGTATCTGCCCAGCGCCCGAGACGTTCTCCCCTGGATGGGCATGGGGAACCCCACCGCGACCCTAATAGAGGATAAAGCGGAAGATAATGAATGAATGATAATTAATTGTTATTAATGATCCAGCAATACGTTTTTTTTTTTTTCATTATTGGTCCGTTTCTTTTGGAACGTTCTCATATTTTCAATGTGTGTGATTTTTACAAGAACATTTTTATAGAAAGAAATATTTAAAGGAAATGAAAGATTTAATGTATTTTTCTAAAACGACCCGAGAGCAAAAAAAAAAAAAAAAGAGAGAAAGTGATTTTTTATTTTTATTTTTGTGGAAGGGGCGGCTTAGTGGTTTAGCATGTTCTTCTCTTAGCACTAGGGATTTCAGGTTCAAATCCCATTCTGGGTGGAGTTTGCATGTTTTCCCTGTGTCCGTGTGGGTATCCTCCGGTTCTCTGGTTTCCTCCCACAGTTCAAAAACATGGATCAAGGTCAATTGAGTCCTCCAAATTGCCCCATATAGAGTGTGTTTGTGTGAGTGAGTGTGTGCCCAGCGATAGATTGGTGCCCTGTCCTGGGTGTATCTGCCCCCCCCCCCGCGACCCTAATAGAGAATGAAGCGGAAGATAACGGATGGAATTTTGTGGGAAGGCATTATTTTTTTTTTTAGATTTTTGAGTTTTTATATACTTTATATATAAAAGTAAATTGATTTTAGATTTTTATAGACAGCAAAGTATTTTAAGCTATATAAAGTTTAGGTTTATTTACTTTGAGTGTGTTCAATAAATGTTTATTCTGTTCGGCTAAAGGAGTTTGACACCCCTGAAGTGTGTGTGTGTGTGTGTGTGTGTGTGTGTGTGTGTGCATGTGTGTTTCACTGCACAGATGGGTTAAATGTGTAAGAACTGTAGGCAGAACAGATCACTTTATCATTTGACACTTTTGGCTTGAACCCCCAACCTGCAGCCTGAGAGCCGCAGACCCTCACCACTGAGCTACCACCTTCCAGACGCACGGAACATGATTCAGCCGAAACGATCGGCAGCCTTCGGCTTAAAGCATCATGACAGGTCCGGACCGAAAAACGCAGAGAGAGGAAACGGGCGGATAAAAGGAAGACAAATAAAACAAAATCAAAACTCACATGGATATCCATAATCATCACTTTTGCCTTGCGGTTCAGAAGACTTCTGATATAAGGAACCTTGGGAAGGAGGGGGGGGGCAAAGGGGAGGGAGGGGAGGGGTGAGAAAAATCAAATTTAACACAAAGCTCAGACACGGAAACAAAGGCAAGAGTAATGGTGATGCACAAGAGCCATCCTTCTCCATTGGGTGTCACTTCGGCCCGTCTCTCTCCTCTCCCTCTGCCAGACGGATGAGAAGCGGCCGGGGGGCGCGAGAGGCAACGCCACCATCCGTCAGGCACGTTTTAGTCTTTCATTAGGACTAATGACCTCGCGCAATGGATTGTCTTAAGCTGATAAACAGTCTCTGAGTCAATGAGTCAAAGGCACTTAGGGCCCAACAGCTGCCAAGGAGGCCCTGAGAAATATCTCCCTCTCGCTGGCTCCCTCTCTTTTCCTCCCTACGTGGTGGAGGTGGGAGCCATTAGCGAGCGGGCCTCTCGTTAATGTAGCATGCTGGAAAGGGTGCTAAATCAAATCGGCACTGACTTAAACAGGGAGTCCGACGTGCCCGAGGTATCTGCATTGGAGAGGAAGAGGGAGATAAAGAGGTGCTTCAGGACACAACAAGGACCCGGGCATCATTCTGAGGACGTCAGGGGAAAGCAGAACAACCTAAAGAATATGAGGAGGAAAAGAAAAAGAAAAAAAAAACAAAAAAAGAGCTTTGCAGACTCTGACCGAGGAGAAAAGGGAGGTAGATATATCGACAGACACGGAAATCAATAGCCTGACGGATGGTGAATTTACTGCCATGTAATTAGACATGAAAGAGAGAGAAAGAGAAAGAGAGAGAGAGAAAGAGAGAGAGAGAGAGGCAGGAAAACAGAGGGACTGAAGACAGAAAGAGAACAGAGATGTTGGATATGGGATAAATGATATGACTCATGACCGGAGCATGTGTGTGAACTCTATTTCGGTCTGTGGAAGCTGAGCAGCTGTATACACAGCCTCGCATGACATAATGGAACAGCGGCGCAGGACAATGCGTCCTCACATCTCCAACCGTCGAAGGAAAAGGGTCAAGTGGCGACGTCTGTGGGGCATTTTAGCAAAATATATCAGCTTTGCTTAACCTCGTCTCGGGTGGTAGACAGATTAACAAACCTTACGTCGTGTCACCACAACACTATAAACGTTCTCCGTCTTCCTTCTGAACTGAATGACATCCCGTCATCAGCACCACGGGGCATCGATCTATCACCGGGCACACACACAAACACACACTACATGGGGCAATTAAGAGCAGCCAATTGACCTTGAACCCATGTTTTTGAACTGTGGGATACGAGGAGAACATGGAATCTCCACCCAGATTAGGATTCGAATATTATTCCACAAACGTGTCAGTACCACACAAAAAAACTCTCTTCTGAATTGATTGACACATCCCTACATCAGCACGAACACCCCGTACGGCGTCGACCGCTTCTTTTCGACCGACCATGCGACAGAGGTTCCCGAAAAAGGCAAAGCCAACTAGAATAATGCAAAAACAACAAACGACAGCAAACAAAGAGATGGCAATGCGAATATAATATTAGATGCACTTCGAGTGAACTCCCATTTGTTTAGTGATTTCAAATGCAAATGCATGATGGGAGAAAAGTCAGTCACATAAGCTCATGCACATTTATACTTATATGCAGCAGACTGGGCAAATTTAATAGATTACGAAGTAAAAATAAGCTCTAGATGAAGTTGCTATAACGCATCGTTTCAGAGCAGCTTCACAAACATTCTCAAACTCTCTAAAGAGTCAGAGCTGAGACGACGCTGAACGTTCTCTCGTTCTTTTTGATGCAACTTGTACTAAGTATTCCTATCTTGCTGAGTCCGCAGTTAGTTTACGACGTCAGGATGTCAGGACGGCATCGAGGGTTAGCGGTTCTAGCTATGCGCTCAAAATGATGACAGAGATGTGTTCTTTATTTCATATCAACATCCATCAATCATCCCCCACCTATTCCAATACTAGGGTTGCAGGAGGGTTCCTAATGCCTATTGGGAAAGTTTTGGGGCACCGATCTATACACACTACATGGGGCAATTAGGAGCAGCCAATTTATCTTGAACCCATGTTTTTGAACTGTGGGAGGAAACCCATGTGGCTACGAGGAGAACATGGAATGTCCACCCAGATTAGGATTCAAACCTGGTTCCTCAGCGCTGAGGAGAACACACCAACCACTGAGCCACTGCTCCCCAAGTGCGGCATGTGTGAAATACTGATACCCTTCGTTGGGGTGGTAGCTCAGTGGGTCAGCAATCATTAGGTTGGTGGTTTAATCCCAACCCTTCAAAGACCCCATGTTCTGACCCCAACCATCAGGTTTGGATACAAATAAGTTGCTTTGGGAAAAAAATTGGCTGCTCAATGGGGCAGTCATAGGCTTGTGATTAAGGAACCAGCCTTGCGACCTGAAGGGCTGCGGTTCGATTCCCGGTCCCACCAAGCACTGTGTCTAAAGTTCTCTTACACACTCCTCTGTGTGTGAGTCCTGTAGGCAGAATAAATGACTTTCACTTTATTGGAATGACCTGATGCAAATACAATTCATCAGCTCTAATAATTTTCGTCTTTCCTGGATGTCGACCAGTTCATGGCAAAATAGAAAATAGCGTTCCGACGCAGAGAACTAATATTTCTCTGCGACGGACCCGGATCAGGAGGCGTTGTTGTTGTTGTTGTTCAGGTGAACAGGATTAGATTTTCAGCACTGGATCTTTCTGCCGCAGCTGCAGCAGGTTGAGAAAAAGCTCGTGTTTGCCCTTGCGTTCGTGTCTGCCTTGCCCTTTCTGCGCGATCGATATGTCAAGAAAATGTCATTTGTCTGTGGGTTGTGTAATCAAAGCTCTCAACAGGAACATCATAACAAACAAAGTGTGCTGAAGAAGCACTAAGACGAGCCGGAGCGGGAAATCCAAAGCAGAAATCCAAGTCTGGATATGAAACGGCAGCACCGTTCCGACTCCTGATATATGATCGGCCGAAAATGCTTATTACGCCGACGCCGAGCTCCGGGAGATGCAATATCTGCACTGTGAAAGCTGCCGGGTTTCAGCCAAGTGCCTTCTGGGAAGAGAAAATGCTAAATTCCATACATAACGGTTTTGGAGGGAGGGCGAGGCGCGCGAGGCCGAGCTCGGGGGCCGGTGGGAGCTGATCGAGTTTATGAATCTCGGTGATATTTGCAATAATGCGGCTTTTAGATCACGAGGATCCTTCTAAATGCACAGAGAGCCGGTCATTAGCATGGGCATAAGTGGTTTCACCCTTTTAACTCGAAGAGTGTGTGTGTGTGTGGGGGGGGAATCAATCGAGTGGGGGTGGAGGGGGGAGTGGTGAGCCTAAATCTATATCGTTATGGGTTTTATATTCTTTGCAAACTGGTCATCAATCTGACGCAGAACTAATGCTGCAACTGAAATGGCTCTGGCGGTGACCGGGGCCGAGAGGAGGAGGCTCGCACGCCGGCGCTCTCGCACGTCCTCCATCTCGCCGCTCTCATTTCAGTTTTCCCGGATCGATTCGCTGGGATTCTTGTAATCGATGGGGTTATTAATATGGTCTCGTTTTCATCGGCGAGCTCTTAGGAAGCCAGCCGTGTCATTAATCGGACCTCTTAATGTCATTAGTGTAATTACAGGTGTGCGTTCGATCCATCGCTTGTTAATCTCTGCTCAAAGTCGCTGTTCGGCAATTATACATTTACTCGTTCGTTTATTCAGCGGCAAACGAGGGAAGACTAAACCCGATGCAAAGTTGACTTTTGGGGGCAACCTCGCGAATTTAAACTGATAACCTGAGCTGTTTCACCTCCAGGTCTTACACACAGAGGAGTGTGTCCTTCATATTTAGCACATTCATGCAGTGAAACACACACACACACAAACACTGAGTGAAGTGGGGCAATTGGCGTTAGGTGCCTCCCCCAAGGGCACTTTAGCCATAATACTAGGTGAAAGTGGGAATCGCAGGGCGTTAATTGGGGGCAGATTGAAGGGGTCTGACTCATCTGATTAGGACTTGAACCCCCACAAATGGGGTAAAAACAATATGGGGGGGGGGGCAAAACAACTGTCACTGCGCTCACTGGTTTCCCTCTGTACATCCTAAATAAAACCTTAAACTGGGTCAATAGTGAGTTTGTGAACCAGACCTGAAGGTCCCCGGTTCGATTCCCGGACCCGCCAATTCCAATGGGTGAAGTGCCCTTGAGCAAGGCACCTAACAGCGATTGCCCCCTGTGTGCTCGTCATGTGTGTTTATTTGTGTGTTTCACTGCACACTCCTCTGTGTGTAACATTCATTCATTCATTCATTCATTTATTATCTTCCGCTTTATCCTATATTACGGTCGCGGGGGGGGGTTCCCCATGCTTATCCAGGGGAGAACGTTTCGGGTGCTGGGCAGATACACCCAGGACAAGAAGCCAATCTATCGCTGGGCACACACTCCCTCACACAAACATGCACGCATATACATCTATATGGGGCAATTTGGTGAACTCAACTGACCTTGATCCACGTTTTTGGACTGTGGGAGAAAACCGGAGAACCGGGAGGAAACCCACGCGGACACGGGGAGGACATGGAAACTCCACCCAGATGGGGATTCGAACTGGGAATCCCTAGTGCTGAGAGGAGAACATGCCAACCACTAATTTACGTGCCGCTCTGTGTGTAACACTGTAGGCAAAACATAGCACTTAAAATATGTCATTGTATATTTCGCAGCCAGTTGTGGATTTTTCGCCACCTGAACCCCAAACTGCAAACCGAAGCAACGGCGGCAAGAACAACTGGTGTTTAAAGGTTTAAAAAGGGAAAATTGTACTGTACGGGTATTATTTTCCACATCATGCCCATCATGAACCACACTCCTGGAGAACGTCATTTCGTTTCCCTTTAAATGTATTGGATCAAAGCGACTGAACGACTCGGGGAATTCTCAGTAACTCATGGCTTATGATTAGTTGTTAAAACCTTTAAATACTTAAAGTTGTTGCAGGTTTCTGGCTCGGTCCTCACGTCCATATTCCGCACCGAACCGCTGTCTTTGCGCTCCGGTCGTTGGCTGCGGCCGTCACTGCCCTGGCAGACTACGGACGGAGTACATAATGGCCCGCTGGACCGAGTCCAGCCCTCGATGGAGGCGCAGGGGGGAATTAACGGTTCAACACACTATATCCGTCAGAGAGCAGAAAACCTCCAAACTGCATTTCTCTGGCCCACGTACCATAGACCTTCACGATAATGAACGGAAAACGCGGAAGGCCAGTTGGCTCAGCGCGCCGTACTCGTCTTACTCCATACAGCCCAAAAACAGCATCTGCGCACATGGAAAAACTTTCCCTCCCCAAACGCAGAGGGGCCTGGACTTTTTTTTTTTTATAAGGAGCAAAATGATAAAGATTAATGGCATGATTACAGAGCACTAACAGAGAACCCGCAGTTACTTCCCCCGCCTCCTACTTTTTAAAAAGTTTTAATACACCACCCGAGTGCAGCGGAGGTAACAATAAAAAACTTGTCTCCTTGTCAACACTTATAATTGGCTCCTCTGGAGAAAAAAAAAAAAAAAGACGGAGGAGTGGTGCGTGTTCTGGTGCGACTCCGCCGTGGCCCTCGCTGAATTCCGCCCCTTTAAATTAGTCTTGGGATCATAGTAATCACTGACGCTTAACGATTCAGAGACCGTCTACGCAACTACGTTATAATCACTTACCATTATTTTAAATTTAGCTCCCGAATAACGGGTCTGTCACGAGCGTAAGTGCTCTCCGGCTCCTCATGATTTAACGTTCTGGCTAAAAGTAGACGGGGACCTGTGGATCATTTATCCCGCGTCCGTCGTGGACGCAAGCGTCCGAGAGAAAAGACAGTTAAAGGAAAGCAGCGGGAAGGAAAAAACGGAGTAAGAAATCTTGTCTAGAGGAAACGGCGAGAGGCGGGGTCAAAGGCAGTACTCACTCTGCATGCAGAGGCCGTCGGTACAGTTCTTGGATTGGAGGACTGTGCCCTCGCATTCCTTGCCGCCGAATTTCGGAGCTGGTGCGGTGCACTCTCGTCTTCTCCAGTGGGTGCATTCGGTCCCACACGGTGACCACTTACTCCACTCCGTCCACACACCGTCCACTGCAAACACACGAGACGCTGACCGACCCCGAACACTAACACAGTCACAGTTCTGAGAGCAACATGGGTCAAACTGTACGTTATTAAACTTTTAAGTAAATAAAAAGAGTCCTGAGACCTGAGCCATGATTTGCTCCTCTGTTCTCACTGAGGTTGAGGTCACTGAGGTTGTGATGTCATACTGTAGTCAGTTGCTGGTTAGTTCTCATATATTAGGCATTCTGGGTCTGAGCTGGATTTTTAATATGAAATGTGGACAGGTTTAATGTTTAGTGATTGGACAAGCACTCTGAGGGTTAGAGGTTCAAACCCAAAATCCACAAAGTGTGCACCAATATGGGTCCTTAAAGCACCCAGCGCTCAGATCAAAGCATGACATACAGAACCAGTTGAAAGCTCTCAGGTTCAGACTTTGTAGTTCTACAGTTCCACTCTGTAGTCCATCTGTTTGTGTTCTACAGTACATACTGTGTTCTAATGGTCAGAACCCCAATAGTAGCACCACAGAGCAGGGATTATTGGGTGGGTGCATTATTCCTATCCCGGCAGTGTCACTGAGGTGTTTAAATGAAACTACAGCAGCAATGCTGTACTAAAACCCCCCTCACCACATTAGTGTGACTACAATCCACCACCCAAATGATACCTGTTCTGTGATGCTCCTGACCAACAGAGAACAGAGAACCAACAGGGCACTAACAACAACAAAGAACACAGATGGACTACAGTCTGTAATTATAAAACTACAAAGTCCATCTGTATGTTAAGTGGAGGAGAAAGATGGAGCAAGAAGGGGGCGTGGCCAAACTTTCAACTGATACTGGAATGAAATGTCTGGATCTTTAAAAGTTCTATATGTTATTACTAAATGATTCATTATTAAGCAATAATCTCGGTTCTCAATCCCACGTTTAACCCCTTAGTTGATGACACCATTCAGCGTTGGGGAAGGGGGGGGGTTTCGGGAGCCGTACCTGGACACACCGGGTTGCAGGCCAGTTTCTGGATGGCTGCGCCGTCACATATGGCTCCTCCGTTGAGGGGCGCGGGGTTGGTGCAGCTGCGCGTTCTCTTTTGGAACCCTTTTCCACAGCGATTGTTGCAGACCGACCACTCGGTCCACGTCGACCAGCCGCCGTTCACTGTGGAAACCGAACGAGAAAAAGTTTGTTTCTGACAAAAGTTTAAAGGCTGGATCGGATCAAAGAGGCGATGCATTTGCTATTCATTATGCGGCGTGGTGCTTTGATGAGAACAGAGGGAGAAGGCTTGTTATTGCAGTGGCTATTTCTGTACGATTGTTGTGGCTCCTGAGACAATAGCAGACTCCATTTCACAGATGAAGCGAGACTCGAGAGAGATGATGGAGGAAAGAGGCTGCGGCTTTGGACTCGGGACGGCCTGCGCTCGTCAAGACACGAGGCGCTCGGGAGGAAAGCGGATTGTGGAGGTAGAAGACGAGCGATTTCTTGGTTAATCTCGGACTTTTGCTACCCCTTCGCCCCACGCTGGAACCTTTGTGGGTCTGAGCTTTCATCCCGTCGAGTCCCCTTATCTCGCCTAGACTGAGCCGCGCACTCGGACTTCCTGCGACTCGGCCGCTTCAGCCGGACAGATTTGATTTCTTTTTCTCCTCTGGATGAGCCGACTTCAAAAGGCCTGTGCTCTCAGCCGGAGCTCTCAGCACAGTCTGCGTTTCGGGCCGGAAAAAGGCCGGCTAATATTTTAACCTATTACCCTATCGGCTCTTTTCTGACATCCGCGGTTCCCTCAATGCCGTTTTTTTTCTCCGTCCGTCGCTGTGATAATAAAAAAAGGCGCAATGGCAATGGAGGGGAAAGAACTTAAAATAATGGAGC
Organism: Corydoras maculifer; assembly: GCA_019802435.1. Taxonomy (NCBI): domain Eukaryota; kingdom Metazoa; phylum Chordata; class Actinopteri; order Siluriformes; family Callichthyidae; genus Corydoras; species Corydoras maculifer. The sequence goes on from JAFMOD010000156.1 coordinate 113,999, forward strand.
TGGGATAATCCCCGAGCTTTCCGTGCCACACAAGTGATTTAGAGCTCTGCTTTGGCTTCAGATGGGAAGTCAGCGGCCAGATCCAGAGCTGAAACTCGACCCCGGTGACGTTAGCCCCTCTTTAGGGCCACCGTCATGGTGGCTTCAGAGGCAGAAGGAAAAGCTCAGCACACAGGCCGCCTTCAGACACATGACGAATGTAGATGTATATTGTAAAAATATCTTCATTAAAGACTAAAAAACACTTCAGTTTAGATACTGATTCTGCAGCATCACCGTCAGGGTTTGCTTTTCATTTAATTCCCTCTGACCTTTAACTGCAGATTCACTTTGTCCCGCTCGCTCGCTCGCAGTGTGTAGTTTATATAATCATGGCTCTGTTTTAGTCGTATGTTATTTATTACAGCAGTTCAATCCTGTATGACAGGAAAAGCAGCGTGGCTGCATCCCAAACCTCAAACTGCTCCACTAAACTTGACATACTATGTGGTATCATGCTGTTTGTGACATCTGCTGTCCCACATTTCCATTTTTTTTATACAATACTGATTTCAAAGCTTAGTTGTGGCAAATTGAAATTAGTTTGATATTCGATAGTTGAAATCAAAACACAAACTCGCTGCATAAAAGATGTCAAAACAACTGGAACAACAGAGCAAACCGAACCCAGGAACAATACAAGCTTATAGGGCAGAAAGCCAAAAGTTAAAACATGGAACCGGCATTTAAATTAAAAACATAATACTGTATACACATACACATATACATATACATCCACACATATGTGTATATATATATTTATTCATTCATTCATTATCTTACGCTTTATCCTCTATTAGGGTCGCGGAGGGGTTCCCCATGCCCATCCAGGGGAGAACGTGTGGGCGCTGGGCAGATACACCCAGGACAGAGTGCCAATCCTTTGCAGGGCACACACTTACTCACACAGACACACTCTATATGGGGCAATTTTTTGAGAATTCAATTAACTTGATCCATGTTTTTGGACTGTGGGAGGAAACTGGGGAACCCGGAGGAAACCCACACAGACACGGGGAGAACATGGAAACTCCACCCAGATGGGGATTCGAACCGGGAATCCCTAGTGCTGAGAGGAGAACGTGCTAAACCACTAAGCCACCGTGCTGCCCCATATATATATATTTATATTTATATGTGTTTGTGTGTGTGTAGACCCCACTGATCCCTTGACCTTACAAGATTTCTTCTATATGAAACTGAGGATAATTTTCCTTGCCACTGTCACCTTAGCTTGATCTTTTAGGGTTCTAGCTCTATACGAGTTAATAAACCTCACCCTGAATTAATATTATTTTTGGATAAATCAGTGTAATTTTTGGTAAAATCACTAAATCAAATCCAAAACAAGCTGCTTTGTTATTCAAAACGGCCAAATCAGCATTCAGGTCTTTATTCCTCGAACCCGACGCCGAGCCACTTCCCAGCATTTTGTCAGAGCGATTTGTGGGCGTTACGATTTTGTAGGAAATCTGTTGAAATTGCAGACTTCTTTGATCTCAGCATCCTCAGTCAGCAGAAAATTCTTCCTCAATCAGTAAATATTACAGATATTAAAGGTTCGACACGCAGCCGTGAGTTTAACGGCCGATGCTTCGTACAGGTCATTCACCTCACACAGAGCATCACAGCTGCCCTGACAGACGGTCACGGATGTGAGGACATACCTTAAGAGACACATTATTAGTATATATATTTTTTGAATACTGTTACGAAAGCGGGCGGCACGGTGGCTTAGTGGTTTAGCATGTTCGCCTCTCAGCGCTAGGGATTCCCAGTGAGAATCCCCATCTGGGTGGAGTTTCCATGTTCACCCAGCGTCTGCGTGGGTTTCCTCCGGGTTCTCCGGTTTCCTCCCACAGTCTAAAAACATGGATCAAGTTCATTGAATTCTCAAAATTGCCCCGTTTAGAGTGTGTCTGTGTGAGTGAGTGTGTGCCCAGCGATGGATTGGCGCCCTGTCCTGGGTCTATCTGCCCAGCGCCCTGGATGGTCATGGGGAACCCCACCGCGACCCTAATAGAGGATAAAGCGGGAGATAATGAATGAATGAATGTTACGAAAGCAGATTTTTAATTTTTATTAGAAAAAACAGCCGTCTGAACAGTCTGCGGTCACAATGCTGCCACCTTCTGGCCTAATCTGCTACTGTTTCATCTTTATTCTAATGGGACAATAACAACAATGCAAATCAGGGATGGGGATCATTCTGTAAATTAGACTGTATGTATATTTATTGTTGTAAATAATCAATTATAAGTTCCCCCCCCCCACTTGCTTTAGCAGAATGCTTTCACTCCATGTTAAATTTTCAGGTGTTTCCTTTCTTCCGTACACATCATGTGACCTGATGTTACATCACAGTATCGTTTTAATGTGTTTAAGACATTAAACTCGCGTTGAACCTGAGAATTCCATCAGATCCGCGTAACTCGGATTTATCTGTCCAGTTGTTTTTTTTTTTGATGCACAGCTGTTTCTGTCGCACCACACTTCGTTCGCTTCTCATTTTCCTCGCCTTAAATTTGCCGTTCCACCGGGCTCATCTGCTCTCCGGCGCTTCCAAAGCCCTCCTCCCCATTTACCTTATTCCAACACAGGAGGTCATTTATTCTTCAGGCTAGACTGGGGAGCAATTCCAGAGAGTCTCAGGCTGAGGAAGAGACGGTGATTTATGACCGTCAGGGAAAGCAGAAAACTACCGGTTGCAAGATTTAAGCAAGATGGGAAGAAAAACAGGCTCTGATAGCAGCAGGTGGGGAGGCTTCACTACACACAGGTTTTTTTCATTTCCCATTGAGAGAAAACGCTTTTCCTCTTTAACAGATAGGATAAGAGCTGCAGCTTTGACTTCCTAACTCATCAACCCATCAGCGCAGCGGCAGGGTCGTGTTCAGGGGAAAATGTCCCCCGTGCTCCAAGACTTTGAGAATTGCCTGAGATGGTTGGCAGGGGGTCGTTCCAGCTCGTCAGCGCATCCACTGTTTCTTAAGATGAAACATCTTCCTGCCATGGGGAATGGAGAGGCGAGATCAGACCCCGTAAAAAGTCTTAGAAAGCGCTGAGACAAAGGTGTTCAGAAGTGGGCTGTCACCAGAAAAAACAGCTCAGTTTGAGTTGAGCAGAGTGAGATCTGCTTCTAATCTCATGCTGTTAGCAGATTTATGAATGTGTTGATAAACGTCAAAACGTCTGACTGAATACAGAACCCGTCAAAAGTTCTCTATTTTCTTCACTTCATGTAAAGATGGACTTTGTAGTTCTACAGTTCCACTCTGTAGTCCATCTGTTTGTGTTCTACAGTACATACTGTGTTCTCTGTTTTAAAGGTCAGAACCCCAATAGTAGCACCACAGAGCAGGGGTTATTGGGTGGGTGCATTAGTCCTATCCCAGCAGTGTCACTGAGGTGTTTAAATGAAACTACATCAGCACTGCTGCACAAAAGCCCCCTCACCACATCAGTATCACTGCAGAACTGACAATAAACAATCCACCACCCAAATGATACCTGTTCTGTGATGCTCCTGACCAACAGAGAACAGAGAACCAACAGGGGACTAACAACAACAAAGAACACAGATGGACTACAGTCTGGAATTATAAAACTACAAAGTCCATCTGTATGATAAGTGGAGGAAATATATGATGCAGCCAGAAGGGGGCGTGTCCTAACTTTTGACTGATACAATAAATGTTTCCAAACTTAGAACAGATTCGTTTAAAGATCTTCTGTTCATGCAGAACTTTGCATCTGGCCGCTGAGGAACAGGTTTATACACTGACCTTAAGCTAGAGATCAATCATGATGAGAGTCTCTGTCCCTTATGATGTTTCTTCAAAAGATTTTCTATAAATAAACATCACCATTACCCAGAAGTCCATCTCTGAATCTAATCATTACAATTAGAATTTATACTTTTTGTCATGTTTGTGCAGATGGAAATAAAACCTCATTATTTTGCAGTTTGTTAAACACGAAGCTCAATCCTCAAATCCAGCAAGCTGCAAATGTGGGCCCTTGAGGAAGGCCCTTAACCCTCAGTGCTACAGGGCTGCTGTCTTATCTCTGACCCTGCTTTATGATATGAACAACCAAGCTGGGAAACTTAAAATGCTTCTGAGAAACGATGTGATGAAACGTAACATGTTTACATTCATTCATTCATCCATTATCTCCGCTTTATCCTCTATTAGGCTCGCGGTGGGGTTCCCCATGCCCATCCAGGGGAGAACGTCTCGGGCGCTGGGCAGTTACACCCAGGACAGGGTGCCAATCCATCACTGGGCACACACTCACTCACACAGACACACTCTATATGGAGCAATTTGGAGAACTCAATTGACTTGATCCATGTTTTTGGACTGCCGGAGGAAACCCACGCTGACACGGGGAGAACATGCAAACTCCACCCAGATTGGGATTCGAACCGGGAATCCCTAGTGCTAAGAGGAGAACATGCCAACCACTAAGCCACCGTGCTGCCAGGCACGTTTACATTACATTCATATATCAATAATTCATTAAAAAATACATAAATATTAAAATTTCTTAAAGTTCTCTTAAATGCAACACATCAACAACTAAAACAATGGGATTTTTGGAAAACTGAAGCAAGAGACATCAGAACGGAGACCTTTACGGTTCAGAGACAGAAGGTCAGAAGGTTTATGTCGGGTGTTGTGACCCCAGAAAAAACATAAAAGAGCTTTTATTACTCTAATCATAAACTCAGCTCTGAAGGATTCTCCGAGGTTGAAGTGTTAAAGTGCACAGGTTGAAAAAGGCAAACTTTTAATTAAAAACACACTTAAAAATGCGTGCGATAAAAAAGCCGGGTACAAACGGAACCTCCTGGACTAAATGCACCGTTTGAAATCTGTCCTGTAATTAACGGCGTATACATTAAAAAGAGCAACGGAGCAGTTACTTGAGTGAAACGTTGCAATTTTTGCAAGAATAAAAAATAAATTACATGTTTATATAGCGGGTCACAGAAAGACGAGCCGAATGCACAGAGGTGAGCTAATAACAATCGAAGTGCAAAGTCAGGTATCCAGCCTGAGCAGGAAGATTAGTCAAGTGCCGATTGCAAACGGCAGGTGGTTAAAAGGGGGGGGGGGGGGGGGGGGGGGGGGGGGGGGGGGGGGGGGGGGGGGGGGGGGGGGGGGGGGGGGGGGGGGGGGGGGGGGGGGGGGGGGGGGGGGGGGGGGGGGGGGGGGGGGGGGGGGGGGGAATACACCCAGGACAGGGTGCCAATCCATCACTGAGCACACACTCACTCACACACACTCTATATGGGGCAATTTGTAAAATTCAATGTTTTGGACTGTGTGAGGAAACCGGAGAACCCGGAGGAAACCCACACGGACACAGGGAGAACATGGAAACACCACCCAGATTGGGATTTGAACCGGGAATCCCTAGTGCTGAGAGGCAAACATGCTAACCACTAAGCCAGCGTGCCACCTGGCCAACAAACAAAAAAAATTACAATAGTAAAAATAAAGTTCCATTTAATTTGCAGTGCTCCTCAATATTTTATGCAAAACATCATTTAAATATTTATTTAATACATTTTGTTGTTTAATGAGACAGGGGGAGGGTCTTATAGAGGCAAAGAAACCTATATTTTGGCCGTGCACTGACTAGTATCTCTTTACACCCTAAAAAAAAAAAATCGCTATAATTATATAATTTGCCCCTGCAACCAGCATGTTACTATTTAACTATTTAAAATGCATCGATTTCCGCTGTAATCCGCGTCATTATTCATAAATTCCAAACAAGAAATATGCATGAGAGATAATTCCTTACCGTAGACTATCACCGTCGCTGTAGTGCTTCTTCGTTTGGCCACAATGTTCTTAGCAACGCAGGTGTAGTTGGCCGTGTCAGACAGTCGGGCCTGTTTGATGATGAGGTTGTGGTCGATGGTGATATAAAAGTTGCGGTCGTCGGCAGGATCGATGATCTCTTCGTTTTTCAGCCACTCCACCTGTGGATAGACAGACGTATTTATTGTTTTTATTCAATGTTTTTAATTCACATTTGTATTTCTACTTATATATTTTTATTCAACATACTTATATACTTATATTTACTTATATATTATATCCAATATTTAGTTTTTATATTTCTATTCTGTGTTTGTTGTTATTCGAACCTTAATATACCGTGATATTGAACCGCTTTGGTCGTCCTGAATTTCCATTTATGGTTCTATCTCTTTATATTTGAATATCACACCGCTGCAAATAAATAAGACAAATTAACTCCAAACTGGGAATCATTCATCATTAGAACTCAACCGTCCAAATGCTTTAAACAGAATGAGCACAGAACCCTCTCCAAAACCTTACCAAAAACCTTTAAAAGCCTAAACGTGGACGTGCGATTGCCACAGGGAGTTGTTTAGAAACGTAGAGGACGATTCACCTTCTCACTTTGCAAATTCAATCTAAACTTTTCTACATGCATCCAAACTGCATCGATAAATCAAAGAGGAACCTTTAAATCCCGTTTACATTTCAATAAAGTCAAATGAACTCGGGAGAGTTTACATCTGCGTTGCCTGAACGTCTATAAAACGTCAATACCCATCATGTTCCCCTTTTATTTGCCCCAGAACAAAAGCCTTGTCGGACGAGGCGTGAAGGAAATACGGTGTTATTCTTGGCGCCGACAGCCTCCTCGACCTTTCCTTATGAGTTCCTATTTCCCAATGATGCCGATATTGGACCCGAGGTCATATCTGGAGAGCGTGTAACGGTTTGGAGGCTTTATTTGACCATAAATCTCGCTGTTTTTTCCTCCTGCTCGGCCCTGGGGAGGCGACGTCACCGACTGTGGCGAGTCGATACTGCAGTAGATCTGAGCAGCTGGAAATCCATGGTGAGCAGCTATCACGCGTCTCTGGAGGCGGCTCGGACAGACCGGCCATGCACATCCTCTCCATTTGAGTAGGTCAGGTAGTGAACATGTCCGAACTGCAGACTATTATGTCTCGTATTTGGGTCTAAATATCACTTAGGAGAGCAGAGGGGTGGGTCGGATTGGAAAAGCTTTTAGGCGCTGCATTTTTCAAACCTTTGTAAGACAGAGGGAGCGTCAGATAGCATTTTATTTAGCCCCGCAAGTTCAGACTGGTGCACTGAGGCTTAAAACAACAGCTTTACGGAATTATAACGCAAATAAACAATGCAACGAAAAAAACTGGTCAAATGTTTACATCTGTCTTTACAAAGATTACGTCTTTCAACCCTCTGAACCCTCCCTCCTTCATCAACATCTATCACCATACTGCGAACAACTATGGATGAGACGATATATTGTATTTGCACTTAATCGTGATTTAAAAAATGTTACAATTAATTGATCATGGGAGCAACTTCTAATCATCATGACATTGTTGACAAAATTGGTTTAGACCAAGTGGGGCAAAAATAAGGTTCCACTCGCAGCACACTCGTCTGTTAACTCTGTCCTTACAGAAAAATAAACTAGTTTTGTTTTAAATGGATATAAATGTGAACTTTAAGGGACGCAGATTTACTATTTTATGTCAATATTTAGCAAAAGTGATTATTACATAATGACCATAGAACCGTAATTATTTCCCAGACAATAATCCTACCATCAAACTCTGTAAACGTCTCGTCTCAAGACTAGAGTAGTGGTTAACAACATGTAGCATCTCTAACACCCTGCCGACACTGATTAATGCTTTTTTTTAAAAATGTGATTACAGGTTTTAATTTCTACAGACACTCCTAATGAAAGATCCACAGTGATGGCTGACCCTGTTGTTTAAATGTATTTTTATTATATTTTTTTACCAACACCCAAAAAAATTGTTTCCTCCTTGATGGCAAAGTCATTAAAGGGATCAGGCCATAATAAGAGCAAACTTCTGCATATAATGTGCAATTTTCAGTTTTATCGTTTCCCATTATTGTTTATAAATTTTTAATAGGTTTGCGTCTCCGCCCGCGCGTGCGTGCGCCCTGTACCAAACTGGCTGGGCGCAGCAATATCCTGCGTTTATCCTACACCCCCCCCCACCTCCCGCTGCAAACCCTCCATGCTGAGATTGATAACAAGCCCCTATAGGCTTCTCCATTTCTCAGCACGACGGTACGTTGTGCAGGGTCGTTAACACCGGCGCATAAGCTCCATTTGCACATATGGCACATAAGCATTTCCGTTGACAACCTAACGCATGATGTCTCTCTCAGATGCTCGAGTGACATTAAGTTCTGACGGAGTTTAAAGGCTTAAAGGGCAACACCTACCAGATGAGGACATATGATATGATGACGTAAGGATTCAAAACACATAAATCATATTGTTTTATGGCACGTGGAGGAGAACATGTGACCCTTAAGGGTCTGCAATTTAGTTTTAATAGTCAGACTAAACCACTGAGGTCATTTTATAGTCAGGACCATGACAATGACACCCTTATTTGGCATTATGGGTCTCTAAACAGGGTATCAATGATTAAAAAAACAACAGTAGTGCTCCATTCTGTTCTGTAGTGAAACATATATACTGATGCATTTCCTTCTGCATTTATTCATTCATTCATTCATCCATTATCTTCCGCTTTATCCTATATTAGGTTAGCGGGGGGGTTCCCCATGCCCATCCAGGGGAGAATGTTTCAGGCGCTGGGCAGATACACCCAGGCACACACTCACTCACACAGACACAAACACACTGTACATGGGGCAATTTGGAGAACTCAATTGACTTGATCCATGTTTTTGGACTGTGGGAGGAAACCGGAGAACCCGGAGGAAACCCACGCGGACACGGGGAGAACATGAAAACTCCACCCAAATTGGGATTCGAATTGGGAATCCCTAGTGCTGAGAGGCGAACGTGCTAACCACTAAGCCACCGTGCCGCCCCTGCATTCATTCTAAACCAAAAAAACAGTCATTACCCCAACAGCGACCTCTACTGGTTGATCAAAAGTGCCGAGGTTCAGAGCCAAAACGGCCCTTATTCCTGTTTGCACCCATTTTACAGCTCTCAAACCCTATTGCTATTTGGATGCTGGTGGGAGAAACACTAGTGGGAGTGGGATACAGAAGAGAAAACACCAAACGGACCGAATTAGATTGAGGAATGAACCTCCGAAAAGGTAACAGTCATCCAATCAGCTGATAAACTGTGGCTTTACCAAAATAAACGGCGTCTAGCTTCACATGCTGATCATTAAATCCTGCAGGGTTTATCCATAAAGAATCGGAACCACAATGTAAAATAAAGTGGGAGGAAGAGCTTTCATTGAAAGGAAATAAGAGTGAGTGTGTAATCAATAAGGATTATACAAATCCAGCGGGTACGAGACAGCTTGGAGTGATTATAGACACCACTCCGTTCAGGAAGGCAAACAGGCAAACACTAAACAGGCTGACAGGAAGTGGGGAAAGGTGTGTGTGTGTATGTGTGTGTGTGTGTGTGTATGTGTGTGTGAGGGAATGCTGGCACGCTCGAGCATGTGTTTATATGCAGTGGTACGAGCATGCACGTGGGCGTGACCGTGCATCCAAACACCTGAATATTTGCGAAACACGTGGCGTAAATACAGCATCGCGGAATCCGAGCATCTGCGGCGCAGGTGCACGCTGGGAATTCGGCGAGAGTCTGGAAGTGAGCGCACGGGTTCATGAGTGTGCTCGTGTCCCGTGGACAGGGCTACGTCTGGCTGCTGGTTGGAGCAGGCCTTCCCCGCTGGGTCACTGATCCTGTTATTTCGGCCACCGCTGTTCCCGGAGGAGCGGGGCGTCGGGGGCGCAGTCAGAAAGACGCCGTATTCCACTCCTTTAATCAAAATCCACTCACCTCTCACACAGGTGTCAGTGGCGCCGGGCGCAATCCGCCGCCGCTTGCTGTTTGAACGGCGACGCCGTCAGCTTCCCACGCAGGCACGAGGGGCAGGCTCACCGGCGGGCGAGCCGCCTGGTTACCCGGAGGCTGCGGGGTCATCCTAAGGCTCCAGGACTTCAAGAGCCGAAGCAGAAATCGTGATGTCAGCCGGTCTGTTGGCTCAGCCAGCGACACACAAAGGCAACTTCAACTGGGACCTGTCCCCGGGAAAAAGGGGAACTGGTTTCCAGCATTAGTCTGGACTTAATGAGGTACATAACGAGGACTGAAGGACGGGATCCGGGAGTCCTCATTACACCGGAGCCCGGGTCCAAATCGTGCGTTCGGAAGTTGAGCGCCGCGGAGCATGTGTTTAATTAAAATACATAACAAAAACAAGCAGCTGTTTGGCTCGGCTGCGCACCGAACGCTCGGCAGGACAGGGGGAGCGCAGCCGCCACCTGCTCTGAGGCGTCTTGCCCTCCTCTTCATTTTTACGTCACAGCCTCGCTGGATTTCAGTCCATTATGTCATCGGGGCAGTCATAGGCATGTGGTTATGGAACCTGGAGGTCCCCGCTTCTATTCCCGGTCCCACCAAATACTATGGCTGGAGTGCCCTTGGGTAAGGCACCTAACCCCAATTGCCCCCCGGGCTCCGTGTACAGGCTGCCCACCGCCCCGGTCACGCGTGCTCACTTCAGGGGCGAGTTGTTGAGAGCGAAACCTCCCCCAGACGAACCTGTGCTACGAAATCCTGATACTGAATTAGAAGAACTGTTCCAAGGACAAAGGCTGTGTTGCTGTGACATCACACACAGACCCCCCCCCCCCATCCCCTCACGCCTCCACGGCTTTAGTCTCCCGGTCCGGCAATATGGGTCTGAGCGCCGCTAAGTGGCAAAAACCGAGACCATGTCCATCTATGTTGTTATAGATGTGCTGTGCTTAAAGCATATTGGACAAAAGATAGCTTGGCGGCCTCTCCTGGGTGTATCTGCTCAAAATGATCTCCCCTGGATGGGCATGCGGAGCCCCCATGACAATTAAGCGGAAGACAAAGAATGGATGGATGGAAATACTAGACCCAGGGTAACCTAGCAACCCTTGTTATAATAAGAGTTTAAAAAAATGAAATCTGCTAATCTTAAGACAGAGTGATGTTCCAAAGAAACGCGATGCATTCAACCCACATTATCTCCTGCCTACTGTAAAGTACAGTGGGGGGGGGTGTTCACGATATCTTATAGGAATCACAAAAAACAGCCACAGCTGAGGGGGGAGCAGTCTTTCTAAGTGATGGGCTCATATTTCCGGAGGGCATCAGCCTCGTGTGTTACGCTAAAATGATTCAGAATTGGTTCAGCGAGCATCAGAATGGAGTTAAGTGTCTCCTCGACCTCCGCAATCACCAGACTTTAACATCATTAACACGGGAGATCAGGAGTCAGACTGTCAAGTACGTCTCCACCTACTTCATCAAGAAAGAACGAGCTAAACGAGTGTCTTCTGCAACGACGTTCCAAGAAAGATCAGAGCGAACGGCAGCTTTTAATCTCGTTAGCTAATTAATGAAAGTCACGTGTTATTCTGTTTAAATGTAATTAAGATTATACAACTCACAGATTATATCTAACCAGCCTTCTTTCTGGCCCGATCTGGTGCTGAAGTTTCCTGCAAGAGGGGTAAACGTGAATTTAAGTGTTTTTTTTTGGAAAAAGATTTATTTGAATAACTGGGCCATTGAAATAGCAATCCGCCAAAGTAAGACGACAAGTGACACTCTGAAGTAACGGTGTGGATTTGTATAGGACACACACACACATATTTATTATATATTACATATATATTACACATCCATCTGTCATCGATGACTAATCTTTTGAGGGGGGCATCCAGGGGGAAAATGTCTGAGGCACTGGGCAGATACACTCAGTACAGGACGCTAAACTATCGCTGAGCACATACTCACACAAATACACCCACTATATAGGGGCAATTTAGTTCAGCCAATTCACCTTGAAGCTATATTTTTAGATTGTGGGAGAAAACCTATGCGGAAACAGAGAGAAGATGGAAACTCCACCCAGATTAGGATTCGCACCCGGATCCTCGGGACTGAGAGGTGGACGTGCCGACCACTGAACCACTGATACAGTATTTAGCAAAACACTATACTGGTGATGCTGGTGTTGTAGCCAATCAGTTTAGAGGAGTGTTACAGAAACACTCAAAGTGCCACCTGGCACCAACAATCATGCCACGGTCCAAATCCCTGCGATCGCATTCTCCCTTTTCCGATTTTGAATTAATTTCGCAGATTAATGAATGAATGACGGTGTGTGTGAGTGAATGAGTGAGTAAGTGAGTGAGTGAGTGAGTGAGTGAGTGTACAGGTTCCTGCTACCTGAACAAGAGTTGAATGTGATATTAGGGATATGAAGTCTGCAACAATCCTTTAGAACATAATAGCATCTTTAGTTCCATAAATATAGTATCGGGTTGTCATCACCCTGCAGCTGCCCGCCAGCCAAACATCTCCCTCTTTTTTCAGTCTTTTAGTAAATTAGCGTATGTGATAAGTGCATGAATGGCGCTGAATTATTCACCAACAGCTTTAAGGTGTGAACGTGGATCTGATGTCAGCTGAGCGTATGTGCTGCTCATTGTTGCTGCGTGCAATGCTACTTCAAATCATGGCGTCTCTTGACATCGGGACTTGTGGGAAGAGCAGGAACTATAACACGTACCATCTCACATAGCAACACACCTACATGTATTAGTGTCCACACACACACACACACACACACACACACACACACACACACACACAAATCCCCTTCGTCACAGACGGCAGCCTGCGAATCAAAGAGTCTCTTTTCAATCTCGTTTTGTCATGCCACCTCCCACCCTCCTGCTCCCCCTCCCACACGGGCGACGCTCAGCCGTCGCTGCTGCCGACTGCCATCGAGACGTTTAGAGCCGTAATTGGCAGATTTCTTGACATTAATGAAAAGGAAATTGCCACGTGTCAAAACGCCGAATATTAAGTTAGTAAAGGGCTTTGAACAAAGAGGCTGCAGACAGTCAGCATCCTCTATTTCTTTCTCGCAAACGCATGTGTGTGTGTGTGTGTGTGTGTGTGTGTGTGTGTGTGCGTGTGCGCAAAATCAGTTTAACTGATCCGTTCACTGTTTATTCGATCAGCTCCAATTACCATATAGAAGCACTTTGTACTTTTGTAATTACAGACTGCAGTCCATCTGTCTTTCCATATTCTCGTTAGTCTTTAATCTCTTCTCGATCTCAAGCCCCCTGTAGACAGGGCCGTTCGGGGGCCCCAAGCAAAATGGCCCACCAACCAAGTATAAACTCAAATTAACAAAAGTAATAATTAAACACTTGAAACAAAACACTACAACTTGATGTAAAATATAAAATACATTTTAAAAAGTATCCTAGATTAATTCTGCTTGTGAAGTAAAAAAGTTAGTAGAAAATGGGCAATTTATCCATAGAAAACAAAATGAATGAATTACCACTAATTAGTAAATTATTTGGTAAATTTTTATTTAATTCGTCTGTTGAAGAACAATTGTCTTTTCATCTTAAGTTTCAGCTTAATCGGAGAATGGGGAAGTGGGGCAAATAGCATTTGCACACTCTGGTTTACCCATAGGTCATAGTGGCAGTAAGAGACGCATGTTTTTATATCTAAAAAATAATAATAAAGAGGGAAAGTTAATAGTAATTTATGCAATTAGTGGGAGAGGCCTTTATGAAGGGGATTTTAATAACGGTGTCCCTTGTACTTTACTACGTTACCCGTTACAGAATTTTGTCTTTGCATGCAATTTATAATGATGTAATGGGGTTTGTAATGATGTAATGGGGTTTGTAATGATGCAATGGGGTTTGTAATGATGTAATGGGGTTTGTAATGATGTAATGGGGTTTGTAATGATGTAATGGGGTTTGTAATGATGTAATGGGGTTTGTAAGGATGTTTTCAGTGTAAATGTTAATTAACATGCAATCAGTCACTTCTCCAAGGGTTTTTTTGGGGGGAAAATGTAACAAAAAAAAAACACTAAAAGAACAGATGTCCACATTACCAAAAAATAAGTTTTGTCTGTGCACGACATCTCTAATCACTATTCACTGGTGCTGCTGCTTTAACCACGTAGAGGCAACTAAAAAACTACATGAGTGCAGAAGGAAATCTCCTCCACCCTTAACATCCTTTATTGTGGTTTATTCATGAAGCTATTACAGTGCAGAAAAGTGTAGGTCACTGGTACTAATGCTTAAATAGTTCTGTTGATTTTTAATAACCCATGCTGTGTGCTGTTAGTTTAAGTATTGCGCCCCCTGTCAGCTATTCCAATCACGATTATGTAAACATATGATTGGACAGCATGCACACTGCTGATTGGTAGCTGCACAGGCACCAATATTCATAAAGGAAATTAAAACAAGGGGTCATTACCCACATCGAGAGAAACATTAGGAGCCAATTATTCAATCCTGACTGCATCAAGTGAAGCTGACATCAATTTAATTTCAAGCACCTGGGTGCGTTGGGGAATGTGAGCCTGTTTGTGTGTGTGTGTTGTGTGTGTGTGTTGTGTGTGTGTGTGTTGATGTAGCAGCCTGATTAAATGTGCGGCACGGATGAAGGCAAACCTGCATTAATATCTAATGAAGCACATCAATTGCTTTAAATGGCAGGAGCATTTAAATAATCGTTAACCGAACGGGGAGGAAGTCTGCAGGCCTAGAATTAGGCCGAACCCCGAGCCAAAGCGAGCATGCTCGGAGTGGACCAGGCCCTCCCTGTGCGGGGAAGCAGACCGTAGTAATGTCTCCTCCGGGGTTTGACTTATGGCTGGAATAAGTACATCAAAAACAACAGTGCATTCGCTAGCCTGTGATTGGGGGCGTAATGGGGTGGTGCGATCCGAGATGCTTTCCAGATGAAAGGGCCCGAAACAAAGAAACGAAATGAAAACATCTCGGCAATCTGCTCGCACTTTAATCGCCTCCATATTGCGTCGGATTTGGGGGCCAGGGAGCGATGTGCATATGACACGAGAGGAAACGGCGTGCCGTTGGAACGGCCCGCTCGGCTCGGCTCCTGAATAATTTACACTCCAGACTCGAACGGGGCTTATTGGACCAGATCCGACCAAAATCACAACACACATGTTCGCTCGAGGGAAAGAAAAGCACACACCACGGACAGAGCAGCAACAAATCTCTCCGATTTGAACAGATCCTTCATTGTGTATACAACAGGGCCCCTTGTACTTCCCACACAAAGAACAAAGATCTGGCTCCTTGTTTTGGGTTTCACACTGATCTACATCGTCGGGTCAACGGCAGTCCAGACCGACGCTTCCACTGAGGAATCTCCAGCCTCTCATCCAGAGCACTGCCAGAGCACTACAGCAGCGACCTTAGAGGATTTTAATCTTCATTAAAGGGATGATTAACACATTCAAATTCATTTTTTCCTGACCACACACTCAGATATAATGAACAGAACCTAGATTTCTATTGGACTAATGGTTTTGCAGTCTGGCTGGGATGTTACTGTGAAGAGCGTTGTGTACATTGAGATGGTTTTCAGAATCTTTGGAAAAATGGATACCTGGTAATTTAACTAAATAACTGTTCATTGATGTTTCCAACAGACAATATCTCACGGCTGCTATATTTTATATTAAATTTATATTTATATATATTTAGCCCAGCGATAGCTTGGCGCCCTGTCCTGGGTCTATCTGCCCAGCGCCCGAAACGTTCTCCCCTGGATAGGCATGGGGAACCCCATCGCGACCCTAATAGAGGATAAAGAAGAAGATAATGAATGAATGAATTTATATATATTTAATTTTTAATATATTATATTACATTTTTTTTATTGCTATTATATTTTTATATTTACATTTTTATTATATGCTTATTATTAAAAAAAATTTCTAACATAACATTTAAATGTAAAAATTTTTATTCCACCACTTTGGGTAAACTGGGTCCATGAAACATAATTTCGTTTACATTTCATGTACCACATGTTACGTAAATGACGATAAATTCTCCTTTAATGTCCTGCCTCTTTAATACTGTCCAAAAAGGATGTGTCTGTCCATCACTGAGCCTTGGTCCTCACAGAGACCAACATATTGCAAGTCATATATTTATGTAAATAATACATCGATAAATCCTCATTGTGTTCAGCCATGTCCCAAACTGACATATTTAATATCTAGCACCCTTTTTGTCATAGACCCTACAAATCCGTCTTTCTCCATCAGCTCAATCGAACCTGTAGAACTGATGGCTCTACTGTTTCAGCCTTAGAGGATCAAACACAAGTGTGTTCTTTCTTTCCTTTGGTCAAAGAAGCACCGTTAAGTGTTCTACCCAAAACAAGTGTGGTGCATGGGAACCAAGGGATCCGGTCTGAACCCTGAAACAAAGGCTGTGGAAATCCTTCAGACTCAGTCATGTTGTAACATCCATGGCTGGATGACAGGCGAGAAAAAAATGGCCTCCCATTCCTCCAAGGTGACAAGGGCAATTACGCTTGAGGTCAGGGTTCGAACCTGCAATCTCTCACTGATGAAGTCGAAGTTTTGCACGGCGAACTTTTTAACAGATGGATGGTGAAATCACTTCATATTTCTTGTCCATCTGCAGCCCTTGTTTCTATATTATGAAATCAGAGCTGTTTAACACCTTCTTCCGCATTCCTACAAACTGCCAGATCCACAGACAGTACAGCCTGCTGCCCTGATCATACCGTATTACCCGACCCCCTCCAGCACTCCATTATCCCTCATCCACATCCCCATGTTAAAACATTTTCAGCTGGATTTAGGCCTGGGAAGTGTTTTCGGTGGTTACACAGTTTATTATTTTTTTTAAGCAGTTGCGAATGCCATTACAGTGTTGAAAGCACTTTCCAGCTCACTGTACCCGCGCTAATGCGGACGGGGTCGTGAGAGGGAACGTTTTGAAAGGTGGGATCGGAGGAAATACGCGACGGCCGAATCGGCGATGCAAAACAGCGCGCACGGACGCCAGGACGCAGGCCGAGTGGGTGGAAGACTCACTCGCGCATAGACAGGAACAGTGTGAGAGCGCGAGCGAGAGAGGTGATTAATAGGTGTTGTTACAGCCGGCCATGAGTGGCTGACTCTTCAGACTGAGACGGAGGGAGACGCGAGCGAAGGCATCGAGACTCTGCGGATGGCCCGTGCACAGATGTCCTAATTAACACTGAAGGTCGAGCAGACTGCTGAGGTGTGCCGGCGAGGCTCCACCTTGCTCTCGCTTTTGCTTCCTTCCCTTTTCTCTTTTACACCTTTACTGCCAATTATTTTGGTTCTCCTCTCTCCAGCGAGTAGTGATGCCTGTCATGGGTCTGTCCAAGAGCTGTCAGCGGATTGTTCTACTCCGCTGAGCAAAGTCCATAGGTTTTTCCATCACAACGTACAAAAAAGATGGTTTACTCTCAAAGCTGGACATGGATCAAACCGCTAAACCTGCACCTCAAGGTGATCAGTCTCTCACCTTCGGAACCCTCCGCTAGAGAGTTCATCTCGGAATCAGCAAGCAGAGACGTGCTGAACACACCAGGTGGAGTTTTGCCTCGATTTTGGCTCATCCGCAGCTTGGTTGAGCTTGTTTTTTTTTTGTTTTTTTTTACTTGTTTTTGGTTTCGTTTTAATATCTGAAAAGGGTCAATAGATTTTTCATTGATGGTCATAAAGACAAATCACCCTTAATTTACCAATCGGTAACATTCCCAAAGTAAACCCATAAAGGATGCAGTCTCCAACCCGGGACTTTATTTCTATAGCACTCTTCACAGATACAGCATCACAAAAAGAGGGTTCCAAAGCCTTGGGGCCAGCACCTGAAATGATCGGCCACCCCGGTTTTTGAAATGGGTACGAGGTACCACTAATCGCATGTGGTTTGAAGACCTCAAAGACCTGGATGGGCAAAGAGGATTCAAGAGGTCCCGAATGTACTTGGTGGCCTGACCATGAAGTGCTCCATAAGTTAAGACCAAAATTTTAAAATAATTCCTTAAATGTACAGGGAGCCAGTTTAGAGAAGAGAACTGGAGTTCTTTGTGCTCTTCTGTGTATCTTGGTTATCAGTGTCTTTTATTTACAATAAAATTAAATAAGTCATTCACAGGATCAGCACCGGACAGCTCTCAGTCTTTAGTAACCAAGTTGTATATTTTAGCAAATCTGAGCATAATGGGAGACTTTATCGAGATCGCTGCTAAAACTCTGGAGGAGACACATGCAAGATACTGAGGTCTTCATCATAGCTGCAGGAGACTTCATTTTAATCTCATCATTGTCTAAAAGGAACTACAGAGACATTAATGTGATCTCTTTTCTGGGTTTTTTTTCCCTCTGAGTTCAAAGTACATCGAAAAAAAGCATTGGGTTCTGAACATATTTATACACCGCAGAACGAGACCGAGGCAATTTTTTGGAAAATCCCCTCCGTTCATGTTTGCCATCGCCAAATATGGGCATAATGAGGATGACAGGCTGAGACTTAAATGTTCTACTGCGGTGAGGTCACTGTTGTATACTTCTGTGTTCCGTCGATGGAGCACTAATTAGAAAGTTCTATAAAACTTTTATTAAAAGCATTGTGCAGAAATATGTTTTGGACGGATTTCTAGTTTTCTCGGGACCTGAGCTTCACTCTCGTAGAGCTTGAGTTCTGGGCCTCGTGTCGAATCAGCGGAACACGTACTCCACCAGAACTGTTCTTTCTCCCGAGCACGCTGGCTGGGGCTGTGCATGCTTCTCTCCTTCGCACTCTATTATTCTTATGGTTTACCACATGAATTCCATCCATAAAAGGCATATCAAGTTGTCAGAACAAAATAAATACAAAAAAGTTTATGAATTTAGACTCAATCAAAAGTGAGGAAGTGTTCGCTTGGCACATCTGTTGGGAGCAAAAATATGGAAATGTGGGCCAAATCGATGTGCATAAATATTAATATGCGGGAATGTGCCGGCGCGCACATTATTATTTGTGCAGCAGATAGCTACGGCGTGACACTGAATGAGTTAGCGCTGGCCCCCGTCTCGCGCCGGGAAACCGATCCCACCGCTCAGCTTTTATGGAAAAGAGAACGCGGGTTCAGAGATGGGCTTCATGACGAGAACCTAAAGCTCGGCAGAACCCGGTCTGTCATTCTGTCGCCGCTTCAGTCAGAACTCATGACTCCGTTATAAGACTGACATCATCATGTCAGCGCAGATGTCATAATGGTGTCAGGACTTGTCACGATACAGTGACTCTGGAAAATCATCACGCTTCACTTGTTTTTTTGTCTCACAGCCTGAAATCAAAAATCCAATGAAAACACCTTACTCCAGGTTTATTTATACATGTTGCCTTTCAAAGCACGAACACAGAATAAAAATCAGTTCGGGAACTAAAAATAAACAATGGAACAACGGGGCTGCAACGGCGATCAGTTTCCTCAGTTTAATACTCAATAGAGTCGACGATTGGGGGTCAATTAAAGCCTCCGCCCGTATGGACTGGCCTCCACCTGCTTATCTTACAGAGAATAAAGGTCAAACCCCAGGACCATCCATTATCTTCCGCTTTATCCTCTACTAGGGTAGCGGGGGGGTTCCCCAGGCCCATCCAGGGGAGAATGTTTCGGGCGCTGGGCAGATACACCCAGGACAGGGCGCCAATCTATCGCTGGGCACACACTCATTCACTAAAACACTCTCTATATGGGGCAATTTGGAGAATTCAATTGAACTGCCCTGGAACAAATACACATTACACAAAATCATATGACATCGTATCTGAAATAAGTCCCAACCTCTAAGAGGTTTTATTTCTGAGATTTGAGTGTGACACTCAACCTCCACCTGATCTGATCATGAAATCCTGGAAATGTATACGTTCCATCGAGTCTGTACTGTATGGATGAGCTCACCACGCTCAAGTGACTCCAATCCAATTTGTTGTCAATGTGAGACAGAACGTGATTTGAGTCACTTCCTGACTCTCCGGATCTACACTGAATTGTACCCTCATGGGGTCCGACCGCCATCAATTATCACGGTCTGATCGGAATTCCTGCGGGCAGTGGCTCACACACGTGAGGCCAGCGCCATGTTGTCTTCAGCAACCCTTCCAAACCTCTTGGTAACGCAGAGGCAGCGAAAGCTGTGAAAACAACAACGGCTAGCCATCTGGCTTTATTTTCGCCTTCTCACCCTGATCCCTCACAGCTGACGAACTGGTTGACGTACGCCTGAATCGAAAAAAAAACAACACGTACGAGCCATCAGCGGTCCATGAGTCGTCTCACGCCGGCACACTGCTGACTCAGCGTGCACATGCTTTAGGTTTCAGAGGACAGATGTACTTACAGTATAGATCCGGGTCTTACTGTCGCTATAACATGTTACTCTGTCCATCCATCCATCATCTTCCCCTTTATCTTATATTAGGGTCGTGGAGGGGGTTCCCCATGCCCATCCAGGGAACAAACGTCTCGGGCGCTGGGCAGATACACCCAGGACAGGACGCCAATCTATCGCTGGGCACACACTCACTCACACAGACACACTCTATATGGGGCAATTTGGAGAACTCAGTTGACTTGATCCATGTTTTTGGACTGTGGGAGGAAAGCGGAGAACCCGGAGGAAACCCACACGGACACGGGGAGAACATGGAAACTCCACCCAGATGGGGATTCGAACTGGGAATCCCCAGCGCTGAGAGGAGAACGTGCCAACCACTAAGGCACCGTGCCGCCCTGTTACTCTGTCAGGATGGACAAATGTGGCTAATCAATAAAGATTTTAAAATAATTTCCAGTCCAGTGGGGCAGTCATGGGTTTGTGGTTAAGGAACCCACTTTGTGACCTGACGGTCCCTGGTTCGATTCCCAGTCCTACCAAGGACTATGACTGACGAGCCCTTGAGCAAAGTACTTTCCTATAGTGGAAGCTGCATTGTGGACCAGAAGATTGAGGATGCAGTTGCCATGGCTGAGGAAATGATGTCACCGTGTAATAATGATAAACTAATGGCAATGCAACTGTGCAGAACTGTGCCAGGTGCGCTGAGGGTCATTAGCCTAACAATCGGCATTAAATTGCACAGCGCGGCGAAGCGAGGGAACCTGCACGCACACCAAAAAAATTAATAAATAAAAAAATCGGCGCTTTAGTCAAATTAGAACCTGACCTCTTTCTGCAGCACAAAACAATAAGCAACCGTAAGAAGCAAGACATCTTTAATATTAAAGAACATCCTCTGAATCGACTTCACAGACGATTCAGCACTCTTATGTTTGGGGGGGGGGGGTTAGTGCACTCCACCGAATGCCAATAAAACACACACAGCAACCTTGAGCCGGGTTCATCATCTCAGGTGGAAAGGAACCGAAGGCAGGTTTTGAAACAGCCCAAATCTAAAAGTTCACACCTCTATCTCTTCGACTCTGGAGTGTAACATTCTGGTGGAGAGAGCTCCATTAGGCTGACCTAGAACCTGACTGCAGCTCGAGAACAGTGTCTGGGCCATCTGTCCATCGATCTGTTCGTCAGTTCGAGCTGGGAGAGTGTGTTTGTGGGTTCTCCCCAGGGGTTTCCACGAGAGAACACACACATTCTGCTCACCTCCCGCTTGGTAAGGCCCACCCCCCCAGCCTAGTATGCGGGGTGAGAACAGCGGCAGAGAACGATGTGTGCAATTTACAACTCCAGCACCAATTTCAAAAGGTCTAGAACAACGCCGCCCCATGGTTGACAAAATGTCAGTTGCTATGGGAAGGATGATGAGATGCCAATCATCCATCATCTTCCACTAAATCCTCTACCAGGGTCGTACGGGGTTGGGGGGGGGGTGTTCGTCATGCCTATCTAGGGGAGAACATTTTGGGCACTGAGGAGATACATACACCCAGGACAGGGTGGCTGAGCACACACTCACTTACGTAGACACACACAATATACAGAGGCAATTTAAAGCAGTCGATTCACCTTGAATCCATGTTTTTGGGAGGAAAGCTTAGAATCTACTCAATCCCCAGTTAAAAAACATCAGATACCATGATCCCTTCAGATTTAATGTCTGTAAATGGTAATTGGACGAACCAGTGGACGGTAATACAATAATGATAATAAACATGTGCAGAACGCGACAGAATGTAATTTGCACTGGAGTACTCCTTACCCCCTGATTCAGCAGCGGGGGCAGGGTTCATGGAAGAGCCTCGTTGCAGTCTCATTAATACTGCAAATCTTTTCCTTACAATGAACACACTATTTCAGCAGAAATGATTCCCTGCAGACTCGCATGGCAGCGGACCTCGACCAAACAAAATGGCAGATAACAAGATAAACCGCAGTTAAAGAGATGTAGCCAAGAAAGTGCATTAAATAACACGGAACGAGTCCTCGTCTGAACGTCTGGATCGTTAGAAGAGGGCTGAAGTCCACTGAATTTCCCTCCCTGGAGCCTCCTGTGTGTTTCCACTCCCCGATTCATCGATCATCAGCCTGTACGCTTCTAAATGCGAAGACCGAAGAAGCATGGGGTGTCAACATGTGAGGCACGAGTGGACCTTTAATTTATAGATACGGTCTCATAACACAGTTCTCATAAAGTTCTCGGGGCACAAAACTGCCGGCGTGCACGAGGCTGCACGGACGGCAGTAATGCAAACTTTTGTTTGCCCCAGGGCCACATCCGGCCCCCGTGATGTCATAAACCAACAATTTATAGTAACTAATGTAAAAGATTCCCGATGGACCTTCCAACTTCCAGGTTGGGGTGATGGAGGACTTCCCTTATTATGCCTGCCACACTGTGATGTCATAAACCAACAGTGAACAGTGACTAATTGTAAAGAATTCCGAGAGCTGACATGTTCTTTACAATAGTTACTGTTGACTTATGACATCATAGTGCGGCAGGCATAATAAGGGAAGTCCTCCATCCCCTGAACCTGGAAGTTGGAAGGTCCACCACTCAATGAACTCAATGAAATGACATTGCTTTTTTTTGCTACTGCAGAGTGTTGCCACCGATGTGTTTCCAGAAATAAAGCATCAGAAATGCACACCGCACCGGTGTATAGTACGTGGCTGAATCTGTTGGCAGGGTAATTAATATAGAACACAGAGGGGAAGGGAAGCTGCTGCCCCTGGTTTGGGCAACATCGCAGTGTTTAAGCTGCTGTGAGTCAGGAAGCCGTGGTTCGGTTTGTTTGTCGCCGCCCCAGCTGTGCGTCTCCGTCTGCAATAAACATAATTTGTGCTCCGTTTCGGGATCAGTTGGTATGCGATCTGCACGGAAACAGTGCTCGCGCTGCAGACTTGGCAGATGTTGAACCGAGTCGATGGCAGTCGTGTCATGGTTGGAGATGAGTTGGTGGGAACGTGTGATGAATCTTATTCTTACTGTGTTGGAACATTCTGAACTGTACAAAATAATCCAATAAGATGCTCCAGAGTTCCAGAGAGGAGTCAAAATGAATCACTGCAGAGCAAATGAACTGGGCCAGGGCCAAAAGAACCGTCCAGACCCGAGAGATACTTACACGACCTGGACAAAATTATTAAAACACACCAAGCACTGGGTCACAGCACGGAGTCCAAGCACAGGGTCAGAGCACAGGGTCCAAACACAAGATCAGAG
>JAFMOD010000156.1:143723-156427 GCA_019802435.1 Corydoras maculifer
GGTTTCCTCCGGGTTCTCCGGTTTCCTCCCACAGTCCAAAAACATGGATCAAGTTAATTGAATCCTCAAAATTGCCCCATTTAGAGTGTGTCTGTGTGAGTGAGTGTGTGCCCAGCGATGGATTGGCGCCCTGTCCTGGGTCTATCTGCCCAGCGCCCGAGACGTTCTCCCCTGGATGGGCATGGGGAACCCCACCGCAACCCTAATAGAGGATAAGCGGGAGATAATGAATGAATGAGCTTCACATGGACGTCCACTAGTCGTTCACACCCAGCACAAGGCCATGACACCATGCACCTAAATACCCACACTCACCCCCACCTCACCCATACACCACCACCTCACTCTCCACAGTGCGGCCCCTGATGCAGAGACAAAGACACACCGCTTCCACAAGCACTCGCTCTAATCTCTTCATCTGTCCTCTTTAATTATTCAAAAAACGAACTCACGAGGCGGGTGGGGGGATTACATATGCGACCCGGTCAGCAAAGCCTCAGTATTTGATGATACTGCAAGTTCAGCAGGTTTCACCCGAACTCACTTCACTAACTCCACATGTGCAGTTCTCTCACTTTTAAAGGTTCTAATTTCATTACAAAAACAACGAAACTTCAATTTCCTAAAGTTAACAGCATGAAGTTGATCTACAACTTCACTGTTCAATAATAATAATGTTAATGTTAAGTAAGTACCATCCAAAAGTTTGGACACGCCCCTTTCTTACTTCATCCTCTTATCATACAGATGGACTTTGTAGTTTTATAATTACAGACTGTAGTCCATCTGTGTTCTTTGTTGTTGTTAGTCCTCTGTTGGTTCTCTGTTCTCTGTTGGTCAGGAGCATCACAGAACAGGTATCATTTGGGTGGTGGATTGTTTATTGTCAGTTCTGCAGTGACACTGATGTGGTGAGGGGGGTTTAGTGCAGCAGTGCTGCTGTAGATTCATTTAAACACCTCAGTGACACTGCTGGGATAGGAATAATGCACCAACTGAATAACCCCTGCTCTGTGGTGCTACTATTGGGGTCCTGAGCATTAGAACAGAGAACACAGTATGTACTGTAGAACTACAAAGTCAATCTACAGGAAGAACAGGCTGAGAACACAGACAGTAAGTGTATATTGTGTCCAAATGGTCATGGCTCACATGATGCCGGCTACACACTGACCCCACGACGTCTCACGACGGGAACCCCTCGCCAAATTTATTAAGTAACCATTTCACTGTTTCCCCGTGTCGTTCATTCATCCGTAAGCAGGGGTTCGAACGAGTCATGGTATCTGTTTAAATGTTCGTTTTGAAGCAAATAGTGCAATTTCCAACTAAAAGCCTTTAATGCTATGGTTCCCGATTTGATGAATCACGACGACAAGCACTAATGTGATGTCATCTTCGCTGTGCGGCACTTAGTCAGGTTGTTACTTAGACATTGCGCACCGTATAATCACAGCTTCCACTTAAAATGTAAACCCCCCCACCCCCACACCCACCCTCCCTGTTTGATCTTATGGGAAGAGGAGCAGCAACAGACAGGATTAAGTTAATGGTGGGAGCGCGAACACGTGTTAAGATGATTACGTGACTGGCAAAAAAAAAAAAAAAAAAAGCCAGCGCCTGAGACGGTAACACTAAACCCCTTTTCTGAGATCTGTCCGTAGGACGCTCATGGATTTTCCATAAACTCGAGAGAAGATGCAACGCGGCTTCCTGTCCTAAATGCCCCGATGATGTAAATCGTATTTCATCGTACGGTAAAGTGCATCGCTTACTTCTGAAGGAAGCCAAAAAGCTCTAAATAAAAAAATATATATATAATAAAAAACAGAAAGCCCCGTCGTTTCCAGCATTAATCCTGCTTAGCTGGAACTTTCGGCTGTAGTTAAGCCGCGCTGGCCTGACAGTCCACCGCAGGTACAATCGATGGCCCGATCGATGTTTCCCGCGCAGCTAAATGCAGATTAACAGGTGGTCGCCGAGGCGACTCTTCCTAAACAAAGTCTGACATTTGGGTTTAAGGATGTTGCTGGATGCTTATCGGCGAACAGCGAGTTTGGCTCGGCCTCTGCCCTGGATACAAGAGCTAATGGCTAATTTGATAGAAACTTCATCAGTGGAGAGTGCTGCAGTCGCCATGTGTTTCCAGAGATAAGAATGTGCTGGCGTACCTCCGCTGCTGGGACTCCTTCGGGCGGGCGACACTGCAGGAGAACCTCTTGTTCCAGGGATACCTCTTTTCCCAGTGGCTCCTGGTCGAAGGTTTTTCTGAGATCTGCCCCAAAAAAAACATATTTACATTAGCAGGACAGAAGACACCGTGTGTATTTAGTAACACTTTTTTTTTCTTTTTTTTTTCTTAGAACTACCTCACCCACATGGCTGCCTGACTTTGCCTACCACTGTATTCCAGGACCGTGTCTTTGGAGGCACAAGGGCGCATCCAAAATTTACAACCCTCTGCCCTTTTACTCTCTGGTGCTCATAAATTTGTCTACAGTCTTCGGCCTCCAGTCTCTAGACCACCGACTGAACAGAGACATCTTTCACTCGACGTGCGCCACACATACACACACACTGACCAGTGGGCAGCCTTGTACATGGCACCCAGGGAGCATTTAGGGTTCGGTGCCTTGTACAAGGGCACTTCAGTCTTGATACTTAGCTGGACCGGTAATCGAACCGGGGTCCTTCGGGTTTCTTAACCACAAGTCTACAGGTTGTTTACTGCAACCACAGAGCATTTGTATGCCAATCCATCCCACTGGCTTGGTGTAAAAGAAGCGGTCGGCACAAAATAAGTGATGGAGGTGATGCCTACAAATCTCTATAAATGGAATTGGGGGAAGAATGAAACCTTATGGACTCTTCAAAGACAACGAATGTTAAACCTTACAGTGAACACAGAGAAAAAGTCCTTTTAAATGTCCAACAGAGTCATAAATAAAGCGATTCAGAACCGGGGTGGACGAGGCTTCATATAGCTGTCACCTGAGCCAATAAACAATAGCCCCGGATCCACATTTCACTTCAAAGGAGCTTAGAAAACAGTTTACGCCGCCTGTGATCCAAGTCGCTGGTGTGACACAAGGATCTGACGCTTACAATTCTCTGGACTACTCTTTCTGTTTATCTGCTGACACCTTTATTCGGCGCATTTATCAGAGAAGCTGGAAGCGGGATCAGGATGACAAACGGCTTCCAACTGTTTTCTCCCTGATAGCGGCATCCCGGCGCTGTTTTTAACCGAGGCTTCATGCGACGGTAATACCTGTCTCACATCCCGTCATTCAGTACTCTACCAAACTATCGGCCCGGAGACGGATCGCCGACGGAGGGTTGTGGAACACGGCACGTAGCGTTTTCATTAAGGCGACGAGACGAAACGGCTTCTGTCTGTCTGTCCGGGGTCGAACCCGCACCCCCACGCAGGGTAAACGCTTCACCCGTGACGGGGCGCATCTTTCCCTGACGCCTCTTGCCGAAAGAAAGGCGGGATGAATACGCCGGCTGCCAATGGCTAATCTCGTAGTCCATCATGGTGACTGGCATTTGCCGCCCCCCCTTCCCCCCTCCCCTCCCGACTTCAAAAGCTGATCTCACATATGAATTAGGACCTCTGACAGTGACGGATGGGCCAGACGGGCGCCGACACCTTCAGGCCTTCGAGATCCCGCCATGTTTCTTACCCATCCATTGCTCACCCGCCCCGGCCTCGTAGGAGGGTGAAGGATTCCATGTGCCGTTCTAATAAAAATCCAATATTTCTCCTCCTCCTCCTCGCACTTGATGAAATAGGTGCGAAGCCAGCAGGAGAATAAAGCACGGAGAGGGGCGCGAGTCGCACTCGGCTAGCTTTGGGATTCATTACATATATATTATGCTCTGTAGGGAGAGCGGGATGTCAGGACTAAGGGTGGAAGTAATAACACGGGTCTATTCCAAGCCGATCTGGATTGAAAATGGCCGAGGCCTCTTAATTTTTTTTTTTTACGATTGACTCGCACCTACCAATGAAAGCCGGAGCTTGGTGGGCGAGTCCGCATGCATTAGCCGGTCATAGAGATCACGAAGCCTCCCTGTTGTCGAGTCGGAATACAAGAGATTTAATGAACTATAGATCCGGGGCTGTGTTTGCAGACGCAAACCGAGTCCTCCAGCCCTCCCAGGTAACCCCTGTATGAACCCGACGGATCGGACCCAAAGCCGAGAGCAAATAATGCAGGGAGTCGGGATGAAGCGGGCGTCTCGCAGCTTCTAATCTCCACCAACCCACCAAGGAGACAGTGGTATAGATGCTGTTACACAGCAGGCCTTGTTCCAATCAGCTCTACCTTGAACGTCACTCAAGATCCTCAGCAGGAACAAAAAGAAATGCTAATATTCATTCAAGCGACTTCGTTCTTTCTTTCTCGTTTGAGCCCTGCTCGTTAAAAACGAAGGTCCCGCTGTCTGTCGGATGAAGATGAAGGGCGGCTTTCACAGATATTTGAAAAGCAGATAATAGTAATCGCTTTCTGATATGATAAGTCCTTCCGCCGAGGCGTCCTAATGGCATTTGAAAGAAGGCCGAACACAAGGGCTGCGTTATCTCAAGTTCAGATAAGGACACGTCTACACTTTGCGGCCCTGCGAGGGCCCGTGGGAAACACACGGCCATTTGGCTCTCCTCGGGGAGCCGGTCTGCGCGGCGCTGGATCAGCTGTTAGAGCCATTTTCCTGCGGCTTTAAACTCAGGATGTGATTTATTAAAAGTCTTCCGTGAATTTATGCCTCCTGTTTATGCACTCGGGCGATCGCGAAGTGGGACTACATAACGGGGACTGGTGGGCTCATCACCGGGACGTCCTCTGAATGTGCTGGAAGGGCACTTGCTGTGGGGGCCCGGTCCATCAGGAGACGCGTTTCGCGTTTTTTTTTGGGATGATTTATCTGGAAAGGCAAAAGCTAGAGAAGCCGTGGTGTCACTGAGCCGAGGGTTTGATACTGGAGGCGAGTTTTCACGTCGAGCAGCCTCTCTATTTCCGGGGAGGCAAATCAGAGAGGCACAGAGAGACAGCGAGTGGGCACCGATAAACAGCGGGTCGCTCGGCCTGTCTGTACAGACTGAGCCAGCGACATGACGTGGCCCTGTAGGGGTCTGTCCACCACGAGCCTGTCAAACACACACAGTGCAAAGACACGGAGAGAGAGGATGTGTTAGGAAGAAAAAAAAAAAAGAAAGGATACAAGCTGTGGCCCAAATGGCGACTAAAAGCACTAATCCAACAGCAAAGGCTGAGTGGAAACTTTATAGCTTTAGCAATACTGCAGAGGGGATCATTATTCAGGGCTTAATTACTTGAGAGCCTTAAGATCTACACAGTCTACACTATCTTACCATACCTTAAATAAAGTGGAACCATGATTAACGGTTCTCCCCGTCCGTTTGGGTTTCCTCCGGGTTCTCCGGTTCCCTCCCGCAGTCCAAAAAACACGAATTCAAGAAAAGTGTCTGCTGTAAATTGCAACATTGTGAGTGCAACCCTCCTTCCATCAACAAGGGCCCTGAAGATGAAACGTGGCTGGGGCTTTTAGCATGGCCATAATCCCAAGCACACTGCCAGGGCAACAAACACCATAGAAATCCTACGGGGGGAGTTGAAAGTCCGTGTTGCCCGGCGACAGCCCCAAAAAAAGTCCCCACAAAAAGACTTACAGAGATCCTCTGTCATTGCCAACAAAGGGTAAATAACAAAGTATTGACATAAACGTTTGTTTTTGACCAAATACTTATTTTCCACCATTATTTGCAAATAAATTCTTTAAAAAAAATCGGACAGACTAAATTTCTTTTTTGCTCAATTTGTCTCTCATAGTTGAGGTCTACCTATGATGTCAATTACAGGCCGCTCTCATTGTTTTAAGTGGGAGAACTTGCACAATTGGTGACTGACAATACTTTTTTTCCCTACTGACTATATAATAGTGTGAGTGTGTGTGTGTGTGTGTGTGTGTGTGTGTGTGTGTGTGTGTGTGTGCCCAGCGCTTGAAATGTTCTCCCATGAATGGGCATGGGATCCAAAATGTGGTTAAAGATCAGGAGGGTAATGCAGTCTCTTAATGTGTGCTTTAGATCATCAATGAAAAGAGAGAGAGAGAGAGAGAGAGAGCAGAAGAGAGAGAGAGAGAGAGAGAGAGAGAGAGGGAGAGAGACAGACAGAGAGAGGGAGAGAGAGAGAAAGAGAGAGAGAGGGTGAGCAGGTTAACCTTAAACCAAAATGAATCCTTCTTTAAAACCAGCTTTCATTTCATCAACAATGGCATTTGCACAAGATGCGGGATGTCAGTACACATCTTTCCTCTCTCTCTCCATTAGAGGCCCCTAGAAGAAGCTTCTGTTTCTGTTTCCAGACCTTGAGTCATCCCATGATGCAATCGGAGATTTGTCATGTTAAACCATAATGGCATCTTCTGTCACGCCCGGACCCGGAGAGCGCTCGCTTCTTTGCAAACACACTGACAGCGCTCCTGTGACATCACACACACACACACACACACACACACGCACAGTGTTCGGCTGCTGTCAGCATGCCACACGTCGAGGGCCATTACGGTAATAACGCGTAGTGGGTCCCACTTTAAAGCGGCGACGGCGCCTTGGTGAGGCAGCTGCAGCCCTGCTTTTGGGATTGGCACTTTAAACAACTCGCTCCAATTATGAGCATTTTCATTCCATTACGGCCTTCCTCCGGCGTTGCCTCCCCTGGGGCCCTTTCCCCACTCCCCCGGACCTATGTGGGTGGAATTAATTGGTTCTGTTCCGACGTGTGCGTACTCGACGCGGAGCCGGCTGCGGATCCAGCGTGGCCGCATGCCTGTTGCATTTTCTGTTCCCATTTTAGGTTCTTCGGCCTTTTTGGGGAGTCCGGGAGCCGCCTCGAATCTGATCACACACGAACACTAATGGCTTTCTAAGAATAGATTGCTCACCCAGGAATAAAGAGGCATTCACAACAGAACGGGGACATGTCACGAAAACGTAATGTCCTGATTCATGAGATGTCAGAATACATTTACTTCTGACATCACAATGGAGCAGCATTTTAAAATGTATGAACACACACTGCGCCAGTTACACAGGACAATAAGACTCATACAGCACCAGCTAAAAGCATCAGTGTTACCTCATAAGAAATCCATTCATTCTTCATTTAATTTAGGAGTTTTTCAGATCAGTAATTAGTTCTCAGGACAATTAAAGTCAAAAAATTTTGCATTCGGCCAATTATTTGCATGTGGGCTTGCCATATGAACAGTTGTGTTGCAATGTGCCCTCTGGTGGATGGTATACACAATGACAACTCTCAGATGTCATTCAGTGACCTTGACATGCCACTTCGGACATGCAAGTCGGGCCCAACTTTGGACTCCGGTTCATGTTCATGCTTTGCACTATGAACTGAGCTCCATGTCACGACGTGATGAATCCGGTATGCCTCTGCTACTCCCCTCCACTGTACTGTTTTTAAAGGGGGTGGGATGATCATGTATCCACATATTTTAGACCATACATCACAGCCGTATCGGTCGCAGTCAAAGTAAAAGCACTTCGAGGTTCTCCAAACAACCCCATTCATATTTTTATGCTATTCCAGCAGAATTATGAGTGGTGAATAATGTTTCTGGGAATGAGAGGCTCGTGGAAAGAAGCAAAAACAGGGGGATTTATTACTTAGTCTAATGGACAAAATGCATTACAATGCCATTGGTGATATGTGGTGGCACAACACAAAGTTCTTTCGCTATTACAAATTAATGGCAAATGATGTAGAGGCCCATTTGGCTCAATGTGAAGACTTTCTGCCCGAGTGCTTCCAGGGACACTCAGCACGCTCCCTTTTTTGTAATCAAATTTAAGCTGGGGAACAAAAAGTTCAATTAAAAGTGTATATATAGATAGAATTCCAAGTGCCGTCTCGCTACACCTATATGTGCCGCCTGAGGTGGGGAAAAAAAGCGCTCGCACTTCAATGCATCACCTCCCCAATGCAAAACTAACAAGTTTATCCTGAAAGCCACTTTCGCAGTGGAGTGTGCTAGGAAATTAAAAGCAGTTGGGAAAAGACGAAAGGAAATAATTATTCGAACTCACAAACACGGCTGTTTTATCTCGGCGGAACAGAGACTCGGGAACTTTATCTGGGTTTGCGGTGAAACGGGGGGCAGAATGAGGACGGCCGTGGGACCTCATACCAATTGGTCCTCAAACGCCGATTGCGGCTCGTGCGAAGGATGCCGTATATTGTTTCCATGTCCGAACAGATCGCAGATAACAGGACTGAGTTGCTCCGAGTCAAAGAACAAATAAAAGTCATCCATGCCTAGTTCTCGGGACGTTACACAGAATGAGCTGTTAAGTTTGAAGTAAGACAAAGCAACCTATTAAAATTAAGCCTCCATTGGATAAAAACTAAATGGTTGATTATGTGTTACCTGGCAACCGGTTATTTAAAGTATTGCTGTCTTTTCACACAGAATCCTTCACATTTAACCCATTGGTGCAGTGAAACACACCCATACACAGCGCCCAGGGAGCAATTGGGGTTAGGTGCCTTACCCAAGGGCACTTCAGCCAGAGTACTTGGTGGATCTACTGAACCACCAGGTTCCTCCATCAATGGATCTGAACCTGATGACGCAGACATATTCCAAGATGATGATGTCAGGATTCATCAAGCTTGAATTGTGTGATTCAGGGAGCATGAGACACGTGAGATAATGGATCCTACCTGTGCTTTCATTTGGTTAACGGTCTGTTTGTTTCTTAATGCTTAAGATGAGATGAGTGAAAGTTTAAATGCAAGAGAAATAGAGAGAGAGAGAGAGAGAGAGTGAGAGCCCATCATCTGCTATAAGGTTAAAATGATGCCGGATGATGGAAAGCTGTGGTTTTTAATCCATCATCATGTCTGCGGATTCACACCACCGCCCCCATGCTGGACAGTCTGTCTCCAGTACTCATCGTCTCCAGCCTCGTACCAAAATACCACTTAAATCCTACAGTGCCAGTCAAAAGTTAGGCCATGCCCCCTCCTTGCTCCATTGTCTATTTTCTCCACTTACCATATACATGGATACTTCAGTGACACTGCTGGGATAGGAATAATGTACCCACCCAATAATCCCTGCTCTGTGGTGCAACTACTGGGGTTCTGATCATTAGAGAACAGAGTACACAGTATGTCCTGTAGAACATAAACAGATGGACTACAGAGTGGAACTGTAGAACTACAAAGTCCATCTTTACAGGAAGTGGAACTGAGAACATGGACAATAAGTAGAGCACAAAAGGGGGCGTGGCCAAGCTTTTGACTGGTGCTGTATATGAGCAGTTTTATTGTTGTTTTATAATAACAAAAGCAAATGAATTGGAACTACAACCAATCAAATGTCATTATCCGTACCAACCGCAGTCTAGATCACATACACACACACACACACACACACACACACACACACACACAAACACATCTTTCCTTTGTTTCCATAGTGATATACTTCTGTTAAAACTACAGCATCGACCGCGGCTCCATCAATAATGAAGGGACAGTCGGTGCAGCCGGCGCTCACTCTGTCCTGCTGAATTGTAAAACCCAGCACAGACGTCATATTGAACTTTACTGACTTTCACTTGTTTCTCTCTTTGTAGATTTGGTGGAAATTCCCTCTGACACTTCATGGATCGGCTCTCACACACTGATGCAACACGCATTAGCTTCAGTCCATCCGTCTGCATCTGCCTCCAAACCTTAATTTATAATAAATTTAAGTTGGAGGAGGTGATACACGCCAGGAGGCGTACACATTGTAAAAAAGGGACTGTGATGTTTTGACGGATGTTATTACAGGAGCGGCAGGGTGGCGTAGCGGTCAGCATGTCCGCCTCCCAGCGCAAGGATCCAGGTTCGAATCCCAATCAGGGTGGAGTTTCCATGTTCTCCCTGTGTCCACGTAGGTTTCTTCCAGGTTCTTCTGGTTGTCCACAGTCCAAAAACATGGATTCAAGGTATATTTTCTTCTCCATTATAATTGCCCCTAAAAAGTTAGTGTGTGTGTGTGTGTGTGTGTGTGTGTGTGTGTGTGAGTGAGTGTGCGCCCAGTGCCTGAAATGTTCTCCCCTGAAAGCCTCCATCACTTTCCGTGGTAAATGATCACATTCAGAACCCAATACTTTGCGACTGCCAGTGTGTGTGTGTGTGTGTGTGTGTGTCTGCACTACCATGTATACCCCCAGTGGCTAATTTAATCGCTGCAATTGGCCCATTAGAACATTTTTGGAACGTGGGAGCAAATCGGAGACCTTGGAGACAACCCACTCCGACACGGGGAGGTCCGCCTCCACACAGGAGTCCAACATGGGACCTCTCTGCTTCCTCTTCCAAATCTGCCAGCCAACAGAACTCACGTCTCTAAGATATTATTAAAATTCACCGTCACCTAATACAAGTCCTCCAGCATGAAGTCGGCTCTGGGCAACTTTAAAGGAACCTGTAAAATGTCCTGCTCACGCTTTTTGGATCCCTCCAGGGCGGACAGAGCATGGGGGGGGGGGGGGTAATGTGCCTCCCCGAGGAGACGTTCCTATGGAGTCACCTTGACACACCACACGAATTCGGGCCAAGTTTGCACATATGAGCACAATTATCTTAAGTGGAAGTATTTGGCTACTTGTCATGCTAAATTACACGAGGCTCCTGAATTATGGGCAATTTCCATCGGTTCCCTTTGTCTCACCTCTTAAACAGTTTAAACCAGATTCTGCAAAAACAAGAGCTGGCACCGCTGGAACTCAGTGGCGATGCTTATAAAAGCCAATGGGAGAGTTTTGGCGTCTTACCTGCGGTGCAATAAAAGCGTAATGGCTGCGATGGCGAGATGGCAGTCTGTTTTTTTTTAAATTTTTTTTATAGTAAAACCTCGCTAGCTTAAGACACCCTGAAGGGTTTGACTTCCGGGAGACAGATGCTTGCATAGGGGATCTTTCGCTTTTCTGGATTTCGTTGGGTTTCCATGAGACGAGCTCTCTGTTCTTAAAGCTTTATAACATCTGTCACAAGCCTCTGTTAATGTACAGGGGGATGGTGAGGTTCCATCGGAAAACATTTAGGGTGCTGGACAGACACACAGGACAGCACTCACATAGACACACACACAGCTGGCGATTCACCTTGAATTCACCTTGAATTTTAGACTGTGAGAAGAAACTGAAGAACCTGAAGAAAGCCCACACGGACACAGAGAGAACATGGGAACTCCATCCAGATTGGGATTCAAACCTGGATCCCAAGGGCTGATAGGTGGACGTGCAGACCACTATTGTGCCGCCCTCTATGAATGTTGCCATGTTTATCATTTACATTGTGTAGAGCTCTCTGATCTGCACATGATGGAGGTGAAAGGTGCGTTGGTTAACGTGGGGTTAACCTTAATGTCCTAAAAGACTCCTAAATGACTCCTGTTGGATGCACGGCCTCAGCCTGGCTGTGGATTCAGTGTCTACTTTGGTGTCGCGGTTCAACCGTGCAGGTTCCATCATGGGTTAAAGTGCTTAAAACAAAAAGTCAGCCAAATAAATAAAGAAAAGCGGAGCGTTCCGCCAACATGACGCGTAAAAACAGTCAGTACTACGATCATTAGAACCCTGACTCATTCACCGAAAGGGCAGCGGGGTCCATTTTCACTGATGACGCATCAGATAATCGTAGTACTTGCGCTCTCCTAATTGTAGTGCACCTGAAACGGAAGTGCCAGTAACCGAACAAAATGGCTCTCTCTTAATGTCTGTCCTTTAAATGCCACCTGTTTCTTCTCCATTATTCCTCTCCTGTTATTTTTCCCCCTCACTTCGCCTTCCACTTTCTGTCTTTGTGAACTCTCCTGCAGCTCCACACTCCGGTTCTCACTCCTCCCCTCCGTGTTCTCCAGAGAGAACACCTCCATGCCCGTCTCCACCCCAGCGCATCGACTGCCGTTCCCCTCCCATAACTCATTGTGAAAGTGCCCGGATGCCAGCAGGCCCACAAATCACGCCCACCGATTAATAACCGGCCGGCGCTGCCCTTTTACAGCTTCCCCGTTTTATGGCTTTAACATTGATCACCATTCCCGAACAACAAACGCACGCTTATTTATTGCGCCGAAGTGTTGCTCAGGTCCTGATTAAAACGTCTGTCCAATAGTCGACGGGTGGAACGAGGGGGTGCTTTGATTTTTCCATTAGTCTCAGGGGTGGGGGTGAGGTGGGGGGATTTTAATGTGTGCGGATGAGGAATTTATTTAGATCTGAAGAAAAAGGTTAGTGATGGCGGGCAGCCGATCAGAGCCCATTAGAGAGACGGGCAGGCTATGAGCAAGCCCTCAGTAGAGAGCGCCCCCCTCTGCTCACCAGGACCAGAATTCAACCAGATATTCAAACAGGCATGAGGACAAAGAGCCTCCTGTCAGTCCTGAGAAGAAGACGAGACGGGACGCCCTGATACCACGGAGAGCACTGTTCTGCGTTCTAAAGGCAACAAGGATTAACAAACAGACGCTCTGTAGAGGACACACAACCCGAGAGGTCACTGAAGAAAAAAAATGACACACACACACACACATATATATATATATATATATATATATATATATATATATATATATATATATATATATATATATATATA
>JAFMOD010000156.1:159110-196361 GCA_019802435.1 Corydoras maculifer
CCTGAAACAAAAATAACAATAATAAATCTGTACAGAAGATTCGTTCAGCCAGGCGCTGTTTATCTGGCATGACTGATTCGTCGCAGAGAGAGCACACGGCACACTCGGGTCTTACATGCTATCTCATTAGCAACGGTTGAGAAGAAAGGTTCCAGTCTGTATCCGCGGATGTACAGGAGCTGACGTGTGAATACATACAAACGTCTTACAAAACATACAAACACGCTTACGGACAAAATGTAGAATCTCAAGTAGCTGCAAAAGCTCATACTAGTGCCCTCATTACGAAATGCTGTTGGCTTTGACCCACTTCGGCTTCCATAATGCACTTCACAACAGTTAATTATAAAGTTTATTCATTGGTTATGTGTTTTTTAACTTCCTTGTTTCCTATTTTTGACAGATCTATCTATCTATACACACAGACTTATATGTATATACTGTAGCTGTGATTATATATATATATATATATATATATATATATATATATATTATATTATATTATTTATTTATTTATTTAAAATAACACAATGAAAGGGGGTTAGGTTTTGATTCTTCTAGTAATGATTTGCCTACTTAAAAAAATATATATGCTGAAAAAGAACATATATATATTCCACGCTAGATTAAAGCCAGTGATTTATATACCCACAGCGCAACCTCAGAAGGCATCAAAATGCAAGTTGGCTTGTTACAGGTCCCTCAAGCATAAACATGCTGTATCTAGATGTATCTTCCTTCATGGGAAAGTGAATATAATGAGCCTTAAAATACACAGGAGGCCGAGAACCATTGGTTTTCTTCAAATAAAGTTACACTGTACTGAATTCTCGTTTCCAGCAACCAGGAAACACGCGAAAAGTAAACATAACCCATCTCTTTAACCATCGTCTGACTGTCTAACCCATTGGACGTGCCATATTTACACTTGGACAAAAAAAAAAAAAAAAACTAATTCTGATTTTCCAAATAGAATGCAAATAAGTATTGAAATAAACAAAGAGATGAAGCACCTTAATGTAGGAAATCTGTTCCAATTGATTTCTATCTGATCTATTAGTCTATTGCAGAAAAATCAGACTTTGAACAACAGGAAACAGGAAAAGTTCTTTTGGGATGATGTATTATTATCTAAAATACATCGAACATTAACAGAAACTTTCGGCAACAAGTGCTTTGACTCATCAATAAACAACAAGATCATGGGCAAAATCAATCAAATATGTGATACTGAATCTGGTTGAAGGAACAATGCTATAATAAAAACTAAAACTCCTCCCTCAACCTCGCTGGCAGAACAGCAGCACATTGACCGCTGAGCCACTTACGTGAATCATAAAGCAATTAGCAGCAGAAAACTATTTCAGACTCGGGCTGATCAATATAACGCCTCGGGATCGATATTTCATATTCTGCAGTTTTCTATTAGTCAGGCTGACTGGTAATTATCCGCGTCCTTATTTCACAGAAGAACAACAAACGAACGAGGTTTGCAAATTTCATTTGTAATCTGAAAAACCCCTCAACCTTGTTAAAAAGCAAAACAAGAAATCAGTCTGATGTAATGAGGCTACACACACCAATTCTGTCGCAGCACCGCGGTTGGCGCGGCGCTAAGCCGAAGCTAATGGCTCCTGCTAATCGATTCTCTTATTAAGACGAGTGAATATGTAGTTTGGTGGGAAAAGGGGAATAACAGACGCTCATAATAGAACCACTAATGAAACGACCTGCATTCTGCGTAAGCCTTGTGGATTAAATAAATTCCAGAGAAGCAGGTCATTTGTCAACACCGCTTCGGCCGGAAAGACTAGCGTGTTGGTCTTTTGATGTTGGCAGCGCGGAGCCCCGTGTGAAGTATTCAAGGCCGGAACAGAAGGTCTTGGATCTTGGATGTCTTCCCCAGAGCTCCACTGAAACCGTGAAACAAACCTGGAAATTCTTTTTTTGAAGTGGTGGTATTTTATATATATATAAAAAAATGAAATGAGTATTAAATAATTTAGAACCCCAAAAAATTTAGGAGCTCGGGGTATAAGCTGGTATAAAAAGATTATTACACAAATCAATGCCACTTATGTGTATGTGTGTGTGTATATATATATATATATATATACACAGGGCGGCACGGTGGCTTAGTGGTCAGCACGTTCTCCTCTCAGCTCTAGGGTTTCCCGGTTCGAATCCCCATCTGGGTGGAGTTTCCATGTTCTCCCCGTGTCTGCGTGGGTTTCCTCCGGGTTCTCCGGTTTCCTCCCACAGTCCAAAAACATGGATGAAGTCGATTGAATTCTCAAAATTGCCCCATTTAGAGTGTGTCTATGTGAGTGAGTGAGTGTCCAGCGATAGATTGGCGCCCTGTACTGGGTCTATCTGCCCAGCGCCCGAGACGTTCTTCCCTGGATGGGCATGGGGAACCCCACCGCGACCCTAATAGAGGATAAAGCGAGAGATAATGAATGAATGAATATATATGTACATACATATGTGTATATAGATAGATACACACATATACACACACACACTTTTTTCTTCCACCCTAACTTTACTTTATATTATATATTTTTTTATATTTGTATTACTGTTGTCTCTAGCACATGTAAAAATCAGAGCCCTGGTTAAAAAAAAAATTAAATAAATAAATATATATATAATGAAAACCGGTTCAGTTCTTGTAACTGTAAAACTTAACAACGTAATAGTGAAGATTTAATAGTTTATATCTTTGCTAAAATAAACCTGAATTATCTGGGTGGTTCCCAGATGTTCCCAAAGGCCATAATCAGTGGTTCTCCTCAGTTCTGTATCGGAACTTTACAGCAGCCAGGTAACGCCACGTCTGCAGCTACGCCACTGCTGCTCTCCACAAACGTCGGCGTCGCATTCAGAAGTGCATCAAAACGAGCGCAGCTTCTTCAGACGTGGCATTTTAATGGACAATAGCATGTGGTTTTGTGGCTTTCCTGTCTGGCCCCAGCATTTCAAGACAGAAAATGAAGAATGCGAGCACCGGAGAAGTGCGAAAGGAAATAAACATTCCTACATGTTTGAGGGAGGGAGTAGTGCGTGGTGTTTCCGCACCCCTGGGGTTGTTTTTTCTTTATGTCTTTATTTCCCCGGGATTGCAGTAATCTGCAGGCGCTTTTTCACTGTGGTTAAAGGAGGTTTATGGCGTGAGAATGTGTGTGTTGTGACTCACAGGCGATGCGAACGTGGGCCTTGCGACTCTTGGTGGTGCCGGCGGAACTCCAAGCCACGCACTGGCACCAGAAATCCTCCAGACCGAAGAGCTCCTCCACCTGCTGACGGGTGATCTCGATGCTCGCCTCCCTCACCACCAAACCTGAGAGACGGAAAGAGACGCTTGGTTTTTAGAAAATGCACTGCTGCACTAAAACCCCCCTCACCACATCAGTGTCACTGCAGAACTGACAATAAACAATCCACCACCCAAATGATACCTGTTCTGTGATGCTCCTGACCAACAGAGAACACAGAACCAACAGGGGACTAACAACAACAAAGAACACAGATGGACTACAGTCTGGAATTATAAAACTACAAAGTCCATCTGTATGATAAGTGGAGGAAATACGATGGAGCAAGAAGGGGGCGTGGCCAAACTTTTGCCTGATACTGTATATAATATAGTAATAAAGATGATAATATGAAAAAGTAAACCAATGCACTCAGACCAAAACAGAAGGACATAACAAAAGCAACAGGAATGAGGTCCAGACCTAAATAGAAATAGAGAGGTGGACGGAGGGAAAAAAATTAATAAATAAAGCAAGAAAGGAAGAAAAGAAGCAGTAGGGGCAGAACATAATTCAGCTGATACACTGCCTACAGATTAAAAGCTTTGTATAGGGTTTTTGTGTGAGAGTGAAATACTGAAACGCTTGACTGCGGGTCACTAAATCAACATTCATCTCTGTATTACAGTTTCTACACGGGGCAGACCTTCGACTGCAGGCCAGCCGGAATCAGGCCAAAAAAAAAAAAAAAAGGCTTTCCTCGTACTGAATTCCACTCCTCATCCAGCCTGGATCGTATATATATATATATATATATATATATATATATATATATATATATATATATATATATATATATAAATGATAATTGTAGCTCAGGATTAAATCCATGAGGTCACCCAGGTAAATGTCCCGTAACAAATCTCAATACGATCATATTAACTGTTTTTAATGTATAAAGTAACAATAAAAAGTAAATAAATAACAAATTTTATGTATATGTAATATATAACATATGTTATATAGATGGCACGGTGGCTTAGTGGTTTAGCACGTTCTCCTCTCAGCACTAGGGATTCCCGGTTCGAATCCCCATCTGGGTGGAGTTTCCATGTTCTCCCCGTGTCTGCGTGGGTTTCCTCCGGGTTCTCCGGTTTTCTCCCACAGTCCAAAAACATGGATCAAGTTAATTGAAATCTCAAAATTGCCCCCTATAGAGTGTGTGTGTGTGAGTGAGTGTGTGCCCAGCGATGGATTGGCCCCTGTCCTGGGTCTATCTAAGCTAAATAACCAAATATTCAAGTATATTTTGCCAGGTGGTGTATATTCCGTTTAAAGTCATGTAGGTTTGATCCGCCTTACAGAAGACTGAAAAGCTATTTTGTAAAAATCGCAATAAACCTGAACTTGCTAATCTGAGGGTTTGGCAGGACGTCCCTCATGAGCACACCACTCAGGTACCGGGGAGGCGGACCATGAAAGCATTTAAAAAACAGTACAGGGATCGGAAAATCAATTGTACATGACACGGGTACGCAGTGTATCTGTTTGACTGCTGAGCGGCGTGATGGGATCCCTCATATTTTTTAGCCTGTCAGCGGCGTTTTGCACCCTAAGTAGGTTGGAAATGGAGCTTTTTATAGGTCAGAGAGCGGAACCTTACTGTAACATCAGTCAGTGAGAGCGTCTTACACACCCTGGATTCATTTCTGAGCTTCAAAAGCTTCAAAATATTAGCTAGCTAAAAAGACTATTGCTACAAAACTGACTGTTTTATAAACGTCCCATTCATCCATCCATTAGTTTCCGCTTTATCCTCTACTAGGGTCGTGGGGGGGGGTTCCCCATGCCCATCCAAGGGGAGAATGTTTCGGGGCACTGGGTAGATACACCAAGGACAGGGCTCCAATCTATCACTGGGCACACACCCACACAAACACACTCTATATGGGGCAATTTGAAGCATTTAATTGACCTACATCCATGTTTTTGGAATGTGGAAGGAAACCGGAGGAAACCCATGTGGACACGGGGAGAACACGGAAACTTCACCCAGATTGGTATTCGAAGCGGGAATCCCTAATGCTAAGAGGAGAACATGCCAACAACCACTAAGCCGGCACATCACATTCATTCATTCATTCATTATCTTCCGCTTTATCCTCTATTAGGGTCGCGGGGGGGGGGGTTCCCCATGCCCATCCAGGGGAGAACATTTCAGGCACTGGGCAGATACACCCATGACAGGGTGCCAATCTATCGCTGGGCACACACTCACTCACACAGACACGTGCACATACACACTCTATATGGGGCAATCTGGAGAACTCAACTGACTTGATCCATGTTTTTTTGGACTGTGGGAGGAAACCCACGTGGACACGGGGAGAACATGGAAACTCCACCCAGATGGGGATTCAAACCGGGAATCCCTAGCGCTGAGAGGAGAACATGCCAACAACCACTAAGGCCACCGTGTCGTGCACGTCACATTCAGTTCTTGAATATTTCTAGTGAATTGTTCATAAAGACGGAGTTCAGCCTGATTACAACTTCAGGGTCTATCTGCTAATTTCTAAAATGATCCGCATGGTGTCTGAGTTCGGGCTCTTTAGCACGATGCTAATCCTCTAGCTACTCCTTGGTGCAAAACGGAAACATCTGACGTGAAACCCGTCGTGATCAACCGTCTGGATGTTCCTGCAACGGAAAAAAAAACACGATGCTGATAGTAAACTGTGGTTTAACCAACATAAAGATGAAGGTATAAACACAAGGTATTGTTTGGAGTCAGACGTTACAGTGCAGAGCAGCCTGACGTTTAATCCACTATTGGACGGTTCGGGTCGCGGGGCGTTAAAAGAGCGACGGTGACTTATCGCAACCCCGAAATATCACACGAGAGCATCTCCTCCATCCATCATTAGCCTCACGCCTGGCAGACTTCCCCACAATGACCCAGTGTTCATAAAGCAGGGCTGAACGGAAGGCTGTGATTCGTCGGATGCCAGGATGATTGAGCCGTCCGGGGCCTCTGGAGCCGGATTTGGAGCCGTCATGGCCGCCAGAATCCCGTTTGCTAACCCTGGTGATTATTGTTCAGCTGGGCCTTGCGGTCTCCAAGCAAATGAGAGCATGCTGGGGCCAGATCGCGGAGATGCTTATTGCTCCGTTTCTCATCCCTTCGCCCCTCCGGAGACTCATTTATATACCATCGCGCAGGAGGCCGAGCCTCCCGATTGGTGGACGAGGCTTAGGTATCGCTAAACGGATCAGCGACGCTAAACGCCGGATCGTTTTTCAGTCTCCTTCACATTCTTATTGTCTTTATCTTTCGCGGGATTGAATTACTCCCAGGACTGAAGTGTTTTTCATATTTGTTTGTGTAAGCAAGCGTGTGTCCCTCTGTATATACAGCACATCTCACACCTCGGCAGCTCGATGAGCCCTGGAGGTAGCTTCCGGGGCTGAACGGATCACAGAGCCAGAGACCCCGGCCCAAGAAGTAAATGCCGAATAATCATCTGTGCAAATGGTGCTGTTTTTATAAGTCTTTACGTCACTTATGGCTCATCTTCCTCATCCATTATTATAGCAGTGCTGCTGCTGTAGATTCATTTAAACACCTCAGTGACACTGCTGGGATAGGACTAATGCACCCACCCAATAATCCCTGCTCTGTGGTGCTGACCACAGCATTGGGGTCCTGAGCATTAGAACAGAGTACACAGTATGTACTGTAGAACACAAACAGATGGACTACAGAGTGGAACTGTAGAACTACAAAGTCCATCTATAAAGGACGTGGAACTGAGAACATGGAGCAAAAAGGGGGCGTGTCGATTCACCCTGCAAATGATTCCAAACAACACAAGAGACGTTGCTGTACTGAAAGCGCACTGCTCCAATGAAGAGGCGCCAACGCTAACCACCCTGTCCAGATCTTATATTCGCTCTCCTCATTGGCCCCCGGCTGCTGGCTGTCCTGTTTTTTTTTCCGTTGCCGTACTTCTCTGGTTTCAGTTCTCTGTGATGTAAGAAGCTCCCGCTGAGTTTTAACGGGGAGCCTGGAAGACAGGGAGGAAAACTGCCAATCACATTTGTGCGCTTCGCTT
Organism: Corydoras maculifer; assembly: GCA_019802435.1. Classification (NCBI taxonomy): domain Eukaryota; kingdom Metazoa; phylum Chordata; class Actinopteri; order Siluriformes; family Callichthyidae; genus Corydoras; species Corydoras maculifer. The sequence goes on from JAFMOD010000156.1 coordinate 166,483, forward strand.
TCATCCCGCTTGTCCAACATCAGATCCGAGATCAAGTTAATGTTTGCATATTGAATAAATCAGCATTGCGTCTGCGATCGTGTTTCCACTCTATAGCCGACCGAAGCCTATGGTGGAAAAAAAAAAGAAAGAAAACAGAACCACGATCCTGACTGTGCACATTCAGCTCGCAGTGATCTGCAGTCCTGTCCCGTCACTTTCTCTTTTATGTTTCTGAAAGGGCTATTTTTGGGTTGAGCATCCGCGGGGTCACTTTCAGGCTAGTGGACGTCTAGCTGTTCGCCCGCCGCACCATCGACCTTGTTTATGCATTCGTGCGAGCATTCATTTTTAAGGCTGCCGATTCCTCCTGTGTAGTTTATTCACCTCTAGCCTTCAAAAGTGGAAACACCCCAAAAAACAGAGCGCTTTCAGGCCGCCCCGAGGCAAAAACACGGGCCGCTGGGGTCTGCTTTCCGCCCATTACATCATCCGCATCGTTTGCATCGGAAATCTTACCATTATTGGATTATACGCCAGATGACATGGACGAGCGGCATTTAAGACGGCACGCCTGTCGAGCCGTCAAATGAGTTGTGAATTTTCGGAGGCTTTCGTTCATTTCTCACGTCGCTCTTCTGGGCCCGCTTGGTAACAGATACGTTTTTAGAATGCTTGTCATCATTAGCTTTGGAAGATTATCGATCCGTCAATGGCAGATGAGGCAGCAGGATGCCCGGGGGAGGGCGAAGGGGGGGGGGGGGACTTAGAGAAGGAGTTAGCACAGTGCCTGGCCTTCCAAAACCAAGAGCGCACCTCCATCACACCCACTCATTTAAGTTGATGGTGTACATTATGCCACTGCAACTCGATATAATTTACTTAGGTTCATTTGTAGCGATCGATGGTTAGCACCAAGTTCAGTGTTGGGGAAGGGGGAGTGACCGAAAGAGAGAGAGAGAGTGAGAGAGCATTCAGGCTTTGTCTAAGTGCAGAAATCACCCGAGTCAGCCTGGCTCCGTCGCTAAAAGCTCCAGTTGGAGTATCCAATGGCTATTTATTGCTCACACCTGATGTGCAGAGCGTAACAGAATTACTGAATTACTTCACTCAGAGCTCCATCAGCTCCAACGGCTGATATTTCACTTACAGTTAATAGAGATATTTATAGAAGTGTCGCTATTTCTATAACTTGAAGTAAACCCGATTACACCATGCCCATGGAAAATGCTCATTCCTGAATGAGTGGCAGGTGTGAATTAATTATGTGCATTTCACGACATATACTGCATTATATATAGGGTCGGGGAAATAATGAAATCCAGTGGCAATGCATTAATATCAACTTCCCCTTCGTCTCTCTTTTTTTTTTTCTTTTTTCAATCCGAAATCGCTTTAATCATTCTTGAAATGCTGTCATGCACTTGCTGAATGGGTTCTGGTGAGGTGTTGGACCATTCGTCACGGTGGAAACTTTCTGCTTCTTTGACGGATGGGAAAGATGCAGATTTACTTTGCAGCCCGCACTCGTAAGCTTTCCATCAAGTGTGCAGCCCTTGATCGGAAAGACTTCGTCCTGGTGTTGATCAAAACACCACCGACAGGTTGGACTGTGATCAGCCCACTTTGTTTGAATAAAACCTGCACAGGACCGTAATGAGGCCTGCGATTGTCTTACAGGTTAGAGACGGTGGCTCTGACTGAAGGGCAGGAAGGCTGGACGGGGAAGATGAAGATGCTGCGATTCTCATTGGGAGTGATGAGGATGGACAAGAACTGGGAGGAGTTAATCAGAGGGATGAGACAGATAGGGTGTCATGGATAGGAAGTTAGAGAGGCAGCGTTAAGGAGGTTTGGGGATGAGAAGGATGCTGAGGATGGAACCTTCAGGCAGGAGGAGGAGAGAAATGCCCAAGAGGAGTATTGGCTGATGGTGTTTGATGCTTGGTGTTCATGGATGAGTTTAAATCTGCATTGTAGGTCCATCATTTGTTTTTATATCACATGATTACATGAGCATTCAGCCGAAGCTTTTTTCCAAAGTCACCTACAAGTATCCCATTTGGTGGGATAGTTTTAGTATCCCCCTACTTGATGGTAGGGATTAGGAAACAGGTTCATCCACAGAGAACCCCTGGAGCAATACGGGTAAAGTCCTTGCTCATAGACCTATAATGGTAATTTTAATGGATTTGGGATTTAAACCCACAACCTTTAGGCTGATGTCTGATGGTCAAACCAAAACGCCGGCTATTCAAACATGACTGTTTGTATTAGAAATCACATGTAAATCAGTGTGTCATACACTTATTTTCGATATTTTCGAAATTCCCATTGACCTCATGTGAGCTGAACAGGAAGGGCCCAGGGGCTCTATGTGGCCCCGGAGCTGGATGTGGCCCTGGGGCTGGATGTGGCCCCGGAGCTGGATGTGGCCCTGGGGCTGGATGTGGCCCTGGGGCTGTAACACACTCCGGTCTGCATTAAACAGATGGTGGAATAGAGCTGTTTTAATGGCGTCTTCCAAATGCAAATCCATTCACATATGGGAGATATGGAAATGATTGACTCATGAAACAGGATGAACGCTACGTGGGTCTACGGCGTTTCAACAAATCTGCTTTTTCATCAAACATGTCATCCTGTGCCGGGAATGGCGTTTTATGAATGGGATCAACACACTGAGAGTTGTGAGAAAAACTAGACTGGGGTTTTACTGGAGGTATATCCTTGATCTGTGTTCACACTGCAGCAGTGGTAGACTTGCGATTACAGAACCAGCCATGCGACATGAAGGTCTCTGGTTCGATTCCTAGTCCCACCAAGTACCATGGTTGAAGTGCCCTATGGCAAGTCACCTAACCCCATATCCTCCCCGGGTGCAGTGTACAGGGCTGCCCTCTGCTACTGTATGTGTGCTCACTTCACTCATTGTGTGTATATGTGTGTGTGTGTGTGTGTATATGTGTGTGTGTGTGTGTGTGTGTGTGTGTTTCACTGCATGGACGGGTTAAATGTGGAGGACACATTCCTCTGTGTGAGCACTGCAGGCAAAATAGCTCACTTCATTAGCATCTGGGGGCTATTCTAAAATATATGGACTTTATTGCTATCATACATTTACCTACACGTGTACAATCACAACGCACATGACGGCTGGTGATGATTGGTCAGGTTTGACGCTGCACTTATGAGCAGTGAAGGTCCCACAGTGGCTACCTGATGGCCCAACCCCTAACCACTGAGCTAACACCACCTGATAGGTCTCCAATTCCTAGAACACCAGTTTGAAGACCTTCTTTAGCTCTAAAAACAAGGTTCTGACTCCGCACATGCATCCCAGTCTGTTTGTAATTAGTACTCAGTACTCACAGGCCCCATTCAGGAGCCCATATAAAGCTTTGGTCATGTAAACAACAGCTAGATGTTAGCATAGATCAAATATTCAGAGGTGATAATAAAATCCAGGCTTTATTAAGTTTATATGCGATGCAGGAAATACAATGTAATTTTAATGCGTCTCAGGGAAATTTACTAATCCTCCTTGGTACCGTCTCTTAACTTGCTCCATTAAGCATCCAGCAAACAGCAATACACTTAGAAGGAGATAAAAGACCATGTGCTTCTCCAAAAAGATGCCTAGTTCCACAAAAACAAGCGCTTCTCGGTCCAAACGCCTTTGGATATCCAAAGAGAGAAAACAGACTGGAATTAAAACTGGCAATTTATAAAACACGGTAAAAACAAGCAGAAGATCTTTATTGAGCTCGTCTGTCATGAGCTTAGTTTAGCAAGAAATCTTCTCCAAACTGGTTCAAAACTCTGGGTACTTTGTTTTTCAAAGGCGGACAACTTTCCTTCACTTTCCTTGGTCATTTTAAAGCCAAGTCGTACAAACTGTATGGTTTTCGTTTATTTTCCAAGATCTATTCATCATCTCATGTACAGCACCAATCAATAGATAGGACACGCCCCCTTTTTGCTCCACTTACTGTCCATGTTCTCAGTTCCACTTCCTGTAAAGATTGTAGTCCATCCAGTTTCCACTCTGTAGTCCATCTGTTTGTGTTCTACAGTACATACTGCGTACTCTGTTCTAATGGTCAGAACCCCAATAGCACATGTTCTGGGATGTTCCTGACCAACAGAGAACCAACAGGGGACTAACAACAACAAAGAACACAGTCTGCAGTCTGGAATCATAAAACTACAAATGAGGAGATGAGGAGAAAATAGACATTGGAGAAAGATGGAAGCGTGGCCTAACTTTTGATGGTACTGTATGTTGACTGTTGACCTAGAGAAGAAGGAGACGCAATCTATTTGCTTTCCATCTAGAAGTTCAATGTCTCGTCTGTTATCTTCAGATGTTGGGAGACTTCGGCGTTATCTCTCGCGACCAGCGCAATTATTTCCTCAAACGAGTCCGTTGACCTTAATAAGGAACGTTTTGAAAGCACCCTCCCCCTCGCCTGAAGTCGAGACACCGCAAGCGGTTAAAGGGAGCCAATCGATGGTGGAACATTTGAGTAGGTGTTTCTCCTTGAAGCCACTCCAGAAGCTTCCAAAAATCCATTTGCAGGAAGATAATGATCCTGCATACAAGCAAAGTAGTTCTTTATTTACTTTCCAGGAGGAGAGGAGGTGGAGGAGGTGGAGGAAAGACTGAGGGCCGGAGTACGGTGTGGAGTGCAGATAAAGCCCACGGGCTCTGCCTGCTCTGGGCCTAAATGCCGGTTAATCTACTCCCCAAACCGACAGACAGACAGACAGACAGAATGGAGGGAGCTCTGAGGACGGGAGTGGGCATGGGCTCATGTTTCTCCCGGCTTGGGTAGCTATTGACCAGCCTCTATCTGCGGTTCCTTTCTGTCAATCAGGGGAAATTAGAGAGGAACAGAGTGAGCAGAGACACCCAGAGCTCTCTTACCCAGATAACGGAGTAAAAGGGAGTACGAGGGGCAAAAGGAAAGGGGGGGGAGGGAATACAGGAAGCACATTAGATTAATCCTCTAACATGAAGGCAAGACATTGCCCCAAATAGCTGGCACATCATCACGGGTGTAATGTCTGCGAACTCCGTCAACAACAATGCAGAGTGTGTTTGGTAACCTGGTAGGATGTCATCACAAGTTTGGCTTTTGATCCCGCGCTCCCTCCAGTCAAGCTTACGCCCGACTACTTACCGCCTCCTGGTGATCGTTATTAAATTCCCACACTCTGCGATAAGCAAATTCAGCTCGGATTACCTTCGTGAGCAGCATCGGGCCTCCCTTGACCTATTTTATGAGGGCGCCAGTTGGCTCGGTTACAGATGTGACTACAGGCAGCCGAAATAAGGATTAATAATCATCATAATAATAAAGTTTCATTAATTTACTACTTTAAAACAGTGCAAAAAGTGTTAAGTTACCCAAGTAACACAGTGCCAGCACGCTACACTGTCGATGCCTGAGCCTTACAAAAACATAGATTCAAGGTGAATTGAATTGAATGGTCAAGATAACGAGATGCGATGGGATGTATTTAATCAGGTGGATTATTAAAGTACTCGGCTTAAGAGCCAAACACCAAACATCAGACATCCATACGCAGGCCCACAATTTTTGTGTAGAATATTACTATTCCCTACAGAAGACACTTCAATCAATACTTGATGAGATGTGAATTGCGTCTATCGGGCCAAATCTGGCTGGACCTCTCTGCACTTGTAAGGAAACCTACGTACGCCAATGTCATCCATTAAAACACAACCTGATATCGATTTGCAGTGAATGTTATTCTTTATTCCAGCGTACCAGCAACGTTCCTATTCATAAGTGGGCACTACCTGCAGCTACCTGTGTGTGTGTGCGCATACACACGCTCACATGCATACTGTTTAAGCCGGGCGTTCAGCATGGCGTGCACAATGGGTCGCATATAAAAAAGAATAAAATCCCCCAAGGGCTCGGAAACCATTACAGACAACGGGGCCTATTTGATTGGCTGCATTCAGCTGCCAAAGTGGGAAATTGAGTTGTCCCTGTAGCCCACAGGTACCAATCATGCCACTCTCTCCAGCACTTTCTTCTCCACGCCGTGCTCTGAAGACACTATTGAGCTGCTGGTTATTAACAGCTCACCGACAGCAAGCGCGAGAGCGGCGCGAGTTTGCAGTCAGCGCCACACCGGACGACACTCGCCGTTTCCACCTGACTTCAGTGGATGCGGCTTTAAAACCACGACAGGTCGGACTTAATGGACTGTTAATGGGGTCGTGATGTGAAGGGAGTCGGATGCTGTCGTTTGGTAGGTGATATACGGCGGGGACAGAGATACAGTGTCCTGATACGATACAAACAGAGAGACAAAGGGACGTGATGTGAAAAGTCTCAAATTCTAAGTATTTTACAGTCTCTACAGTAATCGAAAGTAAGGGAAACCTGCAGAGGTCCATATCTGTTCCATTTCCTTTCATGCTGTCAGACATTATTAACCGTCATTGGCAACGACAAGCCGTTTAGGTTCAGGTGGTCGAATAGGATTTTATTGTGCAGTCTTTTGTGCTTGTTGGTTTTTGTATTGTAACTGAGCGTCTTTGTGTCCCAGGTACAATATTTGGAGTCGTAAACGTTGGAAAATAGGATTATGATAAAATAAAAAAAAATAAAAAACACAGGTTTCCGTTGCTGCCACATCCAATCTGAGTCTCGTTCAACTGTCTGCCAGAAAGCCGTGTCAGCAAAACAGAGGCTGGTCCAGCTGCAGAAAAAGATAAGGAAATAAAACGCTGCAGGTGGAACAGAATACCCGTGGACAATGGGTTTAAGATCGCAGTAGAACGCAGCGCAATGATTGGATACCGGTGCAACCACGGTTGTTCTCAGCTGTGGTTGTACCTGCAGTCGTTCAGTTCTTTCAGTGCTGAGGGTATGAATGCTCAGAGCGCCTGAGCTTCAGCACTGGGACATCAGGACATTATTTGGCTCATAGATTATTTCGCTGTTTTTTTAACCTCGATTCTGCCAGCAGGTCGGCGCCATTAGGCGCAGTAATCCACCAGTGATGGTGGAGAGAGGGAGACGTGCTGTAAGGCCGAAGTTGCTTCTGCTCTAGCGGCTGAGCGACAGCCTTTCAAGCAGCTAGTGTAGACAGGGATTCCCCCTAGTGTGTGGCGAAATTTGGCCAGATGTCCAGAGCTGTGCCTGTTTTAGCGACAGCTTTCTGGGCAGCTAAGGTCCCCCTAGTGGCATGGTGTTACTGGCATGCCTTTAGTGGCATGGTGCTACTGGGGAAGCTGCCTGTTGACGGGCAGCTGCCCCAGTAGCACCATGCCACTAGGGGCATGCCAGTAGCACCATGCCGTACTACTGGGGCAGCTGCCGGCATGGTGCTACTGGGGCACAATGCCCCTAGTGGCATGGTGCTACTGGGGCAGCTGCCTGTTGACGGGATCCATCGATGCCCTCTTTTACCCCTTATTTTTTATGTATTTATTATTATTGATCTCTGGTGCAGGTGTCAGGTCTAGTGATGCCCTTATTTACCAGCATGCTGTGCGTCCAGGGTTAATCAACCATTGGTTTGTATATAGAACATAATTACACTGTGACTTTAGGGCAGGTTGTCACCGTACTCTTTAACTTTCAAGGCACCTCTTTTAGCTTTGGCCACGTTCAGCCCCCTGTGTGTTACCAGCAGTTGCGTTTCAAAGTACCATGTGAGACAAAAAGGGTTTGGAGTCAGCAGAGTCTGAGTCCTAATGATGTCTCGAGAAGCAGACGGCGATCTGAAGCATCATGTTAATAGCGCACAAGTAGTTTAATGTAAGCATTATGGGTAGCGCAGTTAAAGAAAACTGCCTTTTAGAGCTTGGGGGTGGAAATTCCTCTCTCATTATGGGTGGAGGTTGTAAGCTTGTAAAACCGTCGAACCTAAATTATGCATTTACGTAGTTTTTCGGCTGGCCTCGGGTAAGTGAGGGGTGCGTGCAAAGATGCTACTGACCCGAGGTCTCGTCAACGCGCTCTTCCACCATGTGCTCCTTCTGCGGTACCCACTCGCTGTTGCACTTGAAATAGATCTGGGTCGCAGGCGTGGCCTTGCAGTACAGGTTAACCGGCTTGTTTTTGACTATGTAGGCCTCCTCGGGCTCCATCAGAAAGTGGGGAAGGGGCTCGGGCGGGTCCGAAGGGAAGGTCTCGGGAAGCTCCCCCAATCCCAAGTAGTCGTCATCTGCACAGAAAAGAAAAACAAAAACAAAATGTGAGATTTATACGTGCTTTTCATCAGTGCTGCATCAGAGCTCATTTATTGATATGGCAAATGTTTATACAAGCAAGTTTGGCAGGGCAACGTTGTGGGAACCGTTCCACAACGGCTCTTCTGTTCTCTCCACCCCGAACCGCAGCTACCGTTAGCACTGTGACACCACAGGCAAAGCCCCGTGAAAAAATCAAATGTGCACCTTTTTTATACAGCCACAAAGCCAAGCGCTTGCGGTTGGAGCCTTGTTTTCTTTTCCTGCCAGCACAGGGGCTTTTGGTGTTCTTAATTCCATAGATATTTGGACGGCAGACACTTAAGCTCCCTGTAATTATGCCTCTCTTTCATCAACATGCCTCTCTCTGCCAGGCTGCTGTCTGGCCTTGTCAAACACACCTATATTTATCAACCCATGTCATAGCATCATACCATACATTCAACTAAATAAATCTCTGAAGGTGGACAAGATGTTTTTTAAAAGACCTCCCTTTGATCAACAGACCCACTGACCAACTGATTAACCCCCTAATCAACTGGTAAACACCTGTCACATTAGGAAATTAATTTGGTTGGCTATAGAGCGAGCAAGTTTAGACTAATTTTATGGACTTTACTCGTTGGCGTCATTGGAATTTGGTATGTTCTGAGGCAATTACTTCTGGTTTATCTACACACATCACTTCAATCATTCCAAATTGTTGTTTGAAGGTAAAGATACTGAATCAGTGACCAGAATAATAACAACTAATAATAGCAACTGTGGGCTCCTTGAACAGGACCCTTGGAACTTAACTGCTAAAAGTGATCGTGTCATATAATTACATCAGGGGAAGTTCACTGGGTTACCTAAAGAGAGTTTGGAGAATAAGTAAAGAATTATATGGTTTCTATTGTGACGATAAAGAATAGCAATTGATTTGTAAGGTTTACTGTAATCATTGGTGTAGACAGCCTGCGACTGCCCCATGACATGACCCACTAGGTTCCCCCTCTTTCTGAACAAGTGGTCTCTTTATTTTCGAGACGCAACACTTCACAAAATCTGAAAATTTTCACAGAAAAAAATCACAGACACTTAAGTACAATCTTTTTTGGTTTGCTGGTTTAATTTAAATAGGAGCAACACGCGGACATGCATCATCGCCCCGTAGGCCCGTCAGACCAGCTCAATATCTGCCCTTTGACTCCTGAGATGGAGGTGGAAACCCATTTGCGGAAGCCATTTGTCACCTCGGCTCAGCTTCCTATTGCTAACACCCAACTGCCAGACATCAATTATTTACACCTAATAGGAATAGAACTGGAAAACGAAGGTGCCTTGCGTTCTGTGGTTCTGAGGTTAAATCATCACTCCACTGATTCTCCTCCTGATTTGTTTTTATGCCCACACCTCCATTCAACCCGCCGGGTCTCAAATCTTGCCGTGTCAATACGCTTCTGTGATGTAACGGCCTGTCTGTGCGGCTGCATCAGTCCGGCCATCGGAGCTGGACGGGGACGCGAGACGGAGGTGCAGGAGAAAGAGGAAATAAAGGAAATGAGACACAAGGGACATGCAAGAAAGGAAAACAAGAAGGTAGAAGATGCTCTGGGCGCACAAAGTCTGCTTTTTATCGGGACCTGCTCAGGGATCACACCTGAACCGTCATCTGCCTCCAGTCATCCACTAATTGAAGAGGAGACGTAAACTCCTGCTGACCCCTGGGCTTCTGCCTTATGATAGCCTGAGGGTCTGTTCAGGGTGCACACTGCAGTCTGAATGGAAAAGAGATGAAAAAGAGAAGAAATAGAGAGGTAGCAACTTGTAGCGGACTAATTTAGGGTTTTCAAAGTAATTCTGGAAAACTAATTTAAATCTAAATTTTAATTTCGTTTTATATTTCCAGACTGTAGTTCATCTGTGTTCTTTGTTGTTAGTCCCCTGTTGGTTTTCTGTTGGTCAGGAGCATCACAGAACAGGTATCATTTGGGTGGTGGATTGTTTATTGTCAGTTCTGCAGTGACACTGATGTGGTGAGGGGGGGTTTAGTGCAGCAGTGCTGCTGGAGTTTCAGTGGAACTGTAAAACTCCAAAGTCCATCTTAACAGGAAGTGGAACTGAGAACATGGACAGTAAGTGGAGGAAAAAGGTTGCGTGTCCAAACGTCTGACTGGTGCTGTATGTTGTAATACATTCTGAAAAACTGAAATTCCTGTTCCACAAAGGTAAAATAACTTAATAACCGCTCTGATATTTATTAGACAGCATAAGAACTTTGGTTCTTTGGGGATTGCGTGTTCTTTCTTTTTATAGTTTCCGGTATTTTTAATAAAGGTGAAGACGCAGAGCTGTTCCGAGGGCATTTTTATTATTTTCCTGGACAAAATCTAGTAATAAACTAGTTATTCTACACAGTATATATGGAGTTAATGGATTTTTATTGCTAGTTCAGGGGCACTAACATCTTTCATAATCAGTTTTTACTGAAATGCAAAAAGGAGCCTCACTGGCGTCCCGAGAAAAATCATAAAAGCAGAGAGAGAGGGAGGAAGGAAGTATGTGGGAAAGCGAGTCGCTTTATCAGGTTTACGCTCCGCAGCAGCTATTAGCCCTGGACCAGAACCGTGACCCAGTAAATGTGCCTGGTTGAACAATCGCTATCAAAGTGGCACCAACATACACAGGCCCGTAGTGATACACTACATAAACAAAACAAACATGCTAACATGTACACCAACCCACAACAATTACACAACTTTTTTTCCTACCCTTTTCAGATAACACGGGGGTTTAACAGTATAACAGCATGAAACAATAAAACCCGACCTGTGTATGTTTGTGTACCACGGTATAATGCAGTACAGTGAAACCTCGTTGCTAATACGTGCACAAACAATCCGTAAAATCCGAAATCGATGAAAACTGAGGAACCTATGTCCATTTCAATCAATATTAATCCATTAAAATAAATTTGTTCTGGAGACTCCAAAATACACAACACACATTTTCTAGACAATAAATGTTTAATATTAAAAAAAGAACAAAGAATTTATATATAACATATAAAAAGTAAATAAACATTTAACAGAACAACCTTCACATTTCTCATTATCTAACTGTTTTGATAGATCCAAAAAATTTATAATTTCTGTTTGGTAAGCCGGCGGCACGGTGGCTTAGTGGTTTAGCACGTTCGCCTCTCAGCACTAGGGATTCCCGGTTCAAATCCCCATCTGGGTGGAGTTTCCATGTTCTCCCCGTGTCTGCGTGGGTTTCCTCCGGGTTCTCCGGTTTCCTCCCACAGTCCAAAAACATGGATCAAGTTAATTGAATTCTCAAAATTGCCCCATATAGTGTGTGTTTGAGTGAGTGTGTGCCCAGCGATGGATTGGCGCCCTGTCCTGGGTCTATCTGCCCAGCGCCCGAGACGTTCTCCCCTGGATGGGCATGGGGAACCCCACCGCGACCCTAATAGAGGGTAAGCGGGAGATAATGAATGAATGAATGTTTGGTAAGCCCATTAACACCTTCCGCTCCTTTATCACTTCTATTTTCGCCACAATGAAACTCATCATAGACGGCGATTTTCTGCACACGTGGCGACCTTAATGCCACTCTCGTATTTTTAAATAATTTTTTTCGGCAATTTAATTGTTTTTGTGATCTTTTTCTTTAATGGGCTGCTGCTAGATCTGGAACCTTTTTTGTGATTCCATGATGGAGGGATCGCTAAAGGTAAAGTGCTAACTTTGCTTTAGTTAGAAAAAAAAAACATTAAACGGGGACCATGAGATGTCCGAAGCAACCGTGACGTCATTTTTGCGGAGAAGTCCACCAATACAGAGGATCCACTGTACATCATAACCCTTTAAAATAATCAAAGGTCATCCAGAGGTCTCTATCCTAAAGATTTCTCATGGTTTCATCTCTAATTTAGAGAGTTTTCCTGTCACTATCCCTTAAATTGCACACGTGGGGATTTGAAAGCGCATAGCTGCTAAATCTGTTGCTGTAAATAATCCAGACTTGACTAAAACTAACACCTAAAGCAAGTCCCAAAAAGCAGATGGTGTGTTAAGCTCGTGGCCGTAAATTGTCTCTTTACACCTCTGTTTTGTTTGTACAGCTAGTTCTTCTCACAAACGGGCTCTGGGGATTTCCAATAGCTAACGATAATTATTGTCTTTTGTTAGCGAAGCAGCTAATGCTAATAGCTAACACCTTGTTTATTGTACACGCTGCTACCCAACATGCACCATGGCATGTTAAAAACGTCACAGAATGTTCACCGTGCCACCCAAATTCTTTCTTTTCTCAGTGAATGTGGGGGGGGGGGGGGGGGGGGGGGGGGGGGGGGGGGGGGGGGGGGGGGGGGGGGGGGGGGGGGGGGGGGGGGGGGGGGGGGGGGGGGGGGGGGGGGGGGGGCACACACACACACACACACACACACACACACACACACACACACACACACACACATCCTTTTGCTCGAAACCACCAGCTACCACAAGAGCAGAAAAGTAACACGAAATTAAAAGGAGAAGTGCTCTGGAGGAAAAGCGCTTCAGGAACGGGAACGAGAAAAAAAAAAAAAAAAAATCACAATATAAAAGCATGCACTCCAAAAAGCCCCTGCTGATGGCACTCTCTCTGGAGAGACAGAGATAGTAGGGTAGCTGTAGAGATGGAAAGAGCGACGGAGACGATTCCGCTAGAGTCACCGGCACAACAAAGTCGGTACTGCCATTGTACACTGTACCGAACACAAGCAAGTTATTTTCAAGACTGCCAAACAAGACTTGAAAGGGGCTTCAGAGTGATACAGCACAAAAGTGCTTGCCCTATTTTCTGAAGATTGCAACTCTGAGCCCTCAGCCTGCCATGGCAATCTAAATCTGAGAAGCACACGAGAAAATAAAACACAATATGGTTGGATTTATACCGACACCTCCGTACAGCAGTCCATACCAAGCACTCATAGGCTTCTAGAAACCAGTCTTGTTGACCTGAGAATCCCAGGTTCGATTCCCAGTCCCAACATGTACTCTTGCTGAAGTCCCCCTGGGCGAGGAACCTAACCCCAGTTGCTCCCTGGGTGCCGTGTACAAGGCTGCCCACCACTCCAGCCATGTGTTCTCCCTCGAATGGACATATAATGATATGAGGTCACCACAAGGATGCAAACATGAACAGCAATTAAGAAGCTTTTTTTTGGGCCAGGTAGTGTATTACTTTGACTGTCTCATCAGATGCTCCTGTCAAACTCTTACCTAAAAGTGGTAACAACGGGCATTTATTCTTTGTTGGCCATGTGTCGGCCCATTTCAAACATCTGCATGCCATCATGCTGGATGTATCGTGTTTGCCTTCGTTCTCGCCTCCTGGCTTGCGAATGGGGTGTGCTGGGATGTAATTATAAAGCAGGGCCAGTTATCGTGAAAGCCATCTTGGAGCTAGACTGGAACTGAACCACACCTCACCCTCTTAACACCAAGTCTTTCTTCACAAACAAATTATTATAATGGTGGAAAAGAATCCAGGCCGAGGGATAAAAGGACGCCGGCATTACACAGCCATTGGGTTTGCCTTCTAGCGTTGCTATTGCAGCGACCGTGTCGCTTAACCCAACCTCCGTCACGCCGTTCGCAAACGGAACAAAAGCATACTTAATATCTTCAACTTGTTTTCCAAGCGCTGCTGTGTTTCAAGTTGCTCTAACCCCTGCAGTATCCAATTTTCCTCTAAATGAGCCCGATCGCTAAAAATGCCAGCATTAACATTTAATTTCATAAGTTCTCTAAGAAAATCTGCACAAGTGTTTTTCATTTTGATAATATTGCATGTGAGAACCACAGGTTCCTCGGGGCTAATTTAAGTCGTTAATAATCTGGCCTTGTGTACGCGGGCATGCTGTTTACACATTTCTACACGAGTATTATATTAATACATTCATCTCGGAGACGAAAAAAAGCAAACATCTGTGGAAATAACTAGCCGTTCCCTCCGTCACCTTTAGCACTTATGGAAAAATTCACAGCTCCACACTCGCAAAATAATGGCTTGAATCATTAGTGTCAGTCTCCACGCATGCGAAGAAATGGAAAAAGGAACTAATAGGAACCCCGAGCTACTGGGGCAAAAAGTGTTGTTGGACAAACAAATGACTGAATCCAGTGTCATGATTATGAGAAGTCCATGATGTAGTGCATTCAGGGCTGAGCGATTATTATATTACATAGTGCACCACAATGTTACTGCATGACGCGAGAAAATCACCCACGTAACACGCATACATTCGTGGAGTGATTGAACAGTTGGATAAAATGTCATTTAAAGCCACACCAGCGACCTCCACTTTGCTGGAGTGCTAAATTTAGCACAGACGTGTCGAATAGCCCTCTTCATTGTGGGTCCCAAAAATATAGACGCCATTAATAATAACAGAGCGGTTTATTAAAAACACCCATCCACATGTTTATTAATGCATTCAGTCTAATCCGGCTTTCGTGTTCTGTAAGAACACACGGCATCGCTGGTCATTTTTATAGTATGCTAGCTGAAAAAAACAATAATATCAGGGGTTTGGACCATGGCATGATTGTTGGTGCCAGACGGGTCGGTTCAGTTACTTCAGATCATCAAAAATTTTCCGTTTAAATTCTTTTGTTTACTTATCTACTAACTAGACAATTAAATTTGGTAATTAAAATGGCCGATTTGGCAGAAAACAAGGCAAACGATTGTGATCCGTGAACACTCGAGTATCTCAGGATAGATTTTCAGCGAGTTTAACGACGGATCAAACTTTCTGGGAAGCGGTGTCCCTCCAGCTGGTGTGATTAGAGCGTCTACGTCTGTTCAGTCTTCGAACAGCATGACTGGGGCTAATATCAATACCGTACAGCTGACTGCTTCTCAGCTCAGCCAGAGGTCCTCCTCCTCATGGCGGTGCACTTCATTTTCAAAAAATGTATTATTAACTTTACAACATGTAACATTTTGTCCTTTGGCGGCCTCTCTGGTGAAACTGAGTCAGTGCAATCAACAAATTCACACAAAGCGCAGGCTCACTGTATATCGCAGAACCATTAACACACGCATGTATACTTTTGAACGATTAAGTTTAACCAGTTTATCTCACGGCTGTGGGAATTGGACCCAGAACCTTTTTCTCGATTATTTATCGCCAATGGAACCACAGTGACTAAGTGGTGAGCACGTTCGCCTCTTAGTGCTAGGGATTCCATGTTTAAATCCCAAACTGTGAGTAAGTGTGTGCCCAATGATAGATTGACGCCCAGTGCCCAAAATGTTCTCCCCTGGATGGGCATGGGGAACCCCCATAATGGATGGATGGATGGATGGATGGATGGATGGATGAACCATGACTCAAGCAACTTTCTGAACAGTTTGGACTGTGAGTTCATCCTTTTCAAGGCCACAATCACAAAAACACCTTAACGACGTCCCGCCATCCATTTACATTACATTACATTTGGTCATTTAGCAGACGCTTTTATCCAAAGCGACTTACAAGGTGAACACAGGGTTAATCACAAAATCCCTGGAGCAATGAGGGTTAAGGGCCTTGCTCAAGGACCCACACTGGTAACTTCAGTGGACCTGGGATTTGAACCCCCAACCTTCAGATTGATAGCCCAACGCCCTGACCACTGAGCTATCGCTCCCTCCAAAACAAAGTTCAGAAGAATTATCATTGTTCTCAACTTCTGCTCCTTTCTTTAAAACAGCCCCATGGTTTGAAACGCTGCCTGTTTTCTTTCATTTTAGTTGCAGAAATACCAGATTCATAGAAATCCATTTTAAACACAGCGATATGTTTTCACTCTATACAACGTTCAGGTGACTGCCAGCCTCTAATGGTCGTCACTTCACAAGGCCCGTTTGTTTCCGTAACAGATGAGTATGTCATGATCAACCTTGGAGATAAGATGTCGAGGCAACACCTGATAACCACCCCGCATAAAGGCCTAATCATCCTGATAGACTTCTTCCTGAAGAACAAACGGCACCGCCATGCAGATCAAGGGCAGTGTGAAGCTTACAAAACCCATAACAGACCTCCCATTCATATGGCATCTCGAAGATAAAACGGCGCACCAAACAGGGGGCTGTTCTTCACCGCCGGGGCTCTGCAGTTCACCGGGCTGGTGGAGATCTTCAAAGTCAAACCGCTTATTTTTTAAAAACACACTCTCTGTGTAATTCTAGGAGCCCAAATAACCTCTTCAGGTGGGAGGACTCAGGAATAAATCATCATCCGCCGAGCGTCCTCGCAGCCTCCCGAGCGCAGGTTCATCAAACGGCAATAGAAACAAAGCCTCACATTCACCTCTGGTTAATTAGTCTGCGTTTCTTATCCATCACCTTCAGCGGCCGTGGGTTCTCACAGGATGGGAGACGAGCCGAAGGCCCCGGTGGAACCTGAAATCTATAACGTGTGGGTTTTGATGTGGCTGCTTTACATCTGAAGCAGATCAGAGGGAACGGGATGGCGCCTGAAGAGCAGCAGATAACGGCGTGTTCAAGAAACCAATGTTTATCGCTCACCGGGGTGTTTCCTGAACGCGGGTCCTGCTGTGACCGGAACTGGAGGGATTAAGGTCCCGATGGGTTCGGGTTAGTAGGTGGAGCTTGCTTCCTGAAGGGAAAGAAGCGCACATCTGCATCCATCCCACAACTGTTTCAACTTAATACACCGTAAGCTGCTCTGCAGACACTCCCAGTTCCTCATGTGTTTCCTTTTGCTCCCCGATGCCTCAGACAGCTGTGATGGCAGCTGGCGGATGCTCTTTCCTGACACTGTACTAAAAGATAAGCCATTCTATCAGTGGATTTATCGTTCCCAGGAAGGCAGTGTATCAAGCGAGGTGCTGTTTCGCCTGCCATCAGAGGAAAGTCGAGCGTGAATGCATAAAGGCGAGCGGCTGCATAAATCCTGGCCGTCGTCGAGTGAGGGAGTGAGCTGAAAAAGGACGGACTCACGATTCACCGAACACAACATACGGATAAAAGATGACGCGCTTCAGAGCGCGTGCGTGACCTCGGCCCCGCGACCCGACCCCCGTTCATAAATAAACATACGCCTTCCCTCCGCCCGGGGAGCGAAGGGCGAAGTAATCCGGTTAAAATCTTAATCTGCTGTTTGTCATCCACCGAGTCCCTAATGCGCCCATTTATTACGGGGCGCCTGCAATAACAGGGATGTGGGGGTGGGGGCACCCTCTCATGCGGATGCTTATCGGCAATCATTAGTATCAGGCTGAACCCCTCCCACACTGTTCGCCTGCACGCTCCTGTTTGTTCGGGCCACTCCCTTTATCAGGAAAGTTGCGAGACGGGAGGCATGGATTTAATAGCGATCGGTCCGATCGATCCCCCATCGACGCTTTCCATCATGATGGCACGGCGGCGGCGGCCGCGGGATTCAAGCGCACAGTTAGGAAAGAAAACGAATTATTCAGATTGAACCCTGAATGCAGAGGCGATAAGGCAACGGGCCGGGCTCGTGGCGGCGAGCGGGCGACTTATCAGACGGCGCCGGAGAAACGCAAACAAATTTTTATCTCCACAAATTGATTGCATCTTCCCCCGAAGCCTAAACGGCGGCGAGAGGGGGATTATGAAGTTGCTCCAGATAAGTCCGTTTCAGGTGCCCCTGCCTGCATTCGCGACTTCTTTCCCCAGAGGAGAGAAAACGGGGCAGGTGGTAAGAAGTGTGAGTGGCCATCTGGAGCTGGCTAAACCATGTGATTACAGTGCGACCTCCGAGATGGAGAGCCACCTCATCGGTGATGAGCGGGTGCCCTGTGCTTGCTCGGGATCATTTCCCTGGGTCCGATGCGCCATTTCCCTGGGTCCGGCCGAAAACAACACGGCCGTGACATTCATTTGATTTTCCATTCGCAGGCAACCCTGGCTGAATACGGAGTGGTCCGGAGCCAATTTGGACCGAAGCGGGGCAGAAAATGCAGAGGCCAGGGGATGAAACGAATCTCCCTGAGCATGCTGGGAGCTCGACCTTCGGCTGTAAATGTGCATAACCTGAGCGCTTATGGAGTTTCTATTGATGGGCGGCGACCTTATGGGGCAGAGCCATCACAGCGCTGGCGTCTCTCCAGGGACTGCGGCGTGAGGGCAGTATGAGGAGACTCTGGATTGTAGTTCCATCTTCACTAAGGATCAAGGGATTAAAAAAAAGGCCTGACACTTCTTAAAAAGACTGGGACTTGAACATGGAGGGAGGGGGAGGGAGACCACATGACACTGCCTGATGACAGCAGTAGCCAATGAGGGGTAAAGCTGAGGCAAGGGGGGCTTCAAGGACGCAAGAAGGCCATGGTACGAAAGACACTATCTGACCCTCTGTGTGACCTGCTGGGATCTTACGCTCAAACACATCAATTATGAAAAGATGATGTCACAGGTCAATCGTTTGCATATTTCTTATATCCTAATATCTTTAATAATAATCCATCCATTATCTCCTGCTATATCCTCTACTAGGGTCAGGGGGGGGGGGGGTTCCCCATGCCCATCCAGGGGAGAACATTTCGGGCGCTGGGCAGATACACCCAGGACAGGGCGTTAATCTATTGCTGGGCACAAACTCACACACACAGACACGCACACAAACACACTCTATATGGGGCAATTTGGAGAACTCAATTGACTTGATCCATGTTTTTGGACTGTGGGAGGAAACCAGAGAACCAGGAGGAAATCCATGCGGACACTGGGAGAACATGGAAACTCGAGCCAGATTGGGATTCGAACCGGGAATCCCTGGAACTGAGTGGAGAACCACAAGTCACTGGTGCTGCCCCCCTTTAATAATAATTTACCACTACAACCACTGTGCCGCGGCACGGTGGCTTAGTGGTTAGCACGTTCGCCTCTCAGCACTAGGGATTCCCGGTTCGAATCCCCATCTGGGTGGAGTTTCCATGTTCTCCCCGTGTCTGCGTGGGTTTCCTCCGGGTTCTCCGGTTTCCTCCCACAGTCCAAAAACATGGATCAAGTTAATTGAATTCTCAAAATTGCCCCGTTTAGAGTGTGTCTGTGTAAGTGAGTGTGTGCCCAGCGATGGATTGGCGCCCTGTCCTGGGTCTATCTGCCCAGCGCCCGAGATGTTCTCCCCTGGATGGGCATGGGGAACCCCACCGCAACCCTAACAGGGGATAAGCTGGAGATAATGAATGAATGAATGAATGAACCACTGTGCCATTCAACTTTGTATGTATATATATATATATATATATATATATATATATATATATATATATATATAAATATACCATGTAGAACACTGAGTCCATCACAAAAATGTTCAGTGGCAAAGTAAGAAGAAATCTGAGGTTCTAAATGTTCTCTGCATACTGGATTAGATAGCTACGTCCCCAATCTTCATCACCAGAGAAACACTGATACACACACATGACTTTCCTTCAACCGGTGCTGTTTGGAAAGGGGAACGCTAAAGAGCCCAACAGACAGGAACATGCTCCTCCTATTGGGTGTCATGGAAACAGACTCGTACTGCGAGACGGAAAGCAGGTCAAAACCCTCAAACCGGCGTTCAGTCGTCACCATATCAAAATAATTCGGCGTACTTGCGATTACACCTGCGTTGTTTCACGGGCGGTGGCGCCGTTCCTTTGAAGCCCTGCAAAGGGATGTTTCCTGCGCCTCACTTTTATAGGCTATAAAAGGCATCCAAGGGAGTTTATGAACAACAGAGGAGGGAACGCATGAAAATCTGTTGCTTTCTACTTTATCTCCTCGAGTTGCCGCGCCGTTCCCCCCACGCGGAAAGCCATTTCGGTGCTTGATTGGAGAATGATGCTGCTACTTAGAGCCGACGGGGGAGAGAACGAACGAGGGAAAAGGGAGGTGGCTCCCTGGGGCGCAGTCTCTGTGATGGGTGGGCTGTCAAATGCCCCATTGTCCAAATTACCCGGCGAGCAGCGTGTCACCGCCTGGGACTAATTTACGCCGGCGCGCATGCAGCCGCGGCGAGACGCACTCCGATCTCAAGCCGGGTTCTGCTGACTCCTGTCTGTCTGTCGACTCGGCTCAGGGAGTTTGGATCGTTGATGATGTGCTGCTAAGCGGTAAACAGTGCACCATCCCAAGTGAGTGCATCACCATCAACAGTGAAATCAATAGAATACAACACACAGGGAAAAGAACGAGGTCTAAAGGCGGCTGCATTCAACCTCGTTCTCATACTAATGCTTCCTGGTACAGAGGCGGCACAGTGGTTTGGGAATTGCATGTTCTCCTCTCAGCCCTAGGGATTCCCGGTTCAAATCCCAATCTGGGTGGAGTTTCCATGTTCTCCCCGAGTCCTCGTGGGTTTCCTCTGGGTTCTCCGGTTTGCTCCCACAGCCCAAAAACATGGATTAAGGTCAAATGAATTCTCTGAATTGCCCCATATAGAGTGAGTCCGTGACCAGTGATAGATTGGCGTCCTGTCCTCGGGACCCTAGTAGAGGATAAAGCAGAAGATAATGGATGGAGGGATGGTTCCTGGTACATTAGGGTATTTTTGCCTCTGGTGGCTTTGCACGTTCAGGCACCTGAATCCACCAAATTCATGAGTGTCATGAGTGTGACGCAACCAATGATCAACTGCAACGAATAAATCATGTGTAAATAAATAAAAAGAGCATGGAACACGTCTTCTCCTGTGAATTATTTACAATAATGCGTGCCCTCTGGTACTGTATTGCTTTAATAAACACAATGAAAACACCTAGAGCCTATCCATGCAGTTTTCTAATGTGCATACAACCAGCTACACATAATGGAGGTACACTTTAGTGGGCGGTGGTACCCTTATGGAGGGTCTCTCATTATAACTCGCCGACTTAATGCATCTTAATTCATCAAAACAACGCAACAGACGGTCGGAGATCAATAACAGCCTTCAAAAACCTATTTATCAAAAGACGTTTTTATTTTCTACATTAAGCGACACTATTTTTTTTTATTTTTATTTTTTAAGTGACACATAATTTTTTTTTCTTCCGTTTTTATCATTAGTGTGGCCTCAGCTGATGCACGTCACGGCCGGACTGCTGCGTGGATTTAACGACGGTCACAGCCCATACTCCGCTGCCCTTCATCGTTTTGTCACCTATTAGGCCAGTTGCACCATCGCTGCCACGCGGGAGGCGGGAGGGAGGGGCGGCCCTCCCGTCGCGAGCCGAGCCAGGCGAATCTGAGGACCCGTCTCGGGCCCCGTGACCTCACATTGTGGCCTTCGCTGCACCAGCCGCTAATTGGCAAAAGCGGTACGCCGCTAGACTCGTACCTCTGGGTCGTTACGCCAAGGCGCTGGTTCTATGAGGTGAGCCGGCGCTCATTACTGCGGGGACATCAGAGAAAAGGGATCTGGATGGAGAAGACGGGCTCGTGTGAGGAGCTGGGTTCCGAGACGCAGAGGTCGTCGGATGAAGACGAACGTGGCTGGAATATCTTTATCTCTGCAGCAATTAAAACGTCCAGCTTTTATTGTTAATTAGACGATTTAAATAGGAATTTTTACCTCAAAATACATTTTCAGTCAGTTTATTCGTAAAAGAATTGGGACACCGACACATTCCACTTACAGGACCTACTATGACATCACCCCTTAAGGCGGTGATCATGCGACAGCGATAACTGCCTTAACTATTTGGGGAGGTGTTTCTGATGAAGGGTTGGTTTGGTATGAGTGCCCCCCCCCTTCCTTAGTGCCTATGCAGCCCACCAATTCCACCACAAAGGTGCATAATTGGTAATGGGTAAAAGACAGAAGAGAGGAACAGTACCCACTCCCGCTTGAGTATCACTGTGCTCCTGCCACACATCTTGGAGCTTGAAGGCCTTCCCCAAACTTTTGCTTTGATTTCATAAAAATCCGGTATCAATGTGTGTCCTAATACTTTTGACCAATCAGCCATCCCATTAAATGGCTTTTCTCACTTAAGTTTAAATTAAATACGGTAGCTAAACAGGGCGGCACAGTGGCTTAGTGGTTATCATGTTCTCCTCTCAGCCCTAGGGATTCTCCAAAATGCCCCATATAGAGTGTGTGTGTATGTAAGTGAGTGAGTGTGTGCTCAGTGATAGATTGGCATCCTGTGCTGGGTGTATCTGTCCAGTGCCCGAAACATTCTCTCCTGGATGGGCATGGGAAACCCCCCCACGACCCTAGTAGATGATAGAGTGGTAGATAATGGATGGATGGATGGATGGATGGATGTTAATTAAATGACTTTTTTAATCGGTTAAACACACACGCTCTCGGTCGCGTGCTCGGGACGCCGTTTCCCAAAATAGCCTTAATGAAAAACCATCAAAGTCAATTTCCACTTCACGTCCCATCTTCCACACTGGAATTGCATCTCGCCAGTTCTCCCCGATGGCGCTTTTGCATATCCCCCCCGAGGAACCCGGCGCGCTCGCTCAGCCTCCCTGGGATTAAAAGTGTCACTCTTTTAACAAGCGCTTATTTCCTTGTGCACAAACACACTAATTAAACCATTTGTATTCCCTTCTGATTGTGGAGTGGCTCGCCGCGGTCCGCCCATCGTCCTCCGACGGCTCCGGTGCTTAATATTCCTCGCGGTGACGAAAGGGCAAGAGTTTAAAGACAATTTGCAAATCAGGAGAGGGCTAACGATCAGAGACAATTAATGATGACCAATTCACTCGCAGCATCAAAACGCTGCTGCCAGATTAAAGTAAGCAGAACATGGAGACTCATCAGGGACTAGAGGGAAGGACACACACATGTCTGATGTTGGAACACACACACACACACACACACACACACACACACACACACACTCATTCCCACAGTGCTTAATGATGTTTATTCACACATACAATTGGCTTCCATTCACAGCCGATGTCTAAGTGTTCGATTCTCGTTTGCTGTTGGGTTCTAATGATGCGTGGATCATTTTCTGCACACAGCCTCCTCCTCAACTGGGTCACTTCTTCCAAACTGACTGCAATTTGACCAACAAATGCACATTTAAAAAAAAATAAAGCCTTTTTATGACCTCAAAATCTGGCTCAAGTCATACATAATAAAGCACCATTCTCTCTGTAGCGTGTTGGGTATACACTCGCTAAGCGCTTTATTAGGAACACATTCCCTCGCGGGAACCAGAAAAGAACCTTCTTATGGGCATAACCACAAACAGCGGTCAGAAAAACAACAAGAATGAAGGATAAGCATCACTAAGTCACTATTTGCTCGTCACTGCTCATTGCTGCAGTTAACTGATGGGGTGGAGTGGGGGTGGGGGTCGGGGTCTGATAAGATCATCTGTTGTAGCTCAAATGCCTCAAGGTAAAAACTTAGTTACCATGATCTTTCTGTTAGCTTGGACTTATCTGACCATTCTCCATGTATAAAACCATTAAAAGTTTGGCCACGCCCCCTTCTTACACCATTCTCTATTTCCTCCACTTATCATACAGATGGACTTTGTAGTCCACTCGTGTTCTTTGTTGTTGTTAGTCCTGTTGGTTCTCTGTTCTCTGTTGGTCAGGAGCATCACAGAACAGGTATCATTTGGGTGGAGGATTGTTTATTGTCAGTTCTGCAGTGACACTGATGTGGTGAGGGGGTGTTAGTCACTGCTGGGATAGGAATAATGCACCAACCAAATAATCCCTGCTCTGTGGTGCTACTATTGGGGTTCTGAGCATTAGAGAACAGAGTACACAGTATGTACTGTAGAACACAAACAGATGGACTACAGAGTGGAACTGTAGAACTACAAAGTCCATCTTTACAGGAAGTAGAACTGAGAACATGGACACAATGAGTGGAGCAAAAAGGGGGCTTGTCCTTAACACCACCTGCCCAAAACCGGCCTCGAGATCAAAATGGTGCTGAAGCTGCTCCATGCAGAGCGTGATGTTCTGGATTTGGTGAATGGAGTTTAAATGTTGTCCTCTTGCTGAAGGTCATTCAGAAGAACAAGAAATCAGAACAAGTGTGGACTGGAATACTTGATATGCGGAGGATCATAACGGAATCTATACGTTTCTGATGGAACTCTAGTACGGTTCCATGTCTAGGCCAAAATCCAACAATATGAAAGACATCATGGATACTTGGTAACTACCAACTACGGATGAATGGCACCCATGACTTCAGATATTCACTAAAGACGGTAAATATATATAATATATAAAATTCTCCACCTCCTTCATCAACACACACACACACACACACACACACACACACACAATGAAATCGTCACTAAAGTACTCCTTGTATATTCCGAGAGCCCGTCTCCGTCCCCGTCGCTGTTCCTCTTTCTCTCCCTCCTCTTCTATCTCCATGTCACAGTACCGCGTCCCGCCGTTCCCTCAATCCCACAATTCATTTCAGCAGATTTAAGCGAGCGTGAAAGAGCGTGGCCAAATCTCCTCTTCTGGAGACCCACTCCCTTAACCCTAACAGAAAGCCACGGCTCAGTCGCAACCCTTAGAATGACCCAATTTTCCCGGCTCCTTTTCTCCCTTTCGACTATAATTAATACCCCGGGCTCTCCGCGAGGATGAGGTGTTAAAAACACACACGCAGAGGATTGTGGATTAAAGCTCACTTCAGACTCATCCGAGGCGATGTAGGTGGCTCAGGAGCTGCGCCCGTGGAGGGGAGTTTGATGTTTGCGCTAATGCGAAAGCACCAAGTGGCAAATCTGCGCCTGGAGCACCGGCGGCGAGGACGACTGACAAACGGGGCGGAGGTTCCGAGGTACGACGCTAAGCTAATGAGGCAACCTGCACGATCCGAGCCGAGGGCAGGGGAGAGGGGCGCTCCACCTCATTCTGTCATCGGCGGAAGGAACGCAAGCCTTCCTTGTTTTTTTTTTGTTTTTTTAAGGTAAACCTGCACCGGCAGGACGGACGTGACCGTCGGGACGGACGTGAGCGCCGGGACGAGGCACCCGAGAGACGGTGTGCGTCAGGAACAGAGGTGTTAAGTGTAGAACCAATTCCGAATGAAAACCTTCGGAGGCAGAGGGGCCAGCATCCTCCCATTTACACACACACACGCTGGTGGTGTCGTCCGGGGACCCGCGGCAGGCTGTGATTTCACCCGGTCCTTTCAGACTTTCGCCGAGTGCCGAAGTAGGTCAACCAGATATAACAGAAGGGCAACGAGGGGCAAAGTGCCATTAAAAAGAGAGAGTGAGAAAGGAAAAGGGGGAATTGGGGTCCCCTACTGCGCTGATGGCGACTCGCACACATGGTGCCAGTCAAAACAAACTCCTTCAGCCAGCCACAACAACCCACACACACACAAACAACTACACACCGTCATTACACTGCGGTAACCTGCCTATTTCCATTTGCACGCGGATCCAAACGGACAAGGGAACACAAACAATGACTCACTCAAGCACTCGGAGAACACGGTAATGAACTCGCATCTCTTGTAGGACACAGCGTGCCTCCATCGCGTGTTACGAAAAACGTCATCGCTGTTACACAACACGGTGGCCCCGCCACCAGCCCAGAAAACAGACTCCTATTACAATTCCAAGCTCAACCCTCTAACACAGCCACTCAGCAGGGCTCACTGAGGCCGATCGGCCGCCCTCCGTATCCACGCGCTCCATCTTCTTCCCCAGCTCCCTGCATGTCACCTTATCCCCCTTTCTTACCTCCCGCGACTTGCCCCAGTGCAAGAGGATGAGGTCCCCTTTACTCATGCACAAGTCATGAATACAGAAGTCGGTGTGAATAAAAGGCTCCTCCAACGTTCCCTCGCATGCCCTCGTACAAGATATGTCAAAGCCGCTCATGCAGCCCGTCACGCCGATTTGAGAAGAGCGTCTGATCGATGCGATAACGATTAATGCTTAGTGAACCGTCGGTTTGTTGGGATTAGGAACACGTTGGGGCAAAGACAAGACGACTAAGGACTCCATTCACAAGAAACAGCATAAGGATCCAGGTTGGAGTCCTGGGCAACAGTGAGATGTTCAGGTTTGTCAGTGTGTCTGTCCTGCGATGATGCCAAGTGGTCACTCTGAGAGCCCTTTTGCCCCCCTAATTACGAAAAGTAGCATAGAAAATGGATGATTTAGTTTAGTGCTGATTAAGAGCTCAGGTTTGAGTCCCTGGAAATTGAAGAAGGTAACTATAGCGATGGTGTTAATGCAATATACAGTGATGTATCTATAGCGATGCTACTGGTGCATCTCCTGGATGGAGGATGTGGGACATGGGGTCCTATCTTACACCCTGATGGGCGTGACCGTCTTGAAATGAGCTGTGTTCAGGTACATTTCTGTCGTGTTGCTATCTTGCCTATAGTCAGACGTTTATGTTTATCTCGGTGGTGAACCATCAACACAACGCCACTGAACGCTGAAACCAACGGAACGCTATTAAATCTGACTGCATTTGTATAGAGTCTGCAGATCCATAGAACACACTATACTGTCGGTTCTCCATTCACACCCACATGGAGAACCTCATGGAGCAGTGCATTGAGTCGAAGTAGCCGCACGGCCAAAATAGCGATCTGCCAAAGTCAGAGTGCACTAGCTGATGTCATTATAGCCCTAAAAGAACCCGAGAAAACCGTTGAATCAGCGTAAAAAGCTCTACACTAATCAACGGGGAAACAAAGCCCGAATCTCTAGACTTCTATCTGAAGTAGAACAAGAGAGAATTCCCATCATAAGTATCCTCAAATGTATTAAATATCAAGCAGCCATTCCTATTTATTTGAAGCACATTTCCCTGCAGGGAAGAGCTGCTGCTTTGATATTGCTGCTTTAAAAATACACACTGCACGCCGCGCCTCGTGTCTGATTTGATGCTGTACTGTCTGGATGGTGGTGCTGTGTTGACAGACGCAGAGGATCAGGTCAGCCACCACCTCATTCGATTGTAAGCCTCCCTTCTCCGTCTGCAACGAAAATTGCTCATTGGGCCAATTTGGGAAGTCTGGCATGCACACTTGCTTCTGAGCCCGTGTTGCCAATCATGTTGGCAATTGTGGCTTTCTTGTTTCTATTTTTTTCCCCTTGCTGTGTGTTTTTTTTTTTAAGTTCTCAGCTCGGGGCTATGAAGAGAATCGTTCTGCGGCAGAAATACTGAGCAAGGGATTTCAGCCACCATCTCATTAAGAGGCTCTGTGGGAAAGGAAAGGCCATTCTCATCACGTCAGCCGGCTGGTCCGAGGACGCGCCGCTACCCAGACCAATAAGGCCAAAGCATCCAGAGGCACCTTTCGGGCTGGGGGCTTGTTTGAGTTGGGGAGACACTAATAGAGAGCAAGTACTACATTGATTGGTTAGCGGCGCTGGAAGGAAATGAGGCGATGTGTGCTTTGTAACCCCATTGGTGTCTGGATCGGAAAGCAGACAGGGTCTGAACAGACCTGAATCGCAGGTTCAATCAGCAACTCCCCTCCGTACGACTCTGTATTTTAAAGCGGGGCTATTGTTACCGGAGAGGAACGCGTTAATCGGCTTAGCTCCTCTGCTGAGGGTTTAATAGCTCTTCAGTGATGATGCATTATAATCAGGCCGGTCCCTGGACCTGACAGTTCGTCTGTTCAATCCTCTGATGCCATGTGACAGGTGCAAAATGCCACGTCTGGCACGGATGAAATGCTCCCTCTAAACCACCCTGATCTTCATCCTCAACCCCAAATATTTGACAAAATCTGTGATCTGGGATGCAGGACGTCGTCGCCAAAACTTCCATCCATCTTCTATTCTTTTCTATCGAGGCAGGTGTTTAACCAAGTCTTTTTTAAGCTCCGCATAAGGCAGGCAACCAAAAACACATGAAGGAGACGGATACAGAATTAGAAGCTCTCCTGTAAAACTGGGTTTCTGTTCCACCGAGAATTTCGTATCTGAATCAGAGTCCAAAAACATGAAACTTAAGATTACAGATCCTTAAATCCTGCTCTCCTGCCTTTGAACCAGTGAGCACTGGGATAGGCTCCAGCACCCTACACAACCCCACCTGATAGAACTGGTCCATAAACTAAACTATGACATCCTGATGTTAATGTTTGTGTTGGTGATTTTTTTAAGTACCATACAGGGTTGCTATGGAAACGGGCTGGTGGCTGGAGGTGCCCCCTTTAAGAATCTGGTGTCTGCTGTCTTTACAGGAAGTGGAATTAAGAACATGGACAATAAGTTGAGCTCAAAAGAGCCATGTCATAACTGTTGACTGGTGCTGTAGCTTCAGTATTAAGGGAGGATTCTCCATTCACACTCACATGGAGAAACTTATGGAGCTATGTATTGTATACAGTGGAATGTTCAGATGAATCAATAACATTGATCCCATTTTGTGAATATAGAAAACACTTCAGAGGTTCTTTACTGGTTTGCATGCCTTACGGACCTTTTACAGTGGAACCTCTTTAAATACTGTGAAGATCTTATAGTTGTAATTGTAGAAATACAACTGAGTCCAAAAACATGAAACTTAAGATTACAGATAGTAAATCCTGCTCTCCTGCCTTTGACCCAGTGAGCACTGGGATAGGCTAGAGCACAATACACAACCCTTGACATCCTGATGATAATGTTTGTGTTGTTTTAATGCAACATTGTAAAGTGGTAGCTCAGTGGTTATGGTGCTGAGCTATCAATCCGAAGGTTGGGGTTCAAATCCCAGGTGTACTGAAGTTACCAATGTGGGTCATTGAGCAAGACCCTTAGTCCTAATTGCTCCAGGGTTGCTGTGGCCAACCCTGTGCTCACTTTGTAAGTCGCTTTGGATAAAAGCGTCTGCTAAATGACCAAATGTAAATGTACATGACATCAACATGACGTGTACCATAAGGTGTTGCTATGGAAACGGGCTGGTGGCTGAAAGTGGCCCATTAAAAATCTGGTGCCTGCCATCTTATATGAGCCTTACACAAGTTTAAAGATGAAAAGAGTGGCGTTTAGTGGGGGGGTGTCCCACATGGAGAACCTCCCAGCATCTGTGCTACAGCAGCAGCACCTGTAAACTCTGCTGCAAAGCCAAGCACGATGGCTCCGAGTGTCAAGGTCAGAAGGCTAAAACCATAATGAGGCTCCGAGTTCCAAGCCTCGATATCGTCAGGCGCTTCCTGCGGCGCTTTCGCCCTGAGCCTTGAATATTTATTTGGCTCAGCAAGAAAAGTACATCAACACCGTGGAGCCTGGATAACCATCACATGTGCCTGCACTTCCTCAGATAAGCCTGTCTTGCTGGGAGTGCCTGGTGCGATGGCATCTGTCTGAGCAGTCGACTGAAATAATGCTGACTACGTCGACGAGCTCAAAGCCGTCTTTATTGCCAAGCGTCGTGAAGAAAACGCAGGCGAGCACAAACGCGAGCACACGCCTTGACTGACAGACGGCGACGGTGGGACACCGGGGCTTCGCTTACAGCAGTGCAACACTCTTTTTGATAGGACAGGCCCGGCTGCAGCGGGAGACGGGCGACCAGGCACCGGCAGCCGGCCAAGACGCCGGTGATTAATGCACTATCTGCTCCAGCCAACAGCTCAGGCAGCGAACACGCTAAACATTATCATAACTTTTCAGATTTAAAAAAAAATCCATCCATTCATTATCTTCTGCTTTATCCTCTTCTAGGGTCGCTGGGGGGGGGGGGGGGT